>CAHIKZ030000580.1:1120000-1127500 GCA_903632075.3 Acanthosepion pharaonis
TTTAACGGACGCAAATAAATTAAATTCACTAAGTTTTCAAAACTCTTTGGAATCATTTGATCTGGCGCTTTTAACTGGAATCAATTGAGTCAATTTTTGATTTATGGTCAATGGACGTCCTTGGAAAATTACGAAGCATCTTGAAAAAATATCTTTTAAAACTATGAAAAGATTAAACTTCCAGTAAATGCGATAATCGTTTTGGCCCCTCCGTGTGAAGAAATGGTTAATTAGCTTGACCGATTAACCAGATGCGCCATGTTTGTGGCCTTGTGCCGAAAATTTGCTAAACATGGCAAATAACAATTTTTGAATTAATTCTGTCTTTACTACAAACAGGGCGAGGGAATGGGCAGTCACGTGAATCAGCGGGCATGTGCAAAGGCGCGGCAGCCATAACAATTATGGAAAGTGACGGCGTTCGTAGGAGGTTGTTTTTTTATCCTAATTCATTCAACCTCATCTAGAAATATATTATTATTTATTTATTCTTAATAACTAATCGACAAAAATCTATATTTATTTAATATATTGTTAAAATTATCGAAGTCTTGTACGTACTCATTTAATCAGATCGAAATTACAAATATTTTTTGTTACTTTCTACTTAACTTTTTGGAAATTTTTTTTTTCAATATTATTTATTCTGATTATCGTTAGTATAATTTTACCTGACTTTCTCGTATTTTTCTTTGTATATCAAACTGTATGCAAATTTGTGTGGGTAGATATTTTCTCGTACAAAAATCATGCATCCATATAAATTTTATAATTTATTCACAATATATATTATGTTTTCAGAAAATAATGTCATTGTTAATAATTTCATCATTCAATTTCTATAAAATTGCTTAAAAGTTTGTTTAGCTAATTTATAGAACAATATTTCAGAGTCAGAATAGAACAAATTATTATAATTAAAGGATTTCTTCAGAGAAAATAACACACGCATATAATTCGTAAGTTAACCCCATTTAACTTTATTTAAAAAAACTGAATTCACTAAATTAAACGGAATTATTTTTCTTAATTATTAAATTTTGATTTATTAATAGTTAATCCATATTAATAGACGATAATGAGATATAACTGGATGGATACATCGAATTGTTTTTTAATCCATTGGCATATCTATGGATTACTTATTGCTCATTTCTATTTGCATCGATGAAAAAATATCATAGCCAATTGAAAATTTTCACAGTTTCACCACTTGTGAATCTGTAGATTACACATATAGAAACATTCACTAAAGATCTCTTAAAATAATTAACGGAAGTTGCAAACAGTTTTTCGTCAGGTATTTGAGAACAAACTTTTAGAGGTCATAAATGAAAGATGATGTTATGCGTTCAATTTTAACATTCAAATTTCTCTTTCAGACATTATCAATTTTATTAAGATGGCCGCTAATGTAGGAAATGAAACATTACATGCTCGCGCGGTAGAAATCAACCACAGTGAGTGGGAGATAGTAAGCTTCTTGAATATGGTCAAATTCGGCGTGTTCAAGATCAAGAATAAGGTGGAAATACCTGTGACGGAAGTAGGTTATCCATAATTAAGAAAAAGAAACATTTTAACGGTAAAATGTCGTATTGACAACAGAATTCGCTCTGGAGGTCGAGGAGATTATCAACTACGACCCGAGCAATTTGATGATGGTTACTTTCAGCGCCTACATCAAGGCACTATACACGGTAATCATGCCCTTGGCCGTTAGGTTGGCTTCGATATCTCCTACATGGTCTACATGAACAAGAAATTTTTTGGATCATGTCACTACCATAGAAATATTTGCTTACCTGAAAATCTAAAATTGCATGCGAAACGGCCATGAAAAAAAACAAAACAAAAAAAACCACAAATCTCGACCATTTTCTTTTCACTCCATATATTTTCATTTTGCTAATTTTTCCGTAAATCTTGAAAAATAAATTCAAAATCAATGTAAGGGACATGACATTCATGATTTTAATATGAACTATTGTGGAGAATTAACGAACCATGCCTTTCTTTACAGAAATTAGTAGTTAACAATTTACTAGACTCAATTATGAGATGATATTGGCGGCCATAATCTTAAGTCTTAACAATATTAGATCTGCAGATGACACAGTGTTGATAGTAGATACAGAAAGGAAACAATAAAAAGTCCTACAGACGGTAGTGAAGGAAAGCGAGAAGAATTTCAAGAAGATAAAATGCATGATTGTTAGCAAAAAGGAAGAGTCCAATATGAAAATTACAAATTACAAAACCAAACAAGTACAACAATTTCAATATCTAAGAAATGTTTTAATAGCAGATAGAAAGTGTGATACGGAAATCCGAAGGCCAATTGGAATAGCGAAAAATGCCTTCCAAAAGCTAAACAAAGTATTAAGGTACAAAAAGATTTTGTTAGAAACAATGGAGTACTGAACTGTTATGCAATATCAGTCTTCCTATATTGCAGGGAATGCTAGACAATCTCCTCACAGATGAAGTAACAGAAATATAGTTCTACAGAAGGATACTGAGAATACTATGGGCCGAACGATGAAGTTTTAGAGAAAATGAAAATAAAATGGGCATTTATACAGGAAGAAACAGCTGAAATTTCTAGAGCAAACAATGAAGAAAGAGAGGTTGGAAAATTTTATACTCACAAGACCGTTTGAAGGCAAGGGGAAGAGAATAAAACAATGCATAATCTACCTAGCGAGCAAGATTAAATGGATGGCGGAACTAAAACGAACAGGAATTAGTGGAGAGCCATGATCGTTAACCTCCTGAAGGGACACGGCACATAGAAGAAGTGAGTCATACCACAAGTTTAGACATTCCACGGCGAATGTCCAATGTGTGGCTAATATCATTTGAATGATATTCAATAAAATCGATCAGTGATTTCATTGTAATCAACATTAACTCTAATTCTTCATATTAAACTTTATCTTTTAATATTTTATGATCCCAAAATATAATGAAGTTTATTTTTCTTATTGTTTATTTTTCTTTTCAGCCGTTTTTTTAAAAATTATTTTACCTTTTCTTCCTTCACTTTCAAGATATATTTTTGTTTTATCTACTAAATATTTTTATTCTTTCAATTTTCTTGGGAAAATATCAAGGTCAAGTTTAATGACTATTGTTGTTTGTTTTTACCAAAGACGATGATATTTTGTCTTATTTGCGGACACAGTTCAGTGTTGCAACATAGAACCGAAAGAAAAGAGTTGATAGGTTAAAAAAAGACTTGTAAAACAAAATAATGTCGTCTGTGAATTGATATGTTGACCATACTCCATGACTGCAAATCTCACAGATTCCATAGCCGTCGATTCTGCCGCTTCAAGTTTAGGCGCATGCAAATAGATTATTCTGCTTATTTGTTATATGTTCATCTACATGTGCTCGAATTTGTCCAAATTTAGTGCAATCCGCGCACATCTAGATGAACATAAATAATATTAACATAAGAGACATTTTAGTAGATAACACTAAAATATATAAATCAGAATGTGTGACTACTATTAATGGCTTTGCATGTATGACTTTATCAACACAAAATTTAACTTTTAAATACAAGCAGGTTGCTGTTTTACATACTTTATTTGTAAGTGTTACTTTCTATTCTGCTGCTTGCCTTTTTGATATTTTCTCCGACAGTTTGTGGAAATATTTGTTTTTATATAACTCAGTTGTTGGTATTTTAAATGTTCTAAATAAATCAATCTATAAGCAATAAAAGATGAAACCTTGGTTTATTAAGACTTCAAATAAAATGACTAAAGAAAATAATACCATGACGTGACGTGATTTTTTTAACAGCAAATCAAGCGAAATAACCAAACAAATTTAGAAGTTACTATCGACCTAAACTAATTCTAAATATCTTGGATGATACAAAACTCGGAAACTTTATTCGTCAACAGGTTCAAAATCAAATGTTAAGCACGATGCGAGAAAGAAATCATATATCCGAGGTAAATATCGATTTCTCCAGAGAAGGGAGGAATAAAAATCAGTTCGAATTAAAGATGGAAAAATCTTAGTCTGTTTTACGAAAGATCATTTGTTTTTAATCAGTAAAATAAACTCAGGAGCTGGACATTATGCGTGGGAGGAGGAAATTAGTACATTTCTAAAATTGTCATTGCTTCCTTGTAAAGTTCTTTTTTTTTATCAAGGTTGCCATCAATGTCGTAGGAAAGGTTAAGGTCGTATAACACAGCA
This sequence comes from Acanthosepion pharaonis, assembly GCA_903632075.3. Taxonomy (NCBI): domain Eukaryota; kingdom Metazoa; phylum Mollusca; class Cephalopoda; order Sepiida; family Sepiidae; genus Acanthosepion; species Acanthosepion pharaonis. The sequence goes on from CAHIKZ030000580.1 coordinate 1,124,222, forward strand.
AATAATTTAATAAAGCTGCATCTTAAGAACTGTTGGGAAGACACAGCTACAGTGGAAAGTTGCGTGTTAATCCAGAAACCAGTGATGGTTGTGGACTTTCTCTTAACTGCAAATTCTTTTTCAAATTTCATAGGCTAATATTATTTCATTTCTTTAGCCATCCTTATATCAATATCATTATCAATTCGATTATTTAAATCAATTTAAAAGTTATTTTTATTACAACTTATATCAGCAGTGTCAAATCATTCGTAGGTATTGGAATAGAATTGCCACAAGGGTATATTTTGTTTTGTTTCTTTTTTTAATTGTCGGATATTATATTTTACTTCATATGACCATATTAGAATGAAAGTTTCAACGCTTATTATCTAAGAAGTTATAAATAAGAAATAAAATTACTGAGCCTATTTATTAGAAATGCGGACGTTTTATTTTTTTTACCATAAATCCTTCGAAGATTTGAAAACAGCAGTTCAATAGTTAAAATGTGATGTGACGAGATTCAAACACAAGAATTTTCTGCATAAAGAGAAATGGACAATAACTTTTACTATTACGGACAGATATTCTATTGACGAAAAGCAGATTAGTTATTTTTTTTTAGAATTTCTGCAGGGTTAAGCCGGAAAGATTATATAGACGATAGTGTCTTTTTAGAAGAAACAAATTTACCAACTGGAAATGTGATTCACAAGGAAAACAATGCTTTTCATTCATGACTGCATAATTTTAATAATAATAATAATAATAATAATAATAATAATAATAATAATAATATTATTATTATTAATAATAATAATAATAATAATAATAATAATAATAATAATAATAATAATAATATCAGTCTTTACATATATACCTATCTGTCTATTCATTTTCACCCACTTTCTCAGACTTTGTATATATGATCCAATTTTCATATATATTTTAGACTGTTAATCAATCTGTCTATCTATTTTTGTGCGTTTGTAAATGCACGTATGTACTTTAGGCAACTTGCTTTTACGAAATAATTGACTTGGAATATATAAGCAGAATAGAATCAACGTAAAGCAAGTTATACTCTTGTTATTTAAAATAATTTATATATTATGCAAGTTCGCGAATGCGTTAGTATTAAAAATACAAAATGACCCCAAACTGTAAAACTTTATTCGTTTCAGTTGAAAATTCTCACATACGCCTACAACTTAAGATACATTTTCTTTATTTGGAATCATGTAAGCTACAGCCATTTAATTTGCCATAATTATGTGAAAATAAAATTGCCTTAGATTTCGAAAAGGCCGAAAGAAATAGCTGAGCTTGCAATAATGAAATTTAATGCAGAAGGCGTTTCAGTTTTTTATTGCAAAAGAAAATGGCGATTTTCGAAATTTCACGCTCATATTAACTCTGAATTTCTTAAAGCTACACACACACTTACATTATGAAAAATTTAGGAAAAACTATGACAAAGTGGAAAAAGGTTTTCTTGTGACGCCTTTCATTCTTTAGGACTAAAGAAATGTTTAGGCTGATGTGATGACACATGCACATGAAGGAAAGACGACGCTGACAATCTAAAATTATATATATTTTACCCATAGTTGGAGGGAGAGGATTCATACCTTTCCCAAGGGTATTAGCACGTAAGGGAATGTAATGGATTCGACTGGAATTCGAACTCGGCTCTGCGATTCCTCAATACAAGCCACTATCCATTACTTCACCGTGCCTCCTTAGCAGGACAGACTGGGTTCTATAGCCTTGGATGGCAACTGGTCTACGAGAAGGGCAACTCTGAATTCAAAACGAGCGGAGGGTCGTTTGGGAACCTTGTGGCACTCGGTGCACCAGGTCTCTGTATTCGTCCCTTCAAAAAGTGTAGATGGTCGTGCACGAAGCCTTCACCACAAAAATCAAAATTCATGTGCTGTTGTCGGGCTGTCGGTTTCCTAGAAACTGATCTGCTTGACCCTCATACGTCGGGTTCGACGGGAGAGTCGACTATATATATATATATATATATATATATATATATATATATATATATATATATATATATAGTTTTAAAAGTGTGATATATTTATGGAATAAAGTGCTCAATATCAGAGATAGAGTGTATGTAAATATAAATATAAAAGTGAAACATTGAAGTCAACACTCAGAGGCGACAGGCTGTTTCATGATTGCGTCTAGCATGAAACAGTCTGTCGCCTCTAAGTGTTGACTTCAATGTTTCACCTTTTTGTTAGTGTTTATATCACTAAAAGCTTGGTTTCTAAAAATGAGGCAACTCAGATTGAGAAAGCTTTTAGGTTTCTTAATAAGAAAGAACTGTACAAAGCCTTTTTGAGGCTGATTGGAATTTCTGGGTTTGGCATATGCGTTTGTATAAAATGATGATAAACCTATCATCAATTTATTTGATGATTAACTTATATCAATGTTTTTTCATCATTAGACAGCATATGTATTATGTTCCGAAGTCTGACATACATATTTAGTAACTTTCAAATCTGTGGATGTCTTTCCTTTACAGTAATTTGAATGGTATTATATTAAAATATATTACGCATTATATTTTATTCCATTAAAATATATATGATATTATATATATAATATATATAATATCTTGATAGCATATCATGCCATTAATAAGGACTAACTGAGGTAGCATCATAATAAATGTATCCCCAATAAATATTTCACCGCAAAAAGAAATTGGTACCACTTCTCAAAATCACCCATTACTTTAATATTCTTTTCATAACAAATATTTAAGAATATCTTCTACGCACAGCAAACATTCTTTTAAATAATAAATGTTAAGTGACGCTTAATCTTTTGAGATTCTTGTGTCTTTTTGATTTCCATGCATGGAAAATGACGCCAGAAACCAAAGTAATAGTCCTGAAGGAGGACAATTTTGCAGTTTGATATTTCAAATGGTTATAAATCAGAAATCAAATGAGAATACTCCTTCTAGATTTCAACAATGAAACAAATAGAAATGTTATACTTAATTTGATGTAAATACTTAAATAATGACGCACAACTTTATGTTTACAATTTATGTTACATAGACACATTTTAAATGTGGTTGCAAGAACTTATTCTTCAGCAGGAAAAATTGCAATTTGGATTTGAGAAATAATAAAAATATTTTATTATTATATCGTCATCCAAACAACTAAAAGTGGTGCCTCTTTTTAAAAAAAATCATTAGGAAATAACCTCATATCTTGTATTTGGAAATTATCAAGTAAAAATTGAATTGAGAAATGTTAAGTC
>CAHIKZ030000580.1:1132500-1230000 GCA_903632075.3 Acanthosepion pharaonis
CATGAAAATAGCTAAAATACTGCGGAGGGTGCTGAAATTTTAAGAAGACTTGCTGTCACATGATCTTTAATGTAACTCACCAGATATTAATAGTTTGAAAAACAGATGAGTGTAAAACTAAAAATACGGATGTCATTCTCGAGATCCCTAAATAATAATCCTTAGTTCCCATAAGTATATATATATATATATATATATATATATATATATATATATATATATAATTTATGATAATCATAATAAAGTTATTAAAATATGAAGAAATGTTATATTCTTCTCATTTGATATGCATAATACTGTTATTAATGAAAATGTGCATAATTATAATGGTTTTTATTAGAATTGTAGGAATTTAGATTTTAAATTTTGCTCTAAAATCACATTTCATTTCCATGGCAAATTATCATTACTTTTATTGTTTAACATATATACATATATACGTTAAAGGTAAATAGGTATTCTTACCATTAGAATTGTGAAAATGATGCTGATATTGATGGAAAGAGGATTGTAAAGATACCAAGAAGGAGGAGTCTACACGATCAATCGTCTCTGGTTGAAGTCAACGTTCCTCGTTTCTTCCTGCAACTAAATAGTGGTAGCTTGTCTTTCCACCCAGTGATTTATTAAACGCAGGCGATGTACATGCATGCACACATACATCTATACATACACACACATACATACATACATACATACATACATACATACATACATACATATATATATATATATATATATATATATATATATATATATGCATCGAATCTTACATGTTTGCATTTCTATCACTGATTGCCTGCTTTATGCAATTAAAATCGCCCTTTCCTGTACGAATATGCAGTTATCTATCAAAATTTTTCACTTTAACCCTTTAGTGTTTCGGCCAAATATCTACAGTTTTATGATTACTGTTGGTGTCACGTTTTAGAATTTGTAAAATCACAAAGAGTTTCAGTTACTGGAGTCTAGATTTGATTTCATTGGACCTTTATATGATTATGATTGCGAAATCTCGATGGCAGAAACATGTTGACATGTTTGTATATTATCACTGTTGCATCGCTTTATATTTCTATCATTTAAAAATTCATCACTCTATTCTTCTTGATTTGGGATAAAAAATTCAAAGATGCTTTGAAGGAAGAAAAACGTGAATTCCTGTCATGAATAATGCAATATTTCAGTGCACACCCATGCAAGCATTTTATTCCTGAAATAAAAATGTTTTTTTATTACTGGAATATATAGGTTGCATGGGTGTGGTCTGATCCTTCTTATCAATCCACAAAAGCTATAAGGTAGATTAGAACAGAAGTTGTTGGATCATTTATTTATTGCCTTAGAAAATAAAAAATTACACATATATGGAATTAAATTCAAAATTTTCGACTAAAATCAGATTAAATATAAAACGTGTGAGTAAAATGACAATAATGTTGTTGACAGATTCATAAACAGTCATTCTTAAATAGCACATCATTTCTGTTTTTTTATTGTGAAGTCTCCGATACAAAAAAGGTTTCAAGATTAAACATTATGAATTCAACAAAAGAAATGAAAACTTTTGATGCAAAGCTACGTAAAAGAGCGTATAAAGAAAACTGGTGATAAAGCAATTCAATTATTCAAATCCGTAGAATAAATATTGGCTCTTTCAGAAGAGAAACGGTGATGGATTTTATTCAGAAGATCCAACAGTCAATATTAATTTTCAATTTCATTCCAAATATTTTCCTTGGTCGTACTTTTAGCCCCAAAATTGAAAAAATATTTTTAATTTCATTTTTTTCAGCTACAACGTCTGTTTGTGTCCCATTTGTCGGACACATTGAAGCTTTATTATGTTTGGACACAATAAATGAATGATACACTATAAAAACAATAAGTGAAATCAATTTCAGTTAACCAATTTGCCTCATTGTTTGATTTACAATTTTAAAATTCTAACAATAAAAAAGAAAAAGTAATTTTCAAGTCGAAGAATATCTACCAAAATAACCATTTCTTAACAAAGGAATATCTTTGTGCTGTAAGGAAAAGTAACGTCTCACTTGTTTATTACGTCAATAGTTGTTTTTCTAGCATCATTTTAATACTGCAGAATATGTGTGAGGTTTTGTTTTGAATGAAAGGCAAACAGAAAACAGTAAATAAACATGAAAAAAAAAAAAAACGTGTGAAGACTTTGCGTCGGAATGTTTGCTCTACTTTCAAAAGAAATGATTGCCAAATTAAAAACAGGACGAAAGGCTTTTTCTCCAGAAATTTATTCGACAAAAACAAATAATAAAGTAGAAAATAAATGAACACGCGCGTGCACACAAATAGTCTCTCTCTCTCTCTCTTTCTTTCTCTCTCTCTCTCTTTCTTTCTCTCTCTCTCTCTCTCACACACACACAAACACACATACATACACACGCACACAGAGGCGTGCGCGCAGGCAAATATGTCTACTAAAAGAAAAAAACTGATTTCAAAGTGAATCTTATTTGTCCTTACTTGGTCAATAATTCAGTGATTTCTGTAGAAATTTCCAGCGAAAAAATCAAATTTTACTGCTTTTGAAATTTTGAGAAAAATAAATAAACGCAAACTTAAATTATGCTAGTAGAAACGACAACAAAAACAATATCAAATTCTTGATGCTGCAAAAAGCATGGCTCTCGTGGCTTCTGATCTTAATTGATTGGTGGTGTTAACAATCACATATTTTGTCATGGTGAAATAAGATAGTCTACAGTAAATATCTTGTTCAATGACAAAGACTTGCTTGTCACTTTCCTACCTTTTACTCTAGAAGTTGATTCACTGTGTATCTCTGTTTATGAGCGGGAGTAGTGGAGGAGCATCAAGTGTGGATGTGAAGAAGACTGTTTCTTTTTTAAACTTTGAAGGATGAAGCAACCAAGGCGACTTGGGAGTCGGATTTCTCTCAATCGTAAACCGTCTTCTGAATGGACAAGTTACCTACCATGAAGATATTTCAAACTGGATCCTATCTGCAAAGTTATGCGTTGCTTTTATCAAAACTTGTTACCAAATCATGCACACATTCGGCTGTGATTTTGTTTTAACGAGTGTTCTTGGCATTTACAATAAGAACAAATCTGTCAAATGAAAAATCCGTCAGTCTATGGAGAAAATTAAAGGAACTACATTGGAAAATTAAATGATCCTTAAACATGATTGGCTGAGAACTAAAGAAGCTGTTGAATGTTTTGTGCCAAGATAATTCATATATTGTGAAAAATACGAGGGATGAGACTGGAGAAACTGTAAACTCAAAGAAGTGTTGAGACTATTTGGACCATGACGGTGCATATATCGGCGGCAAATATATTGAGAAAGGGGCTGGAAATTTGAAGAGAATTCCTGTCACTCAGTCACAACCAAACGCTCGTGCAGGCTGAGTTATCCGATCTGGACGGATTTCTAACTGAGTCCCATCTGCAAAATTATGCGCTGCGTTTATCAAAACCTGTCACCATATCGCCTCGTATACCCTTAGGCTGGGTTTTATGATGGGCTCTGTATATTTCTACACCAGCGTCACCTTGTTCGGGTGCTGCTCTCTCTCGTACAAAAACAACAACAACAACAACAACAATAATAATAATAATAATGTCATTTCCTATAGACTGAAACTGAAAGGAAATGACTAAATAGATAAATATTTGACCTTTCAAGGGGCCAAGCGAATTTTGGAACATGAAGGTGACAGTCGAGCCAGTCATTATTGGGAATATTTCCGAAGAGCGTAGAAAAATGTCAGGACCACCTAGATTACAGCTAAACTATTCAGAAGGGCACCAGGTTATTGCGAAGACTTGCTGTCACTTAATCTCGAGTTTAATCTCATCAGGCGCTACGTGAGCGTATCATAATAATTTGATTTCAAATTGAAATGATCCTTATTAATAAAATATAAAAAAAAATGTCAAAGCAGCGGAACCAATAATGCTAATAAAATATATACTAATAACAAATCTAAAAAAATTGCTATTTTTAATATTGGTCATAAATGTGAATTTCATTTTTAGGTCAATTTCATTTATAGGATTTTACTATTGGTTTATAAAATTCATACAATTATTATTTTAATAATTTATCTTTTTATGGAGGTACACAATTCTGAAGGTCGAAGAGTTATCTATATTTGTGCGATCGTCTCACGAAAGTTTTCTGTCATGGATTTATGGCTTCCAAGATTAGATAAATGAAATATTGGTGAGAAAAAATGCAATTTCCTACTCTTTGTTTTCTTCATTTTCTTTATCCTTCTCTTGGCATATTTTTTCAATTTATCAATTCGCTTTTCTTTTCTCGTTTTATTTATCATCCTTTCCTCTATCATTATCGTCATCAACAAGATTATTTACAACAACACGTATTCACTCATCTTTTACTTAGGCACCTCGTCAACATTCCTTTGCACCTTATACTTCGCCTCTATTCTAAATTAAAGCAGTTCCATGCAAGATATTGTCAAACAAACAATTAATTAAAGAAAAGACATTAAAAACAGCAACCACAAAAGTTATAACAAAAAGGCAATAGAAATTACGAAAAGCAACGACAAAGAACAAAAATTGATTGACAAAATGCGGGAGACACGCAAAAAGAAAAAAAATTAGGGAGGAAGAAAAAGAACGCTGTTCATTAAATCTGATTGTGTTTCGCGTGTTGGCCGATAGGGGAGGGCGCTGTGCAGTATCTGCCACATCGGGAGGATGGTGAAAAGAAGAGAAAAGGATGGTGAAATGGGAAGGGATATGATTAATCAGGGAGAGGAAAAAAGAAAAGGATGTAAAGCGGAAGTGGGAAGAAGCGGGTGGTGATGACGGCGGTATTGAAGAGCGGTGGAGATGGTGGTACATAGTGGAAGCAAGAATGGAAATAAAAGACCGATCAGAAGACGAAGTGAGCCAATGATAGCAGACAATCCTTTCAGAAAGGCATGAATCCAAAATCTTTTTCGACAGTACATGCTCATCCCAAGCACATTTGACAAAGAAAATCGAAGAATTTAAGCCCACCCAGTTGTTACTAGTCTACTTGGCGCTGTTTCAACACAAGTCTTCGAGATTAACAGATGCATCAATATTCTAAGTGAAAAAGAGACATGCCGAATGTCTTTATCATAATGATTAATCCTCAAGTTTCATTCTGCCAAAAAGACTGGATTAGTATTCGGAGCTTTTAACAAGAGAGTAATCATGTTGCTATTAAGAAAAGTCCTGTATTCGATGCTGATGAGGAAAATAATCAGTACTAGTGCATTTCGTCTTACATGTAAGCAATTTTCCAGTTCTTCAGATTTACTAATAAATTTCACTGTCGCTGCCACTGACTACCAGAAACTTGGTTCTATCATGACCTGCCATATTTTAATTCGGTATCCAGCATTTTAACAAACAAAAAAAATCTCAAGTTGTTAACAATTGCCGCAAAACATTGTTGATTTAAGATGAAATCATCTATTATGACATGTCTCTAATTTGTATTTACATACATTGTATTTATTTTCAATTTTTCTAGTTGAATTGTTCACCTATATTGCATATATAATTTTTCTTCCATATTGAAACGTTGTGATAATAACACATAGGATGAGGACAATAGTTCAGATGTAAATAATGTTATTGAACATAATTAGGTTAGAATAAAAATTGGGTTTTATACTACCTTATGAGATTAAGTACAGTGAATGGACTTCTATCATAGATTTGGGGAAGAACAAGACCTTTGAAATGTCCCTAGATACAGATAATGCATATCTCTTGCAAGGAATATACAGATAATATTTATATCTTGCAAGGAATTCCACACCTTTACAAATTAATTTCCAACAGGTTAGCCTCAGAGTCACACCTCACTTCCAGAAAGTTACAGATAAAAAAAGTTTTAGTTTTCTTTTATCATCGATGCTTTCTTTATCCTGCTAATAACCACAAATTAACTTTGTAGAAAGAAACTTTATGAAACCGACCGTTGTATAATCTCCATCTTAATTTCTCGGATGACAAGTTATTAAACATATTATTTACATATGGACTATTGTTCTCATTTTCGTTGTTATTATCACAATTTTTCAATATGGGAGGAAAATGACACCAATGAATCAATAGCAGCAAATGTAAGAAAAAATCTCGGTGACTGCAATTAAATGTGACAAGCAGCTGCATTTACAGGGTCAGTAGTAATAAGATTACGTTAAAGGCTCCAACTTCTAGACTTAGGATTGTCCCATGGGACAATATCCAAGTAGATGAGAACGTTGTTTCGTGATTTTGGAGAAATAGTAATTGTGAGTTTAATCAATGGAACGTCTAGTACAACGAGATATCCCTAGACATGGACAGCGAAACGAGAAAAAACAGCCTCCATAGATTAAATATAAGGTTCAGTTTGAAAATCCTTAAAGATACTGGATCAAAAAGTACCTGAAATAGTCGGAGGATACAACAACCGAAGCGTTATAATAACAACAACAAAAATAAGTACAGATGTAAACGACTGTTGCATACTTCGAATTTTATAGAAACAAATGTGCACATATTTGTTCATTACAAAAATCTTAATCTTTTTTTAAATTTGAAAGATCGATCAAAACAATAAAGATGTGTCTAAAACAGGAAGGTATGCTCAAATCGTATTAATTGTTGATGCAAAATCTCATAGCTTATCGCTCACTAATTAGGGCATATGGTATCTTTTACCATGGTTACAAAAAATTGAATCAAGCAAATAAAAATATACGCAGACTGAATCAGTCAAAGTATAAACCAATTTCAGTCAGTTCTTTTCAGTGCTGGTTAGTTTAATAACAAATGACAGAAAGTTGTACAAAAAAAATCCGAAGGTATATAGAAAAAGTGAAAGAGAGTAACAAAGAATGGGATCGAAAAATAGCATTTGAAAACGGATAAAACAATGCTAGACTAATTTCCTGTATGGCAAGGAATATTGAATACTTTGAAGAAAACATTTGAAGGAATGAGCAATAAAACAAGACTTTTAAGAATTTTTCACAATCGAAAACTACCTTATGATTTTTTGAAGATTACTAATGTGTCTTGATTGTGTTTGTAATATCGCCATGACTACCTTTTGAAAAAGACTTGGTCAAAAGGATCCTAAAGGTATAAAAAATGACGTTTATTTTGTTCAAATATATAAGTCTTAAGTGCACTATTCTTACAAACCATCTATTGTGAGATCGGCCAACGCTGACACTCATCAAGTGAGCTAGCTATTTGTAGATAGATCTTTTTAGATGATTTTTCTTTTTGAAAAATCTATTTGTTATATTCTCCAGCTTCCATCGTCTTTCTTTCCATTTAGTTTTTACTCTTGAACTTTGTTTCTATTTTAAAGCAACATTCATAGTTTCATTAAACTGCACTAATCCCTTGAGAAAATATTGTTTCAGATTCCAATTTATTCGGTAGATTTGGCTTGCCATTTCGTACTTCTCCCACCTATTTACTCCTCCTACTCATACTCTCCTTTCTAATTGTCTCTCTTTTCTCTCCCCTCTCTCTCTCTCTCATAAACATACACACACACGCACACATACATACATATTTAACATTAAATTTACACAGTAAGAATTCAAACATGTTTTATTAAATTCAACCGACAAGGTATATTTTAATTTTAGTATAATTTTATTCTTTACAAATAAATAGTCGCCTATCAAATTTATGGGGAAATTGCCCATGATAATGTTCTTCGAGTACTTTCAATAATCTCTAGTCATTAACAAAAATTTGTCAGTTCTGAAGGGAAAAGTTTTTAATTTACTGAATATTTGATACAATTATATAAAAGAAATCAACTCGCATTAAATAGAATATCTTTTGCATAAGCGGTATTTCAAAATGCGTCATCTGCTGATGCTGTCAAGCTTCGTGACCTCCTTGCGAACTTGACAGTCCTAGACGGTTGATTTTTATAAAACTTGGTTGAACTCTTGATCGTTAAATATATGTTATATATCTCATATATATGAAGTTAGAGTGGGTAACACTTAACTGCAACAAATACATGAAAACATTTATTACAAAGCAAATGAAAACATTAACAATTAGCAAATGACGAATTGATTGATAGATACAGATAGAGTTCCATGTATTTCATATTATTTGCAAAGGTCTAAACAATGTGAGAGTTGATTTTTGACTGTAAGCCATTAACTTACGCGGTTTATTTTCTTCTTCATTTGATTCTTTTATCTTCTTTTGACTTTTCTACTTGTCCACCTTTGAAATTATAATAGTTGTGTTTGAACTCTCTACTTTTTTCTTACCCATTGTGTACACTAATCCTTTCGATGGATTATCTACTCTAAGTCTTATCCGTTTCTGTGCATCTTACAAATCTGTTTTCCTCGAGTCCCTCATATTTTGCTATACCAATCTACAAATGAATGACAGTTTTCTTCTTTCAGTCCTTTCCTTTTTATCCTTTTCCTATCCTTATATCTCTTCAAAATAATCCAATGCCAACTTGCCTTTAAAATCAAGTGAAGAATATAAAAATTAGGTTTGATTGCATGCAGTTTCTTTCCCAAATGTCCATTTTCATGCGTAGCATCGGTTTTCCAAAAGGGTCTTTAGTATTGGCAATAAGATTCAATAGAAATTAATTCTTTTATTTACTATTCAGACTTATTTTAGGTAATTTGTCTTCTTCGTTTGATACTTCAATCTTTTCTACTTTAAAGAAATATTTCTATTCACCTAATATAAATACTGGCAACTCTGTACAATTCTTCCTCTTCTTCTTCTTCTTCTTCTTCTTTGAAACTGTTGATACAAGTAAATTCTCCCTTTACTCTCTATGTTTCTCTCTGAAATTTTCATAGTATTCCTCTTTTTTCAATTATGATTTTAGCAGGGCTTTCATTTTCTTTTATTACCTCAGTAATTATTGCGTTCTCCATTTCATTTCTATTATCATCTGAGATTCTCATCTAAAATATTGCATATATATTAGGACGCGTTCTCTTCTCAGTTTCATACTTATATTCCATGTTTCTCCTTCACACCCACTTATTTACTTTTCTCTACTTCACTTCCAAAAACTCGTCACTTAATTGCACTTAAGGCCCAAACTGATACTGAAAGTGAAAGTGAAAGTGGGTGGGATGTGACTTCATACTGACGTCACACACCGATTTTCCTACTTTTCTCGCACTCTACACATTTTGTGTTGTTTGTGCGGCAACGTTCCAAGCTCCGCCCCATTACATTCCTTTTAATAAATATTCTCTTCCTCTCTCCTCACTTCCTACTCTGAATCTTCTCTCGATCTCCCGTTTGCCGCTGCTTCACGCCTTAGCAGGGCCACAACTGCATATCTTCGACTGCTTTCGTTCATGTCTCTTCCATCTTCTTTGGCGCTTTTTCCCTCACCCATACCCGTTCGACTCATGCCAAAAATGTTTTTCTTCTACACTTACTCTCACATTCACCTCTCCCTACTCAAATCTTTGCGATAAAAATAACTTACATGATTATATATACGATCACCAGTATACGCATAAGGATATATTTATATATGTAAAGACAATAATGTGCATGAAATAAAGGCACTTACATACGCATACTTATATATCGATCCATAGTTATATGTCTTTATTGTTTTATCTATCTATCTATCTATCTATCTATCTATCTATCTATCTATCTATCTATCTATCTATCTATCTCTCTCTCTCTCTCTCTATATATATATATATATATATATATATATATATATATATACCAGCACATATATAGATGTATACTTTTTCGCGAGGGACTTAAAATGCATACTTACTTAGAGGGGCTGTTTGATAGACATGGATAGAAAATGCATTAGGATTCATACAGCTTATATGTGGACACTGATACAAGCAGACATGAACCTCGATTCCCATTTTTTATTTTTTATCTTCTATATGAGGATTAGCCTCATATAGAACATATATATATATATATATAAATATATATATATATATATATATATATATATATATATATATATATACAAAACTTTACAATGACAATTAGTTTCAAGCACAAGGGATCCTCATAAAGTTGAAAACACACACACACACATGTATATATATATATATATATATATATATATATGCAAATTTCGTTGAAAACGACTAACAAGTTGCAGTGGTTTGTATAATTTCTGTTTCGTTTTTTTATTTTTTCTTTCTATGACATAAATCTTCGCCGAAACTTTTAGTCATAATCAAGGATGAATTTCTTTTACTTTTAACAGAATAGTAAAATAAAATTTATTCTGGATAATGGCTAAATGTGAGGCCGAAATACGCTTGGAAAATATTCAGACAAGTTTTATATAATTTATATGCTGAAAGGAAAATAAATTATACGAACATGGGAGAAATTATAAAAAATACTCAACAACTGCATCTTTTTTTCTCTCTCTCTCTCTCTCTCTCTATATATATATATATATATATATATATATATATATATATATATATATATTACCAGACGCACTTGAGTTTCAAATAGTCAAGGAGGTTGAAATCAGTGGAGAGGTTGGTTATTTAATTCTTGTTAGGCGGTTGGAGAATTTTAAGTAATGAAATGCTCTGTCCAAGAATGCTCGCAACCTAAATTCAACAGTGAGAGGAAATTAATTTATAATCAAGGATGGAAATGTGGGATGGAATAATAATCGTCATTATATATGATTGTATATATTATATTTTATATTATATCTATCATAATATATGATAATGTAATATAATATAATATAATATATATATATATATATATATATATATATATATATATATGTGTGTGTGTGTGTGTGTGTGTGTGTGTGTGTGTGTGTGTAGATAGATAGAGATAGATAGATAGATAGATAGATAGATAGATAGATAGATGAAATACCAAAGAAAAGTCGGCCATGTATGCTTCTTATAATGTTTAGATATAATAGGCCTCTGAAAGAAATTCGAGAAAATACTAATATTGAAAACAAATAAATTATCCGGGAAATAAAATTCCAGTTCATTTTTCATTTTTTATTTCTTGTCTTGTCGAGAATGGACAAGGCGTGGCCAAAAATTCGGATTTTTAAAATCTTTCTCATCATGCTTCCATTTCATCAAAATGTCTATAATATATATTATTCGTCTTATTGCCAGTATTATTATTTTTATTGTTTTTTCTCGATTCTTTCTTCCTCCTATTATACATACATACATACATACATACATACATACATATATATATATATATATATATATATATATATATATATATATATATATATATATTTGGTATTTGATAAAAATATGATGACAAAATATTTTTCTATAGTTTTTGTTTTATATAGTTGACATGTGGAACCAAATTTTAGTTGTTTTTTTTTTTTAATCAGAAAATGTTCAGTTACGGTGCAAACATGCCCAGTGCTTGATTGTGCTTAAACGTCAGAAATAAACCGTAATAATAATATAATAATCATATGTAAATATTTAGTATCTATCTATCCCCCCCTTTCCCTCTTTCCTCTCTTCTCTCTCTCTCTCTCTCTCTCTCTCTCTCTCTCTCTCTATATATATATATATATATATATATATATATATATATATATATATATATATATATGAATGAGTGGCATAGGTTCATACGCTTAAATATGCATGTATGTATATAATGGCAGAAAAATGAGATTATATTCTTACAGAGATTACATATATTTCACTATCTATCTATCTATCTTTATATATATAGCCAAACTTTCCCTGACGATCCGTTTAGGTGAAACCTAGGTAGGTTTGTCTGGCTCACTAGGTGTATCTAGGTCTGCTCTACGGTTGTATTGAGCTCTTTTTGTTAGTTAGTTGTTACTCGTATCGGGGTTTTTCTTTGGGCTTCAGACCTGCATCTGTGCGATTTTTTGTCGGCAGAAGTCCATGTTTGTAGCGCTTTCTTTTTTAAAACCTTTTTTCCCGAGATTGATTTGATTAGCAAATCAAAATTCGAGGGTTTTTCGAAACGAGTCTAGTTATCTATATTTATATGTATCTTTTATATATATATATATATATATATATATATATATATATATATATATATATATATATATATATATATATATATATTAATTTAAAAGAAAAACAGACCACTTTTAAGGTTCTATTAGTTGGAACCTTAAAGTGGTCTGTTTTTTCTTTAAATTAAATTATTCGCTCTGACTTAACATTAATATATATATATATAAATGCTCATTTGAGTATATTAACTTGTGCTCTCATGCATTATGTAGAAAATTCTCGGCATACGTTCATTTATATTTACTCGCAAATTAAATATATGTACATATGTAAATACATATGTACATACAGACAACTTTTTAGTACAGTGCTTGTACAAGTTTACTGCGTTTAGTATAATGTTTTGGCTTTTACTTTCATTTGCTCAAAGTGTGTGAAATCTTAATTTATGTGGGGATATCTAACATCAAGTAACTGCAGATATATTTTTCCGTTAGCTAAGGATGATATCTTCCCGTCCAAAGGACGAAAACTAAGACACGTATTTCTCTGTTTTAATCTATTTTCTTCCATTCCTATCTCTAACCCTGTCGACCCTTACTCTACCCAGCATTTACGACTTTTATCCCGTTTCTGCTTGCATCCATTCTGCTACACCTCACCTAACCCTCTTTACTCTGTACTTTACCTCAGAAAACTGTCAGTATTCACCATGTCAAACATAACATGTGCACTCAACATTTCTTGTGTAGAAGAGACAACTACTCTTCTACAAACACGTACACATATACCGGGGCACATATATATAAATACACATATACCGGGGCACATATATATAAATACACATATACCGGGGCACGTGCCTTAGGCCGATGCTTCGCAAGTTACGCAGGTAAGCCATTGCGTATGTTCAAAGCTTATGGCGTGATGCACTTGTATAGTCTAATGATAAACATGACAAATAAAGTAAATACATACAAATACATATACACATACACATACTTTAACACGCGTATCTTATTCTAGGAATTCAGGAGTGATATGTCTGTGCATATGAACACACACACACATATATGTGTGTGCGCTTTCTAGATAGATAGATAGATAGATAGGCACAGAGTGAGAAATTAACCAGAAAGAAGACAATTTTCAACAAAAGATATATGTAGTAACGAATAAAATGTTACAAAATATAGAGAAGCAGAGGGCAGTTACTTTTGCTCCTTAAAACGAACCTCTTTTAAATTTAATATAAGCTTTAGTAGTCTACGATTAAATAATAATGAATTTTCAACAGCAACAACATCAGGAAAAATATCAACAACAACAACAACAATAATAATGATAATAATAAAAATAATAATAATAACTTTTTAATAGACACGAGACAAAAAATGAAATAAACAGCGTGATTTCCCATTGCCATTATGGGTATATGTAGAAATAATTATGTAGAAATAATTATAAGATTAAAATATATGAGAAAGAATAGAAAATAATCCAGATAAAAGAATTACTCAAATCAGCTCGAATATCTTGGAGGGTGCTGGAGTATTAAGAGACTTGCTGCCGCTCGACATCAAGTGAAAGACACTAGAAACTACGGTATGTAAAGAAATTAGTGAACAAAAATGACTTGCCAAATAACAATTTTCTAACCATACTCATCTTTTATATCAAATAGATGCGAATAAAGATTTTCATCAGCCTCTTTTTAGGAAATTACACACTGCATATATATTAAGATAACAGTTTTTAAATAAAAGATCGCTGGAAACTTTTACATACACATAATATGCGATGGGGAGCTGAAAAGTTCTTAGACCAACCAACTTCCAAATATAAAGCCAAATATCATATATATATATATATATATATATATATATATATATATATATATATATATATATATATATATATCGGTTTCACCTCTTTTATATCTTTTATATATATATATATATATATATATATATGTGTGTGTGTGTGTGTAAATTTGTGATTTAAAAGAGAAATTTTATGTACCCCAAATATATTATCCATACATACTTGTATGTTTATAAATATATGCTTTCATGCTTATATTGTTGTTTTTCATATATACAAATATATTATTCCTTTCTGTGAAATTTAATATACAAGAAATTTCGATGTCAATTCTTAAAAAATGTTTTACACAATAAAAAATTTTAACAATTTACAAATTAATTTATATGGAAAAATTTTTAATTATTTTTTCTGTTAATAATTTCTATTAATATTATTTTAATCGGCTTCGGAGCAACCGTCCCGTGGCCCAAATACTAGGTGAGGCTTAGGATATTAAATGAAAGAATTTCTTACTTAAATTTCCGTAGCTTAATTGCAATTCATTCCGAATAGAATGATAGTTGTATTAAATTTTGCATTTAATTTATTGAATGATACAAAATCACAATGCATCATTTGTACATACGGCAGGGTTAGGGTTAGACAGCTGTATACATTTTAATATATGCACAAACACATATACACACACACATATATATATATATCGATTTATTATAGATATACACAAACATATACGCACATATATATATATATCGATTTATTATAGATGTATAATACAAATACGTATTTCTATTTGTATGTATATATATATACACATATTTAAGCAATTAATGAATGAATTTTTAATTTAATTAATTTAATGTATGTTTATGTTATATATATATATATATATATATATA
Source organism: Acanthosepion pharaonis (assembly GCA_903632075.3). Taxonomy (NCBI): domain Eukaryota; kingdom Metazoa; phylum Mollusca; class Cephalopoda; order Sepiida; family Sepiidae; genus Acanthosepion; species Acanthosepion pharaonis. The sequence goes on from CAHIKZ030000580.1 coordinate 1,147,267, forward strand.
TATATATATATATATATATATACATACATACATACATATATATTTTAATAGCTTTATGTTGATGTTATACATTTAAACAAAATTAAATACTTAATAGAAAATGATAATTGTGAAAATTTTAAGTTGTTTTAGAAATATTTAAGAGATAATATCCGTGGATTTTAAAATATTTAACAATTTCTTCTCTAATATTTTAAGAATTTACAACTGAAGATAATTTAATTTTCTATTTTACAGTTCTACCAACAAACATTTAGGAAAATAATAGTTTTCTTTTTGGTTCTGTGAGGACAAAGTCAAGTTTTAATTTTAATATCAAATGTTAGATTCACATAAGAAATTACTTTAAAGTTGAAATCATCATATACAGAGATATGATGAAAAGTTTTCGACCCAACACAATTTTAATGTCTGATCATTGAAATACTGTTTTGGGAAGTGGGTTGCACCGAAGACTTTTCAGTCCCCACATCATACATTGCAAAGTTTGCCTTCTTTTTCTTTCTTTTTTTTTTATTGACCGTTGTGTACAGGCGAAAATGCTGCCATATAACTGAAATAATCCGCGTCAGGTGACCCATAATTATTCTGGTATGCCAGATATTGTGGAATAATGTAATTTAACAGTATTAATATACTTTTCGTTGTTTTACATAACAAATATTAAATAGGGTTCAAATCTAATTAAAACGCGTATTCAAAAGTAATTTTAAGATATTCCTGTAATGCAGTTGTAAATCTGTATATGCACTCCCATACATTTATATATATATCTATCTGCATGCTATTAATTAATTACTATTTGAAGCTTAGATCATGTGAATATTTCCGTAAGATCGAAGAGAGGATATTGAAATTTTTATGATATTCCTTTGAACTGCAGCGAAATGCAGGCTGATTTGTATTGAATACGTGGGCGGTAAACAGGTGCCTCCCGCCTCCTGGTGGGCGTTGAAGAAACTGTAAAAGAAGCGGGAATGAAGCAGAAAACGTGGATGACTGACTGTTCTCATGTAGAATAATTTCATTTAAAGCATTAAAATTTTTAAAAATTATAAAGATTGAAATTATATTTTGATTTCAGGTAGGGACGGAAGCGTGAAGAACAATGACAATAAAAATAATTGCCGTAGAAACTAACAAGAACAGCATTAATGAAAACTGCAATGATGATCATGTTCGCAATAATAATAATAATAATAATAATAATAATAATAATAATAATTTAAAAGACTTCAGAAACAATTCTGCTGCAAAAAATAAATATTTAGCATTATCCAATATTTCTTTATCACAACCATTAAAAAGAGGTCGTAAGAATAAAATTAATGCATCTCTAACTAAAGAATAAAAAAATAGCAACATCGAAAAACTAAATATTTTCTCTTATACAAATAAGACATAATTTGAATTATTGAAGTCCCTTGTAGATTAGATAGTAACTCCAGCAGAATAGATAAAACTATAATCCTCGATTACAAGCCATAAACAAAATCAACTTGTTTTTATTTTATTTTCTTATAAATATTCGCAAAAATCTCTTTATTTTAACCTAATTGATTTTTTCCAAATTAAGTTTGATGAGAGGATATAACAATGCTATTATAGATTTTTTTAATACACATCTCGTTGATGTAGCTAAGCATTACAAACCTTCACATATAGAGTTACAAAATTTTTCGATTGTCAAAAAAAAAAAAAAACTGACGAAAAGTGAGTTTTTATTACAGGTCGGTTTCAATGCAAGCCATAATAATACTCTTACAATTTTCAAAAAGATTTCCTTTTTAGATACTAAATCTCTTTAAGAATAGCAAGAATGAGAAAAGCGTTTTCATCACTAGTTCAAAAAAGGTAATATAAATAAATTTAAGCGAGAAAACATTTTATTTGCATCTAGTTGTGAAGAGAAATTCTCGTAAAAAATTGATTATACACACACACACACACACACATATATATATGTGTGTGTGTGTGTGTGTGTGTATAGAGAGAGGTAGATAGATATCTAGAGAGAGAGACAGAGAGAGAGAGAGAGAAAAGTAATGTCAATATATGAATTCTCATTGCATTATTACTGCCAGGTTCACACAATATTCAAACCAATGCATATGCATTTATACATTCCTATATATTGATACAAATGTACAAACCAGAAAAGTATATTAAAATTATATTACATGTATACTATATTTTATACAAACATTTAATTCCCTGCATATATATATATATATCTGTGTGTGTGTGTCATTTTTATATAATAAAGAAAATATATATATATATATATATATATATATATATATATATATATTATGAGTATAAATTTTAGCTCTGTTATTATACATCGAGCACTTCTTTATAAACAACACCATACAATCCTTTTACACACACACACACACACACATATATATATATAATATATATATGTATATATACATATATATATGTATATCCTGCTGATATGTGTTCTTAATTACACGACTCACCATATATATATATATATATATATATATATATATATACATCACAAAAATATCATATCGTAGTTTATTTTGCGTTGAAATGAGATAAATATTATTGTGTATAATTTAGACCACTAAGTGTCACAAATTCACACATGCATATACTCAAGCATGCATATTTTGTACCTGTGTATATATATATATATGTGTGTGTGTGTGTGTGTGTGTGTGTGTGTGTGTGTGTGTGTGTGTGTGTGTGTGTGTGTGTGTGTGAAAAGTGTATATAAATATAAATAAATATAAGTATGTATAATTATTTATATATTTATATACGCGGTACTTATTAGAAAGCGCTCAATATCAGAGGTAGAGCTAACATATTTGGTTGGATATGTTTTGTGACCCTAGGTTTCACCCTTTAGCGATCGTCAGCGTGAAACCCAGGGTCACAAACTCACATCTATCAACCAAATATATATATATATATATATATATATATATATATATATATATATATATGTATGTGTGTGTGCGTGTGTGTGTATATATATATATACATATATATGGATGAATATATATATATATATGTGTGTGTGTGTGCCCGCGTGTATATGTGTGTGTTTTTGTGCGTGTATGTGTGCATGTGCTTGCATGGATGAATATAAAGGGACACTGATGTCAACTATCGCTGCTTGATATCTATCTATCTATCTATCTATCTATCTATCTATCTATATATATATATATATATATATATATATATAAAATGATAATGTGTATATTAGAATGTGTTATAAAATTAATTTCTGATGTCACAAGATATATATATATATATATATATAAAGAGAAAGAGAGAGAGAGAGAGAGAGAGAGAGAGAGAGTGTGTGTGTGTGTGTGTGTGTGTGTGTGTGTGTGTGTGTGTGTGTGTGTGTGTGTGTGTGTGTGTGAATAAATCCATTGAATTGCAAGTAATCAATTTCAATGTTGGCTGTATTCCAGTTTTTAAGACCAAACTTAAGGCCTCTTGGTTTTTGTTTCTTTTCCGATAGCCGACTTGCTAATATTAGATAACATTTTATAATAAACGTTAATTTATGCACTAAATTTTGGCTGTCATTTGATTACGATTAAAAATTCGCTGTCTCTGCAAAATGCACAATCCTAGAACACTATGATACTATTATTATTCACAAATACAAATACTCATGTAAATCTTCACACACGCACAAATGCACACACAAAGGCATATTCAAAATTTAAGCATATATGTAACTTCACTGTTTGGGCATTGAAATGAGTAAAAATAGCATCCTCCCCCTGTTTAATTTAACCTTCCATACAGAAGATAATGAAGACACGTAAGTGGTTCGAATTCGGCTACTGACGTTTCTTGTTCTCTTATTTTTTTGTTACGCACCATAATCTTCCCCGGATTATAATTTTACAAATAGAAAATAAATTTTGAAATACATGTTTAACATTAATATAAAAATATTTCCTGTCCGATATCGCAAATCAGTTTTCAAATTTAATTGTGGCTGGTGTTGAAAGTATATGATGCCATATACTTCCACTCCATGTCAAATACCCAAGGCGTCTGTGCAGTAGTAAAATCGATTGGATATTGTGGGAATCAGTAAAATTAAAACAGAATGTCTTAATTTTGTTTTTGTGAGCAGGATAGATTTCATAGAAAACTATTAAAAATATATGTAATTAAATTTGAGGAAAGAGGAAAAGTTAAACAGAAAGAGATAGAAATAACCTAAGAAGACTTCTTCATCATCCTCATAAACATTAAACATGAACTACTTTAAGTAGTCATTTATATCATTGTAGAATCTGCCCGCAATAGAATCTACGATAAAGTAATATTTATCTGCGATAAAGAAGGACTTAGTTACATGACGGTTACAAAGTGGGCAGCACTTTTATTTCATATATGTTGAGATAGTCAACTTCATATTTACATGAGAGATTAGTTTATATCTACAATGAAAAATTCGTCCGTTTTATTAAATCTCCCACAAAGCTCGGCATGAGTAACCAATTACAGATTCCAGCCTGTACTACAAACTTATGTTCAAAAATGTAAGCCTAATATTCACTCAAGACAGCAGAAACTACTACAAGAAATACATTTGTAACACAAATGTTATGAAAGATCAACTTCATTTATACTCACCTTCAGGCTTCTTCACCCACTTTGAAAACATTTCCATAACCTCAGCTTAGAAGTTTTCAAATTAACCAAATTTCCCGCCAAACTGCAACTTCTCAGTTTGGTAAAAACATGTTAAGAAACAGGCAATTAAATTAAGAAATTAAAGATTTTATGTAAAAGAATATATATATATATATATATATATATATATATATATATATATATATATATATATATATATATATATGTATGTATGTATTCTCTAACAATATCTATGTCACTCCTACAAACGTGCGTGCATATGTAAATATAAAAATCGAAATCAATCTATATAAACAATCTTTAATATTCAACCTGTTCTCTACTTAAAGTTTTAAAGCAACATTTCATTTTTTTTCTCCAATCTTGTTATAACGACAAAAACGTTCATAAATTGTAAATTTTAAAAAATCACATATATACACACCTGTCTGTTAATTTAATATTTTACTTATCCTTTCAGTACATTGACGATCATAACTCTTCACAGATTTGTGTTTCTTTATTATCTGTGTGATATTTTAGGATTCTAGTAGTTACTAGTTGTCTTTACCACGATTTTGAATTCAGAGTCGTCCTTATCCTGGACTGAGAGCCACCCAAGCCTAAAGAATCCAAAGCGAACAAAGCAGACGAGGCCAGGCGTTTATAACCGGTACGCTGTCCTAACAGTCTCTTAAATGCGGGTTCCATTGTCCTTAAAACTGTGTTTCCATAAAGTATAAATGAAAATATTAGATTATGTCAAATAGTGTATGTGTTCGTTTATGAAACTTACTGTCGATCTGTCATATTTGATGTGTTAGATATATCAATATTTTCTCTAACTGATGCGTTATCCCATCGTATTTTAGTTTGGCAGCAAGTTTTCAGTGTGAGAAGAAATGCAAATCCGGTTTGCTAAGAAATCACTTGTATCCCTAAAGACTACTGTTTTATTAGGTTGCAATAAACGTATTTGTCGATGTCATGAGCAAAATTTAGTGGTAAGATCAGAATATGATCCATGGCCTTGATTAACGAGAAACTTATTTTTGCTTACATTTCTCAAGTTAGTACATCACCTTTCTATTATCTTTCTCATTCTCATTCTCTTTCTCTCTCTCTCTCTTTCTCTCTTTCTCTTTCTCTTTCTCTTTCTCTCTCTCTCTTGCCAACATGAATTTTCTTCCTTTTATTTACCTACCTCAGTCTCTCCCCCTTATTTATTCATTTTACGTTATTTACTCTCTGTTTCCTTTTGTTACACTGTATAGGAGGCCTTAATGGTTTCAAGTCCAGTGAATATCTTTGTCGAGATAGTCGGACATCTGAGCCAAACCTTATATTCGTGTCTTAGGGAAAAGCAGGAAGTTCCGAAACCAACATTTAAACATCCGCACTCTCTCATCAGCTTCACCTCTTAGCAGTTCATGCATATTGAGGTGCTAGGAAAAATCTGTTATACCAAACTTTATTTCTCATACTTTTCTCTTAATGTTTATTTCTCTAAATATTCTTTTAACTCAGGTTAACTCTAAACTCATTTTATTCTCTTTCCACGCATGTATTATTTTCGCTTTGAATGACATCAGACTTTAAATAACTTTTTTAAATAAATTTTATTTTTATTTCTAATGCATCACTATATAGTGCTCATCTCTCTTTCTTCCTGTATTTTCATTCATACGTGTCAAGAAGCTTAAATTATATATATATATATATATATATATATATTTGTGTGTGTGTCTGTGTGTGTGGGGGGGTGTTTGTATGTATGTATGTATGTATGATTTAGGCATGTAAGTGTTTATGTCTGCCTGCATTTATGTATTCAAAGTAAAGAGTAGAGATTTTGATTACTAATTTTATAGATTGATTTTTTCTTTCCTTCTATTTATCTATTGCACTACATATACAAGGTTGTCATAAAAAGTCCTCGGCCCGACCAAAAAGGATTTCAGAATAAATTCTCATGTTTATAAATATTTTTTAAACTTGTTCAGATCAGGTATTTTTCAGTCACACGTCGTGTACACGCACAGGCACACACACACACACACACACACACACACACACACACATATATATATATATATATATATATATATATATATATATATATATATATAGAGAGAGAGAGAGAGAGAGAGAGGAGAGATAAGGTACATCAATAAGTATGTAGCCTACTTCTGAAAGCATGTATATGACACAACCAATATTTGTTTTTTTTCCAGTTATTCTCATCCTTTCTTAATGCACTTGATAATTCAGTAGTAATCCCATCGAGCAAACATTTACAGTGAAAATTTCTGGTCATAATTCAAGCAAACAACTACGTGTAAATCGCAGGACAATGATTTACTCTCATATATATATATATATATATATATATATATATATATATATATATATATATATATATATATATATGAAATAAATATATACAGGAAATATTAAATAAGAAAGTATAAGAACACGTAGTGATAAATCTGAAGGCTTTATACACGATATATTTTATGCGTACGTGAGTTTAAATTTATGGAAAATCGTATCATTATATACAAATTATGTATGCCTCCGAAAAGTGTATTATTATTATTATTAATAATATTACTGAAAATAATTGATTCATGTATTTTTTATATTATTCTGAAACATTTTTAAATCGTTTATCATAAATTATGAGTATATATTGTCTTATTATAAATACTTAATATATATTAATATGAGCATATGCTATATTTTTTATGAGTATATATTATATCATAAATATATAATATATATTAATATGATCATATTATATTATGAGTGTATATCGTATTATTATGAGTATATATTGTATTATTTTGAGTATACATTATATTAATATGTTTATATATTATTATGATAATATTTTACACGTATGCTATTAATTTGAATAGATCTTTTTCATTAATCGTAACATGATGAATTTATTTATTTCATAGTTTTTCATATTTAATACTTGTAATAACAGAACTGTAAATAGGAATGCTAATTTTTAATTTTATCAAAGTAAAACGTGACTTATTTTACTATTAGCGAAAAATCTTAGATGAAAACGTCTTGAAATGAAAAGAAAAAAATTGAAAAAGGATAATTAAAAGGAAAAAAACTACATTTAAATTTACTGAACAATTTTTGTATAATTTGAATAAGTACGTTTTCATTTCAAACATGAAACTTTTCCATCTCATAATTCCCACAATAATTTACGAATTTAAATGTTCTTCTCACACAGAATTTGATTAATTGTTTCACTTTCTAAAATAACCTTTCTTTGAAAGAATTTAACTGATAATAAGAAAAGTCTATTCAAATAATATATGAGAAATTATGTAAAATATTTGAAAAACGAAACTTTTTAATATTCCTTCTTTTTTTCAAACATTCCCAGGTAACTGTTATCTAATTGTCGTAGAAGAACATGTCGATGTTGTTTGGGACCATTCAGCTATCTCTTAACTCGCACAGATGTGAAATCTTTTCCCAAATATTTACCCGTTACGTCAAGTCACGCTTCTGATTAATCCTAAGTTAGAAAAAAACGGTATTTATTATAAACAATAATTATACAGTCTATCAAATTTATTATTACATATGCAGGCATATATTTGCATGCACGTGCGCATACACCATGTATTTCGAACTGAAAATTTTCTTTGAAAGTCTGTTTCGGTTCTTTTTCCTCCTCTTTCCATGTCATCATCTGCTTTACTTTCCTTTTCTCCTCCTTGCATTTTCTACCCCCACCCCACTCTTCTTTTCATATAGTTCATCTTCCTTATGTGAGTCACGTGTCATGCTACGTCATCGCAAAGATGGAACGAAAAGAAAGAGATCTCATCGGTAAGGGCCAGTTTACTCAAACTCTCGTGTTGCGAAGCAGCGAGACTGGATGGTCGATTTGAAAAGTAGAAACAACTAAAAACAAATCAATGGAGTTTAGAATTTTAAAGAAGAACAAGGAATTTTTTTTTAATTATTATTTTTTTGCAACATGTTTCTTCGAAATTCTTTTTACGAGATGTTTCAAGTTGGAATTTTGCATATTGGACATATTCTATAGTTCACAAATATTTAATAAAAAAAAAGAACAGAAGAAAATATTTAATGCGAAATAAGAAAAAAAAAAGCTGAAATGAATCATTTTAAAAGAAAAGCAAAATATTTTAAAATATATTTTATGCTTTTTTTGTTATTTTTACTTATTACTTTAATGAATACTTCCACGTGGAATTTATGTTTGTCGGATGTGTTTTCTATTAAAAGAATCAATGCAACCAACCGAAAATGTCTAATCAAGGAGGAAGAAATAACAAATATGGAAACTATTTCAAATATATATTTTAATTATTTTCTTCTAAAATCTTTTTCAACTCAAGAAACTACTGTCGGACGCTATTTTTACAAAGTGGAAGATTTTTCTGACAAAATAAGTTCTACCGAATTGGAGTCAAATGTCTGCATAAGAAAAGTTTTTAAAATGCTGTTTTCTACCCACGAAATTTGCATACTTGGAATATTTCATCATCAAACACAATTTATATGAAAACTTACTTGTATCAAGTAATATTCCGGACCAAATGCTCAAAAACAGTGTTAGAAAAAGAAAACGTATTAAAAGTTTGATGAATGTTTCTTTTATATATTTTCTTCTTAGTTTTATATTGATCTGTTTTCCGCAAGTTCACATTAATGAATTCTAAGCCGGATTTTTATTTAATGCATTTGAAATAACACAGAAACCTGCAAACTTTACAAGAAAACATTAGCGAGAACTTGAAAATCTTTTGATTCCAACAATCAAACATTGCTTTCTTTCATTATTTTACTCTCTGTATTGGATTTGGGTTGCCATATGGTCTTCTTTTCAGGGCGCTATACATCCCGATTTGTTTTCGTTTTTTAAGAGCCAATTTGTTTTTATTTTGGATAATTAAAACGGTCATGACTGAATTAATTTTTAGGATAAATTCACACAAGCTCTGATACTTTCAGATATGCATACACAAGAAGCACACATAGAAGGAACTTGTTACCTTACTTTCTCTTAGTTTCAGAGTCATTTGCATGTTCATAACATTTCTAAATTGCTTCATTGATGGACCATCTGAATACCGGACCACCGAATACCGGACCACCGATCACTATTCGAATCTATGTAATCAATATAGGATTTCGATGTTTTCATTAATTACTGCATTTTTATTAATTACATATTAGAGTGAGATATGGCAATTTTAAATAGAATTGCTTCGTTATCCAGAGCGAACCTGTAATTGTGTATTCACCTGCAATGATTTGTCGGCTATTTCACGTTTACCTCAGAAGGAAAACTAATTAAATTTTTCAAGCTTCTTTCTAGTCGAATTCATTTCAATGTGTTTAAAAAAAGAAATTTATCATTCATTCTTATTGAATTATTATTTAAATAATAGTATTATTTTCTTTTCAAAATGAAAATAACTTTAACCTTAACAAGTTTTATGATTATATTTGGCTCCAAGTTGTCTTAGAGTTGTAGTACATATGCTGTCTAAAAGGTCAAACTGAGTTTCCAAAATACTTTTTCAATGTGAAAAATGTTTTTCCTATTATAGAACTTTATTTTTTAACCGGATTTAATATTAGTCTTAACAATCTGTTTCTTTCTTGTCTCCATCGGAGAAAATAGTAAACTGGTTAATAATTTCAACGTCACTTGAATAAGTCAACATTAAACGATTAAAATTAGAAAGCCTAAGGAAAGCGCCTTCGTCTTTTATGGTGATGCCCTTTGTTATATGTTCTCAAACCGAATTATATACTTACTTATATCTTAGAATTATTTATGCATCCATCCACACACACACACACACACAGATATATATATATATATATATATATATATATATATATATATATATATATATATATATATATATATATATATATATATATTGACAAAACGTACATGTATATTGTTAAACGTACATTAATTACATACGTTTCTGTGAACCTGTTTTTGTTCTTGCTTACCTATATCGATATGATTATGAAAGTATGCATCATCTGTCTTACAATTTGGTTAGCAAACATCTCCTATGAGTATGAATGATTTTGATACCACTGACCAGAACTTCACCTACTTTTAAGAGGCTGATTCTTTTGGAAACATAGATTTCTAGTATCATTTGCAATTAATGTTATGATATGTTTTAAAATATCCAAAGTCAAATTTTGTAGTTTCAGTATGAGCACATTGAGTATTCAACATACAGGACTGAAATTGAATCATAGCTGAAAAGCTTATTGGAAATCATTCCCTGAGATTGAAACTAGTCACCATTCCAGCATTCATCTGTTTTGAACTGTCATCTCTTAAAGTTACAATTATATCGCTACAGTGAATCTATATTTTCGCAAATTTTCAAAGAATATTCTTCGAACTGGGGTTCATTCTCTCGTTTGTGTTACCACAGATTCAAACCTGTTTATGGATTGTTTCCTCTAAGACCTGCAACATCACTTGGTATTTACACGTCTCGGCTCAGTCTTGCCGTACTTGAAGATTTTTGAAATCTGGCCACTTCCTAGATTTGAATATCGATACCTGGTTTCAGAAGAAAGCATACAACCATTGTACCGTTTACCATACAACCAATATACCTTTTAGCATACAACTATTGCACCTTTTAGCAATCAATGTACCTTTTAGCATACAACCAATGCAACTTTTAGCATACAAACAATGTATCATTTAGCATGCAATGAATGCATCTTTTAGCATACAATGTAGATTTTAGCATCCGATCAATGTACCGTTTAACATACAAACCAACCAATATACCTTTTAACATGCAAGCAATGTACCTTTAAAATAATACCAATATACCTTTTAACATACAACCAATAGATCTTTTTACATACAAATCAAGCAATGTGCCTTTTGACATACAACCAATGTGCCTTTTAACAAACAAGCAATTTAATACCGATAAAATATTCTTCCCTGTCAGTCAGGTAGCAATGGAGTATGCGTTGTATCTTTCAAACTAATCCAGTCTTTTGAAGAATTTTAAACATAAGGGAAAACTTTTTGATATATGCCTTTTTGATTATATCTGAATATATATGACAAGTTCAAGGGATCACATTAAACATTTATACATACGCATACATACACAGAACCATACATCTGACGTATGATCACATGAATGCATCTCTTACAATCTACTAAGACTTAAAAAGACTGCCGTTTTCTGTTGGCTCACAAAAATTAATCAACATAACGATTTCTCGATATCTGGTGGACAAGGCGTAGTTTAGTTGATTAAGGCAAGCCATTGCAAATTATAACGGTGTTCAGGTAGAAGCATAAATGTTTTCTTAAAAGTTTTCTGAAAAGGAGGTTCAGTTTTGACCACTGACGCGAAAATGTCCGTAAACAGATTCTAAACCAGATGATACATATATACATTCGTAGACGTAATTACATACATAAATATACATAGATTTACAAACATGTATCTAATTCATCCGTACTTCATATATATATATATATATATATATATATATAATACTATAGTATTTCTCTTTCCCTCTGCCGTACGCTGGTAGCTCAGGGGTAGAAACTCGATTGATGCCAAATTGGTCGGGTTACAATCCCGGTATGAAGTCGCACTGATGATCTGTGATACAGTGAAACAAGTCTGTATGTGTATGACATACAATATATATATATATATATATATATATATATATATATAACATAATAATATAATATATATAATATAATAGAGCTATTAAGTATATATTAAAAGATATACTATATTATCCCGCAACACTAGCATGACTCTGTTTCATGCACGACACGATCATCAGGTGCTGAGTATGAACGGTCAGTTAATACTCAGCACCAGAATATTGCGTCGTGCATGAAACGCAGAGTCGTGCTAGCGGCGAGGGATAATATAGTATATCTTTTAATATATACTTTAGCTCTGTTATATTACATCGCGCACTATGTACGATATATTATACTATAATTATTTATATATATATATATATATATGTGTGTGTGTGTGTGTGTGTGTGTGATGTATAGTCAAGAAGAAGAAATTGATTTAGATAAGTTTTAATAAGTTCAAGTATTAAAGTTTCATTTTTGTTGTGTTTTTCCAGTTGGTGCACATTCGCATTAAAATTGTCGACAAATCTGTACAATTTTCATGTTTTCGTTCGGGAACTTTCGATGGTCTCAGTCATTTGTGAGGAACTAATTGTTGTCAGTATAACAGTTTTTTTCCAGCCTAGCATTTTTTTAACGTTACATTTCAAAAACAAATATACATGTATCGTATAAGTGACGTTAAATATAGAAAGGTTTCACAGAGCTTGATAATGCCGAAATAAATGTGTTATATGCAATATAATTATGTAATATTCATTTATATATTTTATGCATATTTTAAAATACTGTCTCATGTGGTGAAAGTTTATTCATATAATGTGGGCTGATTCTTTTGTACAATAATAGCTACAAATAATTTATGTTTCAGTCAGTGACAAGTTAACCTACGAGAAAGCGTGGTGCTTGTGCAATCTATGTGTGAATTTATTTTATTTTGGGATTATCGATATTGGAGATACAATTCACCCAAGCAACACGAGAATTCATTAAGAACAAAGGGGTAAGGGATTTTTGAGGTGCCGCGTTATTAGTAATAATTAGGTTAGGTGATACCTTGTTATCGTAAATGATAGATCTAAAGTGCTTACCGCAGTAAATAAGTTATAAGGTGAATTATATTTGTAATGGTGCTACCATGTTGTTTATAAATAGGGTGCAGCTATTTAAGAAATTATTATACTCCTTTCTGCTGTCGTCAATTTCTGTGAAACTGGACTACATTTGACGCCGCTTCTACCGTAGACGTATATTTGAATTTGAAATGTAACATTCAAAAAAGTACCAGGATGTATTTACAAAAATTTCTTGCATACGATACTGACATTATTTAATTTCTGACAATGATAGATACGACCGAAAATACTAAAAAATGAAATGTATGTTTCGATGTTTTATTCATACTTTTCAACCGGATGGCAACAACAGGCAGACCTTAATACACTTCTTATATATATATATATATATATATATATATATATATATATATATATATATATATGAACAGGGTGTTTTAAGGTCTGCCTGTTTAGTTTTGGGGGAAATTTATATGCCTCAAAACAATTCACAAGATCTAACAAATGATCAAACATATTTGAAATCAGATCTTAATAGTGCTGAGGAAATTTCAGTATCCTTTCGAAAATATGTGCTTTTAAATTAGCGTATACAGATAAACTGATCTATCTATCTATCTATCTATCTATCTATCTATCTATATATATATATATATATATATATATATATATATATGTCACTTGTTCTAAAGATAGATTGAAGAAAGGTCAGGTTGCTATGCAGTATTTATTCCACAATGTTTATAACTATAAACATTATATCTCCGATATATCTTTCCCTATAAATATTGCAAATTTTAAACAATATATATATATATGTGTGTGTGTGTGTGTGTGTGTGTGAAGAGAGAGAAGGAGAATTGGAGTATAACACTTTGATGGAACGCATATTCTATTTGTCCATGTCTGTGTGTGTGTGTGTATATATATATATATGTGTGTGTGTGTGTGTGTGTGTGTGTGTGTGCATTTGGGCAGCAGCCGTTTTTATAAATCTTTCAAAAAATACGGCCGACGAAGAAGATTTAATTAATCATTAAGTTTTTACAGCATTCTTATGTTTTTCCATTTCGTAAGAGTATTTTTTATTCCCACTTTTATAGCCAATTTCAAGGGTGTTTCGTCTTTGGTGTTATTTATTCTTCATGTTTTGACTGTTATGTTGCAATTTATTTTTGTGTTCATTTGAATGGGAGCGTTCATTCCGAGCCTTCATGTGTTGTCCGCGGGTAGAATTCGCTTTAGGATATTTCTATTAAAAAAAATGCTTTTAGCACTCCATTTCTACTGTTAAATAATGTGAGGTTGATAGTAGGAGAGAAATATTTTATATACTGGGCCTCTCTAATAGCAAGATGTTTCTGATAATGTGATTTATATAGAATTCTGGTGTTTTCAACCAGAATTTTTCTCAAAGTTTCTTGTAAATTATGGGTGGATAGATTTCTTTTTATAGAATGTTGGTCTGATAAGTGACACATGTGACCTCTACTCAAGGAGGATGTATTCTCTATTGTCTAAATTAGCAAGACAGATGAATTAATCAGGACAAGCGACAAAGTTCGAACCGCTACTTGTGTTTTACCCTACTGCGATCGTCAGATGAACAGAACGCATATAATTTATACATATATATATATATATATATATATATATATATATATATATATATATATATATGTTGATGACGTGCTGCTGTATTTTTATTACGGGCGCCGTGTTTGTTTTGTAAAAATAATTTTATTGGCCTATCAATGATGTAGTTGTGAAAATTATTGTTGACTGGTGTTTGTCTTATGGGTCGCAACTACATCATTTATGAACAAATAAAATTATTCTTACATATATATATATATATATATATATATATATATATATATATGTGTGTGTGTGTGTGGGGCATATCCAAACCCAGTATAAACCAACTAGAATTATAATACACAAACACACAAGAATTATACGCAAAAATGCTACCAGAGAAGGTAAATCCACGTGAGGTCTACTTAAGCAAAATAAAAACAAACAATAAAAAATGTTAAAAAATGCCAGAACTTTCTATTCCATATTTCATTTCTGATGAAGCATAAATAAAAGCAAATCATTTTACATTTATAAACGTTTTATCTTTGTTCCATATCCTGTTTATTCTGTCGGATTATAATACATATTTGATCCCAATTCGATTAATGGCTAGCTAAATCAATTACGGATGAGTAGTGAGTTCGGTCCTCACTGGGTACCTCGTGGTTTCAGCCTTGTACCATATCTAAACTACGCTTAGTAAATCACCATATTTTATACCAATTATGTATATATATATATATATATATATATATATATATATATATATATATATATATATATATATATATATATATATATATCTATATATCTGTAGTAAAGGGTACCACGAAATTTTGATGGATGTTTGATCAAGCAATTTGTTTCAGAAAATATATTTATATATGGTTATGTGTATTACTTTCTTCTCTCTAATGTACGTATGTGTATGTGCATGTATGTATATTAAAAAATATATATATTTAAAAACTTTCTAACTTCCTTTTAAGTAAGATTTTACTTTACCTTATTGTATTTTACAATTATATGATATAGAAACACTAAAATGAATTCTTCTTTCTGAAATCTCTGAAAATGCAATTCCACTCGCTAAGTAAATAAAATATTCCTTATTAGAGGCACATTTTTAATTATGCGTTTACAACGTGAACTGGTGAAAAAACGTGGTGTAACGTCGAAAAACAAATACTCTTAGATTTTGAAAAAAAATTATGTTACGTCTAAGAACATTTTCTTATGCTGCCACGAATATACGTATAAATCCGTGTCATTGTACACATTCACAAATGCATGTATATGGATATACTTGTGTGTGTGTGTGCAGAGACATGCATGCACACATAATAGGAATTGCACACTACTCGGCAAGTAGCTTCATAAACTCCTCAAACGAAGTGTGCACATTTTTTTTTTACATTCTAAATCCCCATAAACCTTTTAAAGTGGATTAGGAAGACGATATAACAACAATGAGACAAAATAAAACATTGACGATGAAGGAAAAAGAGTGGGAACGCGATGGAAAAAGAAAAAGTAAAGAGGATAACACACACACAAAAACGAAATTAAATCTTTTTAAGTCAACAAAATCTGATTAGAAAAGGCTTTAAAAAATACGAAAAGATATTGTAAAAAACAGTAACAAGAAAATGGTTTAAAAAGTAAATTTGATAAGAATAAAAATGATAACGTTTACGAAATAAATGCAAAGAACTGAAACGAAAAACCATAACAAATTTTTAATTCATAATATTAATTGAGAATATAAAACATTATCTTCTCTCCTACTCACTACCAAGTTTTCTAATAATAATAATAATAATAATAAAATAATAATAATAATAATAATATAACGAATAAATAGATTATATTGATAAGTGTCGCAAGCTGAGAACTTTTCAGCAGCCCCTCATATGCATGCGTATTTAGAGATAGACTTACCATGTGCGCACAAAATGTAAAACAATAGCTAATATCCTAATATAGCTAGTGGGGCAATCCTCGAGATCGACACATATTTAGACAGGAAGACAAACAGGTAAACATAACAATATATATATATATATATATATATATATATATATATATATATATATATATATATATATATATGTGTATATGTGTGTGTGTGTGTGTGTGTGTAATTCTATGTAATTTTCTCTGTTTTTCTCTCTCTCTCTCTCTCTCTCTCTCTCTCTCTCTCTCTCTCTCTCCTTTATCATCCCTATCATTCCCGACGCATCTATCCATAAAACTTTCATTTTCGCTGCCAGAATCAATCTCACTCTTCCCGCGAGAGCTGTGTCCGGGATTTCGCACTGAAATGTTTTTCATGGGATTACAAGTCAATTATAGAAATCCTAGAGATTTACAATAATCGCATCAGGATAAGTGGCAATGCCGGTCGTCTTGACAAATAAACATGTGTCCTTTCTACTGGTATGGCAAAAACGGGCAGAGGGACAAAGAAACGAAAGAAAAAAAACATGGTGCAAATGATTTTATGCCAATTGAAAAGGTTTTATTTGTAGTTCGAGGAGAGTCAAAGTTCAATATGGCGGGTTCTATGACATGTTCAGATTTCTTATACTTGAAAATGAGGGGAAAATGTTGGAAGTGTAAGTAAAAATAGGCAATAAATCTATCTTTTATTTTTGCGAACCATTTCTAAGTTAATTTTTTCTCATTATCCAGGCTACTGTTTCTCTTTATCTATATTTCTCTCCTGATTTCTCTGACTCACTTCCATTTTAGATGACCACGGACTTTTTTTTTTTAGAAAAACCTTTATCTATATTGTTGTTGTTGTTGTTGTTGTTGTTGTTGTTGTTGTTCTTCTTCTTCTTCTTCTTCTTCTTCTTCTCGCTCTTTCCTGTCCATTCCTTTTTTCTTTCATTTGATTCCTTTTTACAACGCCCCCACACTAATTGTTCTTCTCATTTCCAGAGATGTATCTATAGTTAACACGATTGATTAATCTGTTCTTACTTGCTCTTTCTCCCTCCTTTTTGCCTATCTATCTATCTATCTATCTATCTATCTATCTATCTATCTATCTATCTATCTATCTAGGTTGTTCCTATATGTCTATCTATCTCCATGATTCACTAGCTTCGTACCATCATTTATCTTGAGTTAAATGTTCTTCATTACCCCTTTACCCCTTACGAGCAGGACACATTCTTAGATTTTCTAATGCCATTTGGTCAATTAAAATTATTTTTGTTTTTTCTTACATTTTTTCTCGTAATTTTCAAGTCTTTTATTTAAATCTAATATTGTCCAATTAAATCGTTTTTCTCACACAGCGGTAACGTAATGTCTTCAGCATGTGTTTTCATAGATCTTTTAATGATTTCTAACAGTAAAACATTGATTTAGTAACCTTCGACAGTTTATTGAACATTATTAACATTCATTTTGTGTACGCTTCTTTTTATTTAATGTCACTAAAGTATATTGTTCTGCATCCGAGTCGTGTGCATTTTAGTATGTGGAATTTTTTTATTTTCTATGTACTCACGATTGTACTACTGATGTCATTTAGAGAAAAATCACATCATTTTCTCGCTTGTGCGAAGTCAGACATTTTGGATAACTTACTCTGCTTCGTAAACAGGCAAGGATGTTTTTGACAATTAAAATAAGTTAAATAATTTTCCGAATGATCTCATGTTAATTTTCTTGTCGAGAGCTGTAATCATCAAAAGAATGTTAAGTTATATGCCAAAGATATATATGGTCCACTTAAATTCATCGATAAAAGGTCAATATAATCTCCGTTAAATCAACTGAAGGGCTAACGACATAAATCAAAGAAGCCAAACATTTGATTAACATGTTCAAGTTCAGACTCGAAAAATATTCAGTCAATTTAAGTGATGAATGAATGAATGAAAAGAAATGTGAATCCAGATATTGACTGGACTCAAAGGGTAATTTAAAAAAACCTTTCTGCTTCAAATATGGATTTTTTAAAATAATTTCATCCCAAGCAAGATGATAATGCCACTAAATGTAGTGGGCTGCTGGGAGTGAATAAGAATGAGAAAACTTTACAAGGAACCGGAAACGCAAACAGGAAACAATGGTCAAACCTCTACTCCTATTCATAAAACGGAAATGGTGCATGAACCGAGCGATAGTCATTTTATATAGGTAATAGCTATTCTTCTGTGGATTTTGGATTGCATTTTTGAAAATAACTCGAATTTATAAATACCGTGACACACAAACAAACACACACCTACACCTTGAAAGCCCTTGAAATCATCATAAACGAAATTATACTTGAACATAACGTACATATAAAATAGTTCTTGTCTACACGAATATAGAAACACCATCATCATCATCATCATCATCATCATCAGCATCATCATCCTAAATTAAACAATACGTTCCTTCGCATCCCGACTTTCCATCAATGTTAACTCTCCTTCCCCAAACATTTTTGTGCAATTCCCGATCAGAACATCCACGGATTATAAGAATGCCTAACTTCCAAGGATTTTTCTCTCCTCTTCATATATTTTCCACTTCCATTTCTTTTTCCGCTTTTCTTTTTCTTTTGATTTAACTCATTCTTCTAATTTTTATCACAGTTCATTGCTTCTTTTTTTAATCTTCTTCATCTTCAGCTTATTTTCTTTCTTTCTCCGACCCGTTCGTTCTTCCTTCCTTTTCTAATCCTTTTAAGTGAACGGCAATCATTCGGAACAACGGCGGTTGTTAATAAACCATTTCAATCGATAATCACTTTCGTGTTTCAATTTCATTCCAGTATTTTTTAAAATGAAACCTGAAATGGTTCGCCCACAAAGAAGAAATGAAAGAAGCAGAAATCAAGAATGGAAGAAGTTTAGAGTGGAATGAAGATGAAAGTGAATTTAAAGAATGAAGGACGAAGAAATGTAAAAGAAAAAAGAAAGAAAAAGTAAAGAAAAGTAAAGAAAAAAAATGTTAAAAAAAAGGATTAAATAAGAAGAATTTTGAATTTAGGAAGAAATATGGATAAATAATGATGCTTGGAAACACATATGCCTACGTTTTGGATGGAATATAATAAGACAAGGCAGAAGAAAATGGAAGCAGAATTGTTGAAGTAGAAAGAGTCAAGGAAAGAATTATATCAAAGGCAGAATGAAATACAAGTGAGAAAAAGGGCGGAATGAGATGAAAGAAAGAAAGAAAGAAAGAAACTGGAAATGTATTCGGATAATTGCAAAAAAGTTTCTTATTTTCAATCATCTCGATACACAAAGGAAGATGGCACGAAGCAAAAGAATAAAAACAAAGTCAAAAAATATCCCTGAAGATGGGGGGGGGGTGAAAGTGTTGAAAAATACAAAAATCAATGATAGAATATATTGATGAGAAAAAATGAAAAGTAAAAAAGAAAGAGTAAATTTGCTAAACTAGGCAAAAGAAAGAGTCAAAGAGGAAATGGATGAAAAAGAAAATAAAAACAATTTTAACTCCTTGAATATTCGTTTTGTTCTTTGTTTTTCTGTCCTACATGCATTTTTCAATTTTTACTCGTAATGGCTTCCTAATTGGCTTCATCTCGAGTAAATTTGAAAAAAGAAATTGTAAATTGTTTACAAAGAAGAAGCGAAGAGCCTTTTACTTCAAGCCTTGCTTCTTCTGTTTATTCATAAACGATTTCTAACTTCTTTATTTTTCTTTATTTTCTTTCTAAATACGCGTCTAAGATATTGGGTCATAGTTTCTAAATGCATATTTTTGTTTCTTTATGGACTGCTTCATAGTTATGTGCAAACTAAAGCTAAGCATAAAGTGCACATTGTTCAGAACTGATAGTAATGCTTAGATGGCAAGTAGTCAAAAATAAATCTAAGTTTCAAATCGAAAACCTTTTGTGTGGAAATGACAATTCATACCAAGAGAAATATATATTTCTATATATATTAAATAATGCAAATAAATTTCAAAAGTAGGATTTAAAAATGTTTTATGCTTATAATTACAGATATTATAACAATACCAGCGTGATATTTATAAAATTTCACGAATAAATGGGAAAGTTACAAGTAAAGGAAAAAATCTGATCATATCCGTATAAAATAGATTTCTGATCCTGATGCTTTACAATTGTATATTAAATCAGACACCACCGATGCATATATAAATTTATGTTGATAGAGACATATAAATCACTAGTATTGAATCATCTCCAAGATTAAAAAAAAACTCATTAAAATATAGTTCGCCAGTACATATCACTTAATAATTGCAACACACAGCGAAGATTTCTTCGTTTACTGTAAAATGTTTAAAATATCAAACCAAATCATTAAACTCGGACTTTGGAAATGCTTTTTTCGATAATAACAATACTTTTTATGAATTCTTGTGTCATTTGAGAAACTGCATCGCTAATATCATTAAAACAACTTTAAATTCGCACATTAATTACACGAAGATAATCCAGAGGATTTACTTATCACTTATTGAAACTTTGTGAAATTCGTACATATATTAATAACATCACAACCAATAATTGATTTCAAGCAAATTAGTAGATAATACAAGAATAAGCAAATTAGTAGATAATACAAGAATAAGCAAATTAGTAGATAATACAAGAATGAGATATAGACGCACTACAAAATAAGACGCAAAACACTCGAGTCTGCGAATGACAGAATCTTCAAACATAAAATGAAATATCGTTCACTCCATAAAATAGCACATGAAAATGTATGTAAAATACTTAAGTCTTATAATATATATGAAATATTTATTACATATGATGCGGTGTCATGGTCTTTTCCAAATCTGTAAACCATTTTACACGTAGTATCACATGTACAATATGTAAATTTGAAATGTACAGATTCCAGAAATGCTAGGTTTTGTCGCGATAACTGGTAACATTTAGTTCCTGGTAAAGTCTGAGACAGTCAAAAATAGAGCAAAAAGCATGTCCTTTGGCCAGTTTATCCACAATCTTGATCTTGATGAGCAACTTATTCGAAAACTGGAAAATACAATAAGAATTAAACAAACATAATTATATATATATATATATATATATATATATATATATATATATATATATATATATGTGTGTGTGTGTGTGTGTGTGTGTGTGTGTGTGTCTGTGTGTGTGTCTGTGTATGAATGAATTAAAAGACAAGAGGAAATAGAGAAAGCCGCTAAAAATATAGTACAGCAACAAAATAACATCATTATCCACAATAATAAATTAAACAAATATAGATACATAATACTACCTACTAATTCTATAACAGCCACTACATTGGTTAATAGTGCGGGGGAGTCATGTATAAAATAAATTGCCTAGAATGTTCTTCACATTGGGGAAACAAGCAGAATTAAAAAAAAAGACGTATCTTTGAACACAAATAGCCTTTATAAATAATAATTTTAGAAATGCACTAGTCATACACAGAAATAAATTCGACCACAATTTTGATCAAAATTACCACAACCATCGAAAGAGAAAGTAATTTGGTCAGAAGGAAAATCCTCGAGAGTGCCGCCATCGAATATTTTCAAAATATCAATGTAAGCCCCCGTTTTTTTCCCAGTCATACCTTTCCTGAAGGTATTACTACATTCCCAAGTCAACATATACAACAAGTGTGTTGAAAATTCAAAGGAAAACAGCTGAATTCATTCTTTCAACTTTTGGAATACAAACGTCCACCACATATTTCAATCCAAGTAACTTTTTCTTCTTTTTTCTTTTTGTTTTTCTTTCTTTTTTCTTCTTCGAGCATACAAAACGACGTATTCTGAGGTCTAAATGCCTAGACATGCCAGTTAACCTGTTATTGAGCGTCTTTAAATTTAAATATTTCATTTCAAGTATGCTATATGACGTAATCTAAGATCTGACTCTTAAATATTTTCTAGAAACTTGCTGAAGATTTATGAGTGTTCTTAAATTTGTAAATTTTGAGTAACTTTAAAATATATACTTTTTTGCAAAATAAAACCATCACATTCGCCTTCATAAAGTCTATCGAATGACGAAACGCGTCGGCTAAACTATGTATAATTTTCCTCTTGTGTTTTCATTCATTTTGTCTTTTCTACTGACATACTCCATCTGTGATGATTTACAAACACACACACACACACACACACACATATATATATATATATATATATATATATATATATATATATATATATATATATATATATATATATATAAATAAAGGACAGCGATTTGACTCATGTCAGTGTTTGCATTTTGAAGTGCAAAAAGTTCAATAATGAAGAAATAGATGCTACGTATATCGATTAGTATGTTCAAAGCATAATATGAAAAAAAAGTTTTGAATTACACGGCAGTTATTTATTTTTAACATAATATCTTTCTTTGTTAATGCATTTAATTCAACAGTGTATAATAACAAAATAAAACAAACATTATGCCACTAAAATTTCAATTAAAATCTTAATTCAGCTTTTGAAATTCAGATCTTTCAATTAAAATGTTACCTTTATGATCAGGATATTATCAGAGTGAACAACATACATGCAGAAAAGACGATAACTTTGCTTCATAGATTACAAAAAAAGCAGGCATAAAAACGTTTTAAAGTATGAATGAAAAAAACTTGATTTATATGGAATAATATTCAATTCATCCGTAACGTCTACTGACCATAATTGGTCAGGATACGGATAGAGAAAGAGTTCAGAAAATATACAAAATAAAAGAATATGACAAGTACGCGTTTCTCACCGGATTTGCTTAACGTTTATAGTCAGACAATCTTAAAGGTCTAATATACCAAACAGAGGACATCATATTAACAGGATAAGATATGCGGTTGACGCTGTTGATTGCAGACTCAGAAAGGAGGCGAAAAGAATTCTATACAAGGAAGTAATGGAAAACAAGAAGGGACTGACTATTAACTGCAAGAAGAAAGACTACATGGTCATCAACAAAAAGAGACAAATATGAGCTATATATTGGGAACATCAAGTTCTCGCAGGTACAAAAAATGTTTCTATCGTAGTGTAGTAAGATGACGGAAAACGTCATTTAGAAATCTGAAGAAGAAGAAGAAGAAATGGTGAAGTGACAGATATGTTCTACTGACGAAAAATGACAATAACATGGACACAATGATGAAATCTCTAGGGAAATAAGAATAGGAAAATATATACTTGCAATCAGAAAGAGAGGTGAAATTATGTGTATACATAAGAAGGCTTAGAGAATTTAACATTCACGTGTTAATGAAGGCGAAAGGAGCAGAGTAATTAATAGTATCTTACTTTATAAGTTTATGGGAATTAATGTTAGAACAGAGACAAAGATGGTTGGTAAAGTGTAAAAAGAGAGCGAGAAAAGATAGGAAATTGTACGGAACTATGAAATTCATTGTCCTGAAAGGGCTCAGAAAATAGATATAAGATGTGATGATTTTCAAATAAAGTATGATTCATTGTATACAGAGTTAAAATTTATGATCTCTTATTGGGTTCAAAGACTCCATGTAGACTTTTCACAAAGATTAGAATAACGCAGATAGAGGGAGTTTTAAGAGAGTAAAAGGAATTTGTTGTTTTCGATCAGAGTAAACCACAAATCATGTATAAATGTAAACTATGTAGTGCTACCTTAAATAAACGTTTATAATTCAGTCCACTGAACAAATAGAAAATCAGTAATTAGTACAGTTATTGCCCTTGCTATCCCGTCTATATCTGAGGTTTTATAGCGAAAAGAAAGAAGTAACTGTGCCATCAAAGGTAAAGGAAAATGCTTGGCTTTGTTTAAGTGTCTTAAATAGAAATGTCTGAAAGAATCGATAAGATCAAACCAGCATTTCTGGACGCGTTCATTCACTCTAGTGATCAAGTCTAACTTGATTTGACTGAAAATCTATCACAATTTTATCTCTGCCGAGAATAACTTGCAAACCATTGGATTAAAAGAAAAACAAAAATGTTCTAAGCATCTATTTAATTCTCCATCATTCAATAAATTTACCTCTATAAATATAAATATATAGATCGTATAGAAGATTGTATAAATAAAACGTCACATCATTGAGTAAAGGTTTCTTTTACCACTCACTAACAAAGTATTTAACAAATTCACGGAAAATCTGGTGTAAAAAATGCACACACATATAAGGATATTTGTTTTAATACATTATTTGTTTTTCGTAAATGGCGTCGACACAAAGAATATTTTTAGTCAAGATCAAAATGGTATTTCATAGATGAACACAAAGGAAGTATAAGCCTTAATATTTATATTAATCCTATGTAATCGTAACAACCTGCAATGTTCACATAGCAGAATTGTTAATACCAACACCAGTTGTATTTACCAGTGATAGTGTGCGATAATTTAGTACGTAACAAACAGTAAAAAACAATTGTCAAGTATAAAAAATGTTTTAGTCAATTTGTCTTTATAACAAACATTAGAGAATATCCTTTTTACTAAATAAAACTAATATCTACTATATTAGTAGCAATAGAGTGATTTTGTAAAAATAAAAAAAAAACATGTTCGGAAATAATCTGCAGTTAGTTCTACAAAAGAAAACGATGGTGAATTTATCGTAGTTTGGATAGTTATGCAGTTAAGAACCAGCTGTAATACGCAAAACCTGGGATTTTAATAATAACGAAAATAAGTCGAATATTGTCTGTAGCATAGAAAAAATATTTTGAGTAGTTGTGCGTTTTATACAAAAGTATATATTTCTTGAATTTCAAACATAGTGCTAGGTATTCGATGCACTGTCATTAATTTCAACAGTATTTTTATTTTCATTGTTCAAAGTCTACCATCCGTCCGTGCTTAGAATATTGTTGGCATATATGGTCCGGTGTGCCCCTGCTATTTAACTTGGGCTCCTTGATAAAATCCAAAGAAGAATCTGCAATATTATCGGTCCTGATCTGGCGGCTCAGTTTCAGTCAATTTCACACCGTCATAAGGTTGCCTCTCTGTATCTTTCTATAATTACTTTCATGGAAATTGTTCGGATGAGCTCTTCGTTATGGTACCTAAAATTTTTAAATTTAAGCATAGTATTAGACTGGCGTCAAGATCTCATCAATTTACAGTTGAGCTGGCCAATAGATGTAGCCGTAAGTTCTAACAGTTTATTTTATCGTACTCCCTTTCGGCTCCATACTTGCCAGCCAACTTTAATCTGCAAAAATTTAAATGCAATGTCAATCGCTATCGACAGTCTTCCTAATTACTCTTTTTTCTTCCCGCTCGTTAATAATATTTCTGTTTCTAATTCTTTCACATCTAGTAACCCCTTCTTTACTGCCTTGTTTGAGGTGAAATCGTTTAAATATATATATATATATATATATATATATATATATATATATATATAGATAGATAGATAGATAGATAGATAGATATTGCTGTATCAAATATCTTTATTTGATAATAATTATTTTAGCTGAAGAAAACGATGATACGAAAACATCTTTTGTTAATCGCATACAAAATAGGTGATTTTCTTTTTTCATCTGCTCTTGTTTCTTTTACAATATTTTCAGAGGCAAAAAAAAGTATTTAACAGCTTGCATTCAAGTTTTCTAACGCGCCTATCATGGCTCGTTTCGGAAAATGTGAATCAATTTGTGAATGGAACTTTACATCGATTTTCTCGCCATTTAAATATTCGGGATTTTGGAAATTGTCAGGAATCAAAAATAATTTATTCAAAGAAAAGATAGTAATTTCATTAAGAAATCTTCCTCCTAAAATGCAAACTTAAAATTTCAATTTTTAGCAATCGCAGCTAAAATTTCGCGCGCTGCATAGTTGGCTGCAGCCTCGTGTAAATTACAGGTATAAAATATTGGTTGGTACATGGAAATCACCAACCCATGTCAAGATCGAATTGACCATGCAAAAAAGCATGAATCAGAATTAACTAATAGCAAATGTCGTCGGAAGAGAACCGTCTACTTACGGTGCCAACATGTCTATCGAGAATGGCAATAGTCTATACAGGTTACTGGGATTAAAGTACTGTTCATTTCATCAAATAATTTCAATCGTAGGTTTACCAAACATCATCTGGCTTGGACATCAGAAATGTTGGCCCATATCTTGCAAATTGAAAGCAAATTCAACTTGTTTGCAATTGGCAAGAGCTATATCCACATTTGATTTGTCTATTTAACGGCATATCAACTTCTTATACCGAAATTTAATTTTCTTGGGAGCTTGGAAGTAATAAAAATGTTATTCTATTTTCACAATTGAATTAAATACGTAGTAGATAATACCCAGCTTTTGTACATATACATGTTTGTGTGGACAAGATTTAATTCAACAGTGTATAATAACAAAATAAAACAAACATTATGCCACTAAAATTTCAAATAAAATCTTAATTCAGCTTTTGAAATTCAGATCTTTCAATTAAAATGTTACCTTTATGATCAGGATATTATCAGAGTGAACAACATACATGCAGAAAAGACGATAACTTTGCTTCATAGATTACAAAAAAGCAGGCATAAAAAACGTTTTAAAGTATGAAAAAAAAAACTTGATTTATATGGGAATAATATTCAATTCATCCGTAACGTCTACTGACCATAATTGGTCAGGATACGGATAGAGAAAGAGTTCAGAAAATATACAAAAATAAAAGAATATGACAAGTACGCGTTTTCTCACCGGATTTGCTTAACGTTTATAGTCAGGCAATCTTAAAAGGTCTAATATACCAAACAGAGGACATCATATTAACAGGATAAGATATGCGGTTGACGCTGTTGATTGCAGACTCAGAAAGGAGGCGAAAAGAATTCTATACAAGGAAGTAATGGAAAACAAGAAGGGACTGACTATTAACTGCAAGAAGAAAGACTACATGGTCATCAACAAAAGAGACAAATATGAGCTATATATTGGGAACATCAAGTTCTCGCAGGTACAAAAATGTTTCTATCTGTGTAGTGTAGTAAGATGACGGAAAACGTCATTTAGAAATCTGAAGAAGAAGAAGAAGAAATGGTGAAGTGACAGATATGTTCTACTGACGAAAAATGACAATAACATGGACACAATGATGAAATCTCTAGGGAAATAAGAATAGGAAAATATATACTTGCAATCAGAAAGAGAGGTGAAATTATGTGTATACATAAGAAGGCTTAGAGAATTTAACATTCACGTGTTAATGAAGGCGAAAGGAGCAGAGTAATTAATAGTATCTTAATTTATAAGTTTATGGGAATTAATGTTAGAACAGAGACAAAGATGGTTGGTAAAGTGTAAAAAGAGAGCGAGAAAAGATAGGAAATTGTACGGAACTATGAAATTCATTGTCCTGAAAGGGCTCAGAAAATAAGAGATATAAGATGTGATGATTTTCAAATAAAGTATGATTCATTGTATACAGAGTTAAAATTTATGATCTCTTATTGGGTTCAAAGACTCCATGTAGACTTTTCACAAAGATTAGAATAACGCAGATAGAGGGAGTTTTAAGAGAGTAAAAGGAATTTGTTGTTTTCGATCAGAGTAAACCACAAATCATGTATAAATGTAAACTATGTAGTGCTACTTAAGGTATAAACGTTTATAATTCAGTCCACTGAACAAATAGAAAATCAGTAATTAGTACAGTTATTGCCCTTGCTATCCCGTCTATATCTGAGGTTTGATAAGCGCAGTGATGTGTGTGTCATGTTGTAGTTTTGTTGTAATTACAACTTAGAATTCAGTTTGATTTCTTTTAAGAAATTGGAGGATATTATAAGGATTAATGTCATGAAAGAGTTATTTCATGTTGATTGTTTGGTAGTATTTTAAATAGATTTGAGTGAAGTCGCTACAATTTGTTAGTATGCGTGTATTGTTGATAATTTTACTATAAATATGCATTGTTGGTAATTTTTATATGAAAATGTATTGCTTGTATTTTTACTATGAAAATGTATTTTCATACTTTCATATTGTTTTGTTTGGGGGTTCACTATTTGCCTATAGCTGGGACCCTAACAGATGCTACCACGCCAGGTCAGGGTGGACCTGAACCAACCGCAATTAAGAAGTGGTTCCATGCTCCTCAAAATATCTAATCTCCCAATCAGTGGGCCCTGTTGCTGCCGGGTGTAGAGGAATTTAAGATCAAAAGTCTTTTCGGGTGCGGCAAACGCCCTCTCTTGGATAAATTGCAAAGACATTGTTTGATATTATATATTATCTGCTGGGGTTAGCTTGCCAGTGGTTTTCTAACATGATATTTCACCCTGTCACATCACAGAGGTACTAAACGCTTTTGGCAGTGGCATTCAGATTAAAGACTCTCAACCTGAATACGATTGAAAATTATCGCATCTCGTTAAAACTGAAGATTAATAATTAAATCTCAAGTTTATGGTAGTTTTTTTGTGAAAAAATAAGCAGAGCAGTGTTGAATTCACTGTAGATATAAGATACAAATGAAAGATAGAAATAATAAAGAAAATATAAAAATATTTTTAATACAATGTACGATTTTGACGAAAAAAAAACGTTGTTTATTCGTTAATTATGAACTAATTATGAAAGCTGTTGAGATTTACATGTGAAAGTATTTTGTCTATTCTCGCACTTCTCACTTGTGGAACACCCATCCAGCTATCTTTAATCTTCATAAATTTAAATGCAATATCAATCGCTATTTACTGTCCCCCGATTGCTCTTTTCTTTTTCTACTCATTACTAATGCTTGAGTTCCTAATTCCCTCCACACCCTGTAACCCATTGCATGATAGTGGCTCTACTCACTTGCTTGAGGGGTGACACCGTTTAAAAAAAGAAAACAAAAAAGTTCGATGAATTCCTCAAAGACAAAATGCATCACACGAAACTTTTTCTACATTATCATTAATTTTTTTGACATTACTATGATATATAAAAATTTATACATCATTTTCTCCCAAATATAAATATATACTGAAAACGTTACCAATATCGGTTAGTTAACACTAGTTTAAATATGTGAACATTATCTATCTATCTATCTATCTATCTAAACCTCTTTCTCGGTCTCTTTTTCTATCTACACACGCACACACACACACACACACACACACACACACACACATATATATATATATGTATCAGTTTGTTCTACCTATGTATCTATTTCACTGTGTAAAATTATAATTTAAAATGCATTTGAAGTG
Organism: Acanthosepion pharaonis; assembly: GCA_903632075.3. Taxonomy (NCBI): domain Eukaryota; kingdom Metazoa; phylum Mollusca; class Cephalopoda; order Sepiida; family Sepiidae; genus Acanthosepion; species Acanthosepion pharaonis. The sequence goes on from CAHIKZ030000580.1 coordinate 1,177,450, forward strand.
AACGTTTTATTTTTAATATGTATAAATTAAAAAGGTATTTAACTACTCCATCGATACACATATATATGTGTGTGTGTGTGTGTGTGTGTGTGTGTGTGCATGTATACAAGACTTTCCCAACGCACATATATAATAAAAAACTTTCTAGAAAAATGTTGAATTAGACCAGGAAACAGTTGTATTAAAAAGTGCTCAATATACATATGAAAAGATAAAAATTTTACATGTTGAGTTTTAAGCATAAAAAATTAAAAGATCACCCTATTCTGCTACCAATTTCGGTCAGTTGACGATTTCAGCATACTTGACGTCATTAAATAATTTTACTATTAAACCTCCTGACGAGTGGATTCTATCTCCACGAAACTTAGGACAGATTATATATATATATATATATATATATATATATATATATATATATATATATATATATATATATATAAGGGTTGATGTGATTGCTGAAATTGTCTGACAGCCATGATTGGGTTTTTCCTGCTTCTGTGGCATAGTGCAGAGTCGTCCTGTTGCCAGACGTAGGGTCTTCCAGCAGCCACACTCTTGACCCAGAGCAGTAATACCTCCTCAGTGCATTTAATGTAGGCCTCAGTGGAAAGATGAATGAACGGATAACGTCGCCATCAATAGTGATCACCCCAAACTCCTTCGTAGTCACCATTAGACTCATCCAGCTCTTTCCGAATCTTCTGCACTGTTCTCGGATTGGCACACAAACACCCTAAAATGTTCGTATTGGAGATTCCGGTGTGAATGCCAAGCAGTACAGCATGCTGCTTCCAAATTCCTGACGGAATGAATTGCGTCATGGTGCTCTTTCACTCAGAGACGGCGCCCAACTGACCCTACTATACTGTGCAATCGATAAAATCAAAACAAAAAAAAGATGCATAGGCGAAATTAACAAAAATATAAAATGGCGACACATCGCACCTATATGTATGTGTGTGTGTATGTATGTACGTATATGTATATGTATGTGTATATATTTAAACATTTAATGTGACCTTAATAAAATTTCATTCATAGCAATCGTCTGTATATATTTGTACCAATTTTTATATATTCATTTTGCCGCGAAATCGATGAATTTCAAACTATTTTTGTTTGAAAAAACCTAAAGCAATTATATAAAATCAATTTACTTTTTACATCTGTTTATCTTTATCATGATTATTTGTAATCCTTTCTAGCAGACCAACACATATAAAAACCTATCAATTTTTGTGTGTGTGTGCGATTTGCACAGAATGAAAGAAAAATGCTTCAAACTGATATCATTTGCATAATTTTAATCGACTTATGTGAAATTTTACATTCTAAGCTGAAATACATTTATCTAAAAACAAACTATATTTTATTTATAGCTGAATAACATTTTTATATGTGTAATAGTCAATATATTTATTTTGTGTTTTCATACAAGTATAACATAGTACACCATCTTGTTAATATCTTTACTCACTCATATATATATATATAACATATTCATTACAAATAAGTTATAAATCAGAATTATTAACAAATTTTCTTCTTTCTTTTCATTATTATTTTTCCCTGCTAGTAACTGTGGGGGTTACAATTGAGATCATGTGCCAGCAAGTTTCCTCAATACTTCAGCACCATCCTCAGTATTCTCGCTTTTTTAGTAGTTCCATTTTCTAGACGGCCAGGATGCTTTCTCAGATTTTTCAGTACTTCCTGCCTTTCTGCCAGGTTCTTTTGGTCTGTTCCAGGTACTTTAACAACGACAGGCACAACAGTTACACTCATATTCGACGATATTTTACTCCCCTTGCGAGAAATACGTATTTTTCAGCTTTTTTATTGATTATAATGATGATGTAAAAAAGTATTCAACAAATATTTTTATAAAAGTCGTCTTGATTGTTATTAATATTCTTAATTAATTAATGTTCACAAAATATCAAGCCTTTAATAATGATAGTTGTAATAGTTTTAATTAAGATTTTGACACGAGTGCTTTTATTTCATTGACAGTCCAATGATTATAATTTAAAGATAGTCAAGCGTGAAGATGATGACGAAGGCATAAACATATGTGGACGTGGAAACTGCCATATTTGGTCAAAGCTAGAAGAAAGCCGAAAATTGCACAATGAGTTGGGTTGGATTTAGGGATGGGAAATTAGAGGAGGGGGAGGAGCAGTTATATATAATCACTCTCTATCCTTCTGTTCTTTTTTTCCCTCATCTCAAAATCTCCTTTTTTCAACTGTCTTCATTTATGTATATGAAAAGCATTGACTTAGGTTCGGTCCGAGTCAGAATACTGAAGTGCAATGGTGAAAGAAACACTAAGAAATACATCAAAAGTAAGAAATAAAACTTCCTAGAAGAAGAAGGAGAAAATAAAAGATTCAAAACAATGAATAACAAAATAAGGTTTTAAGAAGAAGCAAAAAACGTAATTGAAACAGAATAAGATAGAAAAGAGAAAATTACAGCAAAAGGCCCACACACACAGACACACATACACACACATATATGTGTGTGTGGGTGTGTGTGTGAAAAACAGAACGATAAAAGTGACCATATACAGCCGCTCCTCCCTTTACCTAATTTCCCATCCACACAAACACACACACACACATTATATATATATATATATATATATATATATATATATATATATATATATATATATATATATATATTCGTGTTTGAAACACGTTTGAATATAAATATATATATATATATATATATATATATAATATAAAAAAATGATATATAATAATAAAAAAGATAACGTTTTCGTCTTTTTAATAAAAAAGATTTCTGAAAAGGCATTCAATTTTATTATAAAATCCCATGATAAAACGTTACAAACTCCGCAAAACTCTGAGTATGGACAAGATAAGTGAACATTTCCATTTATTTATTACTACATACACACACACACACACACACATACATGCACACACACATACACACACATACATATATATATAGATATATATATATGGAAAAACCATGAATGTATAAGCATGCGCACACACACAGTGACTCATACACACATGTTCATACGTGCACATGCTCTACAGTTTAACTTGAAACACATAGTAACTGAATTTATGAATGTAAAATTTTATTAAATTTTACTCCAGTTATATATACATACATATATAATTAAAATAGACATTTTACCCCATGCAGTTTAATATGTCACATAATCATCGTCATCGTCATCATCATCGTCGTCGTCATCATCATCATCATCATCATCATCATCATCATTGTTAATCGTCTTTTCCTTGTCAGTTTATTGAAAATCCTAACCACAAAACCAGACTTGCGGACTGCATCAAAACTGCTTCTGTTGGTCATTGTGCATCTGATCGCTGAGAGAAGAAACATTTCATAATACCTTCCACCTTATTTTCCTGCAGCCCCTTTAAGGCGACTTGTAGCGACAGTTCGGCGCTGCTTTCACGACACCTGTGATCTTCAACTCGAGTCTCCGTAATCGCGACGAGGGTTTTTAAGTTGACATTTTTTATTTGCCCGTTTTTCCTTTTATTATTATTATTATTATTATTATTATTATTATTATTATTATTATTATTTTTCTATTTCACTCACACTTTTTAAGTCGCTATTTCTTTTCATTTCCAACATTATTCCGTCTTTACTTTTTATATTTTTACATTTATTCTTTTTTCGTTTGTTGTTTCCTTTCTTTCTTTTTCATTCATTCCTTATCTTTCTTTACTTTCTCTCGTCTTTCGATATATTTTATTCTTATCTTCATTTTCTTCTATATTCCTCGTCTCTCTCTCTCTCACACACACGCACGCACACACACACACACACACGCACATACTATCTTTCCCTTTCTCCTTCATATCCTTTTCTTTTGTAACTCTTCTACTACTTTTACAATCCCATCCAAAAATTCTTCCTTCTCATTACTGGTCACTATATTACCGATTTTTTTCCTCTTTTTTTAATTGAGCGTTGCTTTTCTTTTCACAACTCTCTTAATACGTTTATCTTTTCTTTGTCTAACACTTACTCTTTTTATTTTTCCTAACTCATAATTTAATATTCTTTCGTTTCTTATTGCTGAATTTACAGGAGATCTGTTCTCATCCGATTTTTGGTCGCTAGCATTCTCTTCCACAATCTTCAGCGTCCTTTTCTTCTTTTTTCCTTTTTGATACATCCCCGCAACTCCACAATCAGCAATGAAGCCATCACTGTCAAACAGCACCGACCATCCCAGACCAGGCCTCCCCCAAAACACAAATCCCCACCCAGACCCAGAACTCTGTACGTGGGCCACTTTCCTGTCGGGACTAATTCACAGAAAAACAAGCACTAGAATCGCCAACGAGTGGATTCCAACATCAAGAGGGACGCGAATCATTTTAGCCTTTGCAGTTCTCGTGTTTTCTCGTTTTATAACGTTATTAGATAAAGTGATAAAGACTCCAGTTTGTATTCATAAGATTTTCTTTATTTTTGTTTTATGCTTCTTTTCAATTTATACCATTTTCTGTGGTATTTTGTTTATTCTTTTGGCTTTGATCACGATAAAACTTGGATATCGCTGATTTTACAATTTATAGAATACCCGTTAGGATGATGCAATTTCTCTTCCCAATTGCATTCAATTTTTTTTTTTGCTGCTTCTAAAATAGAACATTACAATTCTTAGAGAACATTTATAAGCTACAACTATTTTGTGTCGTTGATATTGTTTCGATTAATGAGTTTAAAGGAAGGTCATATGAGTTGGCTGTTGATGATTTGATGAGTATCGTAGAGAACTGTTATAGAAATTAGTCTCCTGAAGATTACGAAACCCTCTCCAGAGCTTGAACCCTAATCATATTGTTAAAAACTCAACGGTCTTACAGCTTCATTCATAATAGACATATGTATCTCACTTTGTTTCTTATCAAAATATTTTAATTCCATTTTAGTCCATTGTAAGTGCGGACACACTGACATTCATTTTTATGTGATCCCATTTTAATAAATATGAGCTAAAAAAACGATGCTTTTTTATATTTTTAGCAGATAAAACCAGAAGGCTCTTATATTTAACTTTATTTCATGGACAATGTTATTTTTGGGTATTCCATTGATATTTTAAATTGGAGATGAAATTCTTATTTTAAAACTATGAAGGCGTGCTGATTAAGTACCTTCTCGTGGTATTAGCAAAATAATTAATTGTTAACTATTTCCTCAAAGTCTTATTTAATAGTCATCTTAATGTTAGTAAGACATTTTTACAAAGTTTGTATTTCTCATTTTTAATCCTTTGACCTGAAAGAATTAAAGTGTTTATTAAACCGATTAATTCAAATAAAAATTTAAACAAAAAAGAGCCATGCGCCAGAGAGTCAAAATAACATTCTTAGAATAAAAATAATATAACAAAAATGTACTAAGTTACATTTGCTGTATATGTGAAAGGCGGTGAAAAATTATCGCTCCAACTCAATTCCAAAACTTTCACTAAATGACTATATATCATTTGGCTTCTTGGTTGTATCGAAAAATTGTCAGCACCTTGCAAAAAATACTTTGAAACTAATAAAGATTAGTAATATATGCATTTTAAATGAATATAAATAGTTATACTTATAAGAAAATAAGAAGAATATTTCTACCTTTTAAAAAATCAGTAAATGAAATTTGTAACAGTTTTATTTAAAATCTATTATACTTTTTTTAATTTTTATACTAAGTATTAAAATATATCTCTATCGATGTATCTATCGATGTATCTATCTAGCAAGTCAACTAGCTATTTCTATCTTTCTCTCTCTCTCTCTCTCTCTATATATATATATATATATATATATATATATATATATATATATATGTATACATGATGACTTAATAAATAAAAACATCTTTTAAAACCTGTAAAATATAATAAAAATTTAGACATACTTTATATATATATATATATATATATATATATATATATATATATATATATATATAGATAGATAGATAGATAGATAGATAGATAGATTGAACGTTTTTGTATAAAAAATTTTTATTTATATGATAACGAAGTTGCAGATAATTTATCTTTTGTTGGGTTCTTTCAAACAGATATTTATTTGAATATTTCAAATAGATATTTCAAATATTCATTTTGAGGTAACTGAAATTTGTTTGTCTATCTGTCTAGACTGCATGTATGTATTTCTTTCTGTAATTTTGGGCTGGAATAAAGCAAATTTATTGATAAAATAAACAAATAAATTTTGTTTTGATTTGAATGTACAAGCTGAGAGTAAGCAGACAAGTAACATCATTACCAATAAGAGAATTGATATTCAGTCTGTTTGATCATATTATTCATTTTCGACTTTCTTCAAATATCACTCAATTCAAAACAATGTTTCTTTTTCTTCACAGCTTGAGTTGATCGAATGAATTTTGGGCCATATCTATACTGAAGGGGTAAGGATACATTTTATTATATTTATTTTGAAAAGCAAATAAAAAAATTGACAGTTTTATTTCAAAATACTATGACAGTTGCCTAAAATGTTGAAAAATCCTTGCATGAATAAGAGTCTTAATTCACTGTTTGTATAACCTTATTCTCTCTCTATCTTTTTTCTATTACTCTCTCTCTCTCTCTTACCCTCTCGCTCTCTATGTTCTTTCTATCATTCGGTCTTTTTTCTTTCTCTCTATCTCTATTTCTAAATACGAGTTTAATTCTTGCTTCTATTTTTACTGTTCTCAATCAAATACGATGATCTTAAAATACAGTTTGTTTTCTAAAAATATTATTTATTCCTTATTAGGAGGAAATATTAATAATTATTTGTAATATATATGTGTGTGTGTACACGATCTGTATCTATATCTATGTTGTATATATGCACACACACACATATATATATATATATTATAAATTAATTGATTTAAAATATGTTTTTTCGCTACACAGTTCTAACCATGTTTCAAAAATGGAAGCTAAAAGCCACGAATTTAATTTTGTGATTAACTTAAAGACATTAGTTCCATTTCATCCTCAAGCGAATTTCGTGGCTTTTAGCTTCCATTTTTGAAACATGATTAGAACTGTGTAGCGAAAAAAAAAAACATTTTAAATCAATTAATTTATAATATTAATGCTCTGTAAATTTACATTGAGCACTATTTTGTAAAATAAAATATCTATAAGAACACCGGATTATATATCTTGCTGTTCTTTTTTTATATATATATATATATATATATATATATATATATATATATATATATATATATATATTGTACGGATGCAAGATGGTAGAATTCCAAAGATTCTCATGTACAGCCAGCTTGAAGGTGGTCAATGGAATGTTGGCCGACCCTTGCTCAGGTTTAAAGATAAGCTGAAAAGTAACCTTGCAGCTGCAAATATTGCATACACTGATTTGGAGAATACTGCTTCGGATCGCAAAGCTTGGAAAAGTGTAACTTACACTTGAATCAATAATTTTTCGGCGGCAAGCGTTGTCAAGCTCCGTGAAGCAAGAGAAAGGAAAAAAGCATCAGAAGGTGCCAGAGAAGTGCACCCTCTTTGCTCACACGCTTGCCCAATCTGTGGTTTTCTTTGCAAGTCATTAGCAGGTCTGAAATGTCACTCTAGATTCAAACATAATGGTCATTAAAAAGTTGTCAGAACCTCATACGTCTAAATCGACGGGAGAGTCCATCATATATCTGTGTGTTCGGGTGTGTTTTTCGGTATAATAAAATAAATTTATAAATTAAATTAGTGTTCATCTATAAAAAGTATATCTACATATTCCTTATTATATCTACTTAAGTAATAGATTTCTACTAACATGCACGTGGTTGGTATATATCACTATAGATAATTGCTCCTGTGTTATTTTAACTGGGTGAGTGTATGTGTTTATAAAATGCATGAAATATGCTGTATGTGTGTGTATGTACGCGCACAGAAATGTGTTTGTAATTACAAAAGTATCCTGTATTAATTTTATATTAATATAAAAATAGAATAAAAATTATAAACATTTTTTATAAAAGATAGAAAAATCAAATTATAAAGAATTAAAATAGTGTTATTTCCATATTAGGATGAGTATTTATATCATTTACCGTAATAATAACATGATGTTTAATAACTGAACTTATACCGAAATAAATTCTAATTAAATCATTCCCTAAAAATAATATGGAAGTCTGCTTTCGGAGTTTCTAAATAAAAAGAAAATGTTTTGTCTTTTGGAGTTTTCTGCACATGAAAAATTATTTTTATTCATGTATTTTGCCCGTAGATAAATTAGTTCCATTGCTGAAATTCACATAACGAGAAAACGGCTCCATAAAAAGGACAAATTATAAATGGCAAAGTGACAAATCCATCTGTTTAATTAACGCCCTCTTTCCATATTGTCATTGCAAATATTTTAGAAATACTCTGAAGTTTTGTTAGTATAATGTGTATATACTAGATATCTCAGCGTGTGGCACATTTGAAAGGAGCCTGAAAGTCATGCCACAGGTTGAAGAATAATATCCAAAACCTTGGGAGCAAAATTAGGTAAATGGAACAGATCGGGGGCTGTTATTGGTCGAGTTAGTATGAAGTTGAAAGTCATTGTGATCGAGGGTTTAAGCGTTTTATTCAAACTGTTGATCATACCAGACTTTGCACTCCCTCCCAGAAACTGTAACTAAGGTCTGCTCAGCATAGTTACATTATAAGCCACAGATGGGCTCTGTGGACAAACTCAAATGTTCTAAACACCCTAGCAGACGGGTCTGCTCAGAAACATGTATCTGGCCATTATACTAGATATATGTGAGAGAGAGCATTCGCATACACATACGTGCATATATACACACAAATACGGAATAGAACACTCAATTATATTAGCGACGAGATCAGATAACATAACAGAGATTAATGAAATATGCCTGATTAAGCATTATTTACGTTAGCATGAGAATTTAGTAGGTTTTCAATAATATTTAAACAGATTTTATTTGATCTCATAAAAGGTCTATTTTATCGCCTCAAATATTAGAATTTTGTAGAATTAGTAATAAGTTTCCGGAAAGTTTGAATTAGGTCAATTTACGTACATGGAAGAAGTTCTTGTAAGATTTGATGCGCCATCCAATAATTTTTTTCTCTTTTTCTCTATTGGAATGGAGTGAGGCGACTTGTATGCCTGTAAGTCTTATCTGCTTTCAAATACTTAACAATCTTTTCTGAACTCCTTTTTTATTTCGTATACCGAACATTTCTAAAATTATGTGTATGTACAATTTTACTTATTAGTTGGATAGATAGATAGATAGATAGATAGATAGATAGATAGATAGATAGATAGATAATTACATAGATTTATGATAAATGCCTGAAGAACTGTATTAAATAAGGAAGAAGGCTGAATTTCTAATAATATTCTATGTACCCTCCAACAGTTTATTTTATTTTTCTCCTTAGAAATTGTGTAGTCTTACATAACCATACTGTCTTATTGTGTAGTCTTAAATAACCATACTGTCTTATATTATGCATCAGTGTCATCTTTTATAAGTATACAACCTAAAAAAAACTTTTCAAAGATATTTAAAATTATATTTAAAAATGAAGAATATTATTCAAACTGTTTGCCTCGCTGTAGCGTAACGGTTAGCAACCTAATCTCGGTGATTGTTATAGCTAAAGACTGGTTTTAGAAAAAGATTTTATAAATATCAGTCTAAAGTGACACTAATAGTTCGGTCAACGAATGTCGAATATTTCCTTATATGGAAACGGCAATTCCCGCCATTACTGTTAGCATAGCGAGTTGATACGTTTGTGTTTTTTGTTTATTAAGCTTATTCTAGTTTGGCACCACGCCACAAGTATGGAGCACCCAGTGGGGATCAAACTCACAACTAATGATTACTTGCTGACCATTCCACTACGATGAAGTGCTTTGTTGGTTCAGCGCATTAAACTCGTGACACAGAGCCTAGTAAATAACAAAATACTAGCTTCGGGTTGTTTAAAAAAAACACTTTCTTCTAAGTATTGGTTTTACAAATATCGATTTTGTTATCCTTTAAGTCTTCTTTCCTTTTTTTTATACCACCTTATATAAACACACATTATATGTGTGTATAGTACTGTGTAAAATAAATGTATATGATTAGGTTGGTGCAAAAGAAATATCTTTGAAGTTTTTTAACCTCCTGTGAGTAAAATCTTTGAGATAAAGTAATAATTTTCCTTCATTTTGATGGAAAAATATGGCTGAATATAAAAGACTCGTTTGACCCTGTGTCTTCTTCGTGTACAACGGAAGTAAGGTAATGGACCATTGAAGTAGATGCAAGTGTTAGGCATCGTTTCCAAGTTTTAAAACGGAAATTTTGAGCGCAAAAATGAACGATTTTCTTTCTCTTGTTGCAGACTCACTTTCTTTTCTGATTTGCGAACATTTCTTCCCCGTTTTCAAACTTATCCTTTTCTTATTTGCGAAATCATAGATTTTCTTTTATTTTTTTGTTTCATTTCCATTTATCTAAAGCGCAGCTTAAGAACAATGGACGCCTGTATCTACACGCAAATCAAACGTTTATATATTTTCATCTTTTTATCATCAATACTTAATCGTCATATTTTATGCTGGATATTGCTTATTTGAGAACGCTTGTATGAACTAAACATCAATAAAAACAATTTAACAACAAATGAAAATAATTTTATACGATTTTAGGAGTTGTATGGGTAGATAAGCAGAGTTAATTTGATTTCTAACGTCTCCATTTTGTTGCATTATTATAAATACAGTACAGTAAAAAAAAGTCTTCGGTCATTTCAAACTATTGTAAATTTCTAATAAAGTGCGTGTTTTTTATTGTGCTTTATTGAAGCCGTTTTCACGCCTATTTATCGTATTTTAGCAGAGGTTCTGAAGGAGCGTGAAAGATGCGAAATGACTACCAAAATGGCCGTGTAAAAGATTTAGGCCATTTCAGATAAAGAAGTCAGTGAACATTGTTAATATGTTGTGTGGTTTCCTGTAGCTTGAATAATTGTTTCAATGCACCTAGGATGGAATGTATACAAATCTTTCACCATCTTCACAGGTACTAGATACCATTAACTGAGTTTGGGCTCCACAACTCAATATCGCGTAGAATCTTTTGAATTTGTTCTGTCAACATTTGATACATGATTTAAGTCAGGATTCTAATCTGGCCAATCTTACAATACGGTAACGCATTCACCAATTGTTTATTTTGTGTTGTATGCAATTTGTGAGCCCCATAGTGCTAAAAAAGATCAACTTCATTTAATTCCGGTATTAAATCTTTGTCCAGTAAAAGGATTTATTTGGTACTATTCAAGCTATCGTCAATTTTAATCAGTTTATTTGAATCATAAATTTTTATGCAGCCCTACAGCATAAGATTCCTACCCATAAAACTTCATTGTTTTCGTTGTCTAGCGTGGGTTCTTTAGCTTTCCTGTCGGTCTTTTGACAAATTCTCACCTGGAATGCAGTTTTTTTTTCCACCACTGAATATGATCTTATTTCAAGCATCTACATCCAAATGTTCATACGACTTTCATCAACTTAATGTTGCCTTCAAATTCTTTTTGTCGAAAGCTGGTTTCTTCGTTGAAAGAAACTCTTTTGTTTATCTTCATTTTCTATCAATTTTCTTTTTGCTAAACTGACCAGTCTCCGTTATTTTCTATGCTACAGATTTCACTGAAGACCATAGTTTGGTCGATTCAAAACACTTCCAGAATTTTGAAACTTCGAGAGGATTTTTGAAATGAAAATTCTTGATATCAAATTGACCGAACACTTATGCACGGTACATCTTTACATCACTATATGAGTTCCTGTTAAATGTATTTATATGGGAACGTGCGCAAAAATATTCCACAGACATTTTAAAGTTTTTTAAGCAATTATCGGACGACATTAGAATATTTATAGAATGAACAAACAAATTCAAAGAGGAAAATATTTCATCCATAACATCGAATATCTTTTAGCAATTATCATTTTTCTATAAAGTTAAATTAATCTGTATAGATATGGATCATGAGCCCCGCACATGAACACACACACACACACAAACACACATGCACACGCATGCATATAATATATGTATGTGTAATAAAATATGCAAATTATAATAAGAATTTAGGAAAATAATGATGAAGTAAAATAAATATGAAAATAGGGAATGAGAATAATTTTATAATATTGAAAAGACTGAAATCAGTAACAGAAAATTTAATGATCACATTGATGACATTATGACAAGAGTAGGACGATGACGACGACGGTGATGTTCATCATTTTCATTTTAGCAAAGATATTCCAACATAATCTGCAAAAAATGATTGTCGATAAATCTGTCTTGTTGCAATCTGCAAGCCAATCCCGAAAAGAAGAAATGCTGAACCCCCCCCCAAAAAAAAACAAACAAACAAAGCCAAAAAATAAAAATGAAAAAAATAATTTTTCTTTTATTTCTATCTCAAAGATCTATAGGCATTTCAGCTTAACTCTGTTTGATTCTTTCTTTCTCGTAATCTATACAGGAGTTTTTCATGTTCAATTTTTTTTTTCGTGTCACTTCAATGCCTTACAATTGGAAAAAGGTCACCAACATCAACATCATTTAGACATTTTTCTTTTCAAATTCTTTTCCCCTTCCTTCCGTTATTTTTACTTTTCTCTCATTTTTCCGAGCTTTCTTTCTTTATATTTTATTTATGTTTCTGATTCATTTTATTTATTCATTTATTTTTTTACCCAAGTTTCTTTTTTCCTTTCTTTCCTCCTTTATCGCATTCTCATAGATTTTGCTATATTTTTTTTACACGCCTTATTTTGCCTTCATTTTTTTTAACTTGTATTTTCATTTTTCTAAATATTTCTCGTTTCTTTTTCTTCCTCTAATATTCATAATATTTTGTGTTTAAGTTCTAAGACTCTTAAACATTACAGTTTCTTATTCTTCTCTCTCTGTCTCCTGTTTCGCTCTCACTTTCGTTTTTCTTAATTCAGTTTTGCTTTACATCTGTCTTTGCTTTCATTTTTTTTCCTTTTCTGTTTTCCTTTTTGTCGATATTTCATACCCTTTTCTCCCTTTCCTCTCTCTTATTTCTACAGATGCCATCCTCACCTTTGTCGGAACGCCAATCGTTCAAGTGGAAAATTTCTTTTTCTTATTTTTGTGATTCAATACAAATAAGAAAAGCTGACACATGCTCAAATAAAAAATTATCCCAAAAAGCGGATTAGAAACTAAAAAAAAGAACATGTTTAGTAAGAAACCGTCAAAGTGCTCTCGCTCTCTTGCGTGTCCACTGACACGCGACCTTTAATTTCCGTGTATTCTGCCATTTGAATTACCTTCCGTGTTTCTTTTATTTACATTTCTACTGACTTTTGTGAGAAAACATATTAAGAGTAAAAATAAAATCAAGACGAAAAAGAAGCGACATTGTTAGGTTAATAAATCGATGTAAACTGATTAATAAATGAATAAATACAATAATTGACCTTCGAAAGAAAAGATGTTTTCATTGCAATCTTTCACTATGGCAACTTTATGAAACTTTTCTTCTTCATTTTTCGTTTGTCTTTGCTATAAAAACGAGGTTTGACTTTTTTATGTTGCATCCGATGTATGGCACTCTCTTTTTCTTAGTGCCATATTGCTTCTGGACCTACTAGATCATGGTCCTCCATATCTCTTTTTCGCTTGTTACTACAAATAATTCTTGCTCCTTTACAATCATATTTATCTTTATTGTACTTCTTTTGTTATCCACTCAGTCAATTTTCTCAAGTAAATTTCTCACTGTATCCCGGCGTCACTTGCCGTCTGTGTCATGTGATTATTACATTCTCCAAATATTCTTTCCTCATATTTCCTAAAATTTTCAACTGTCTCTTTTTAAATCCAGTTTTCTTATATTTCCAATTTTCTTTCAATCTTCAACGTTGACATACTCTCTAAATGATATTATCAAAATACATCTCTTTCGTTTCAAGTATTTGAAAGTTGTTCAGTATTCCGTTTCAAATAGGAGATTATATACTACAGAGTAATCCAGGGATATTTTCTTTGGTTGACACTAGATGTGAAGAGATTAAGATTGTTGTGACCGGAGAAGCACCCTCTCGAAAGTAGGGAAGAAGCTTTGAACGTTGTAACATTTTTGTGGCTTTGATATCCACGATATCACAACTTGGGCTGCACCTTTGATGACAACCATCTATTCTGTCTTTTTACTATTAAAGGTTAGTTCTTTCTTTCTTTTTTCAGAATTTACCTACACAACCAATATTGGCAAAATGACAATTATTTAAGCAAACATATTTTGTGCTCTAGACATAATGAGGAAAGAGGGTTTTGAGAATTTAACAAAAAAATTAACGAACGCAAGAGAAACAGCGAGTAATTTACCTAACGAGTTTGTAAGAATAGATGACACCGAGCAACAATATCAGAATGGTAAAGAATCATCTGTTGATTAACGCTACAATAAATATGTAAGGAAGATGTGTAAGTTGTGGATCATCCACGTCTTGAAGGGACACGGCAGATAAAATAAGAATATATTGCGTGAGTTTCAGTTGACGTTCATTTATTTCCTCTGTTTATTAGAAAAGTGGATAATAATTGTTTTCGATTGCTAGGATTTATTGTGAAAAGTACAAATTAAATTTTTTTATTTCTAAATAATTCGAAATAGCTGTACATATATTTAATTGACTCAATACACCATATACTGGAAGAAGCTAATACTTTTTAATTTAGATATTAACATGAGCTCATTGACATTCTATAACCTTCATCAGTCCTTCAATTGTTGTTTTTGTTAACATTTCTAATATTACAACTTCAACATTACGAGCATCAGCTTGTTGGAGATCTTCTTTACTTCAATGTTGCTTTTCATTCTCAAATACATCTCTATCTCGATTGACTATAATTTTTCTATTAGGAGACAATTCTATTTCATCGTTGAAATTTTTTTTGGCAAAGTTGAGAATAGTCTTTTTTTTCAGAATTTTGCTTGATATACACTTTATCTGAAAGTTTTTTGGTTGTGACTTGGAACATTCAAATAATATCTAAGAACGAAATATTGCTTCATCTTTACTTCTCTTGCCTTCTCATGTCGGTTGACTATTTCTAAGAAGTTATCGACCATCCAACATAACTCGCGCTACATCACTACAATTTACTGTTGAGAAATCAGTTCTCATTTACTTCTTCGCACAAATTACACGTTTTTGTTCTGGGATTTGTACTTTTGTGTAGTACTTTGATTGTTTTCATTTCATTAAACAGTGTTTTTTAAGGTTCATTTTATAATGAAATTAGCATTATGAAATCTGATGAATATTTTTAATTTTCATCTGAATCTCCCATCAAATAGTGTCATCTGTAATATATGTTGTTAAAGCTACATATGTCGATGACTGCCATCCTGTTAGGTCTTCTCTTAGTATAATCCCGCTGTACAGGTTAAATAATTCCTGTGAAAAATACTGCCTTGTTGCATTCATTTTCTCTCTCTCTCTCTCTCTCTCTCTCTCACACTCTCTCTGCCTGTCTCTCTCTGACTGCTCTCTCTCTCTCTCTCTCTCTCTCTCTCTATCACTTACTCATTTGTATATTTCTCTACCGCATGATACCTATTTGTTAACATTATGGGTTACGGATTATTTTAATATCATTTCAGTATAGATCATGCTTTCGTAACATTACAAGTTCTTCGAATCGAATGACTTTGTGTAATCAAGAAAACATAGTTTTGATCTCATCATAAAAAATTTCATTTCCTGTTCCAGTGTATTGAATAAAGCCATATTTGTCTTGTCCTATTTCCAGTCTCATTCTGCTACGAGATCTGTTTATTAAGATCCTGACTTCCCTGGCAGCGATCAACTTCACCGTTATTTCGCTGATGTTCTATATTTCATTGATAACTTAGGTAATCTTATCAATCCCCAAATCGTCTAATGCTGCCAGCATTTCTACTTTAATCTTTTCTGGTCTTTCTGCTTTCTTCGTCTTGGTGAGTGTTGTCATAACCACATATTTTAAGATCATGATAACGCCCCTTCCATGCTTTTATATATTTTTTCTCCTCTGCCGCCATGACAGGACTCTCTTATATAGTCGTTCAATCGCCGTAGTGATTTGTCGTTATCGTTTATGACTTTTGTCTGTAACCATTATGAATTAGCTTGTAGAACAACTAAAGTGTGAAACCTTTGTTTTACGAGCTTATTCAATACATGTTTCGATTAAAATAGGATCCTCTTTTGACTTGATATACGTATATACGTATATACATAATATATATATATATATATATATATATATATATATATATATATATATATATATATATGGTCCCATCATTACACAGGAATTACGATGTTTCAAAAACAGAAAAAATTTGAAATTAAATTATAGAATTAATTTAAATTAAAATCCTTAGTACTGTTTCATT
The DNA here is from genome assembly GCA_903632075.3 of Acanthosepion pharaonis. Taxonomy (NCBI): domain Eukaryota; kingdom Metazoa; phylum Mollusca; class Cephalopoda; order Sepiida; family Sepiidae; genus Acanthosepion; species Acanthosepion pharaonis. Next base: position 1,193,993 of record CAHIKZ030000580.1, read on the forward strand.
TAAATTTTAAATTAAAATCTTTGTACTGTTTTCATTTTCAAGCGATTTTTGGAAACCAAATTATTTCCTATGTAGCGATGGGACCATATTTTTAAATTAGGAAATTTATAATGTTTATGCTCTACAGAATTGTATTGAGCACTGTTTTTTTTTAAATAATTAATAAGAGCACCGGATTATAAATCTTACTGTTCTTTCTCATTATTTTAATATGTGTGTGTTCGTGTTTATTTTAATATGTGTGTGTTCGTGTTTATTTTAATATGTGTGTATTCAGCGGACAACCAATATTTTGCCAGTTTTTTTTTAAAAAATTTTATTCGATTATTCCAGAGTTCTTACAGTTTTGTGTGTAAAATGTCTTTAACTTAACTTTTCAGTTGCTCATCGCCCAACCAACAATTGAAATCAACCACCGGTGGGCAATATCACCCAGGTTGGGAAACCCCGTTCTAGAGGATGAATCGCATTACCCAGAATGTTTCCATTTTATCATTTAATTGCCATATATAAATATATAATTACACGTATATACATTGTATGCAAATGAAAACTTTCAAATTTCTAAACCACAAGAAAACTTAATTATAGCAAATTCTAACCGTGGCGATTCAAAAGGTTTAGAAACACATTAGTATAGAAGAATTTAGTTATACTTTCTTAACTAAAATATTAGTAACTTGTTTTAAAATTGTGAGAAAATGTGAAATGAATTTTAAATTAAATTGAATTAAACAAAATATATTTTAGGTGACATCAAATTGAACCACAAACCAACTAAGGTAAATAGTCCTAAAATAACAAACAATAATCATAAAATAGCATTAAAATATTAACTTTCAACTCAACACACTTATCAGGTATGTCCCTCTTTTGAAAATTTGAGACTGAAGACAGTAGAAAAACATTTGATTTTAAATAAGAACCTATGCACACAGTTGTTCACGAAACACATAAATACAAATTTATCAAACAAAGAAATTCACAGCGTCAAGTAGCGACCCAAAACAGATCCTTTGAAAATCGAAGCCTGATCTGTGACCTTCGATCATCTCATCAAGAGAACTACTGACGTTCCCCACATCACCAAGCCCTTTTCCGGCACTCTCAGGCCACATTGCATCTGGTAAATCCTATGAGAGTTCCCATCATAACAACACCATCTAGTGGTGGATTAGGCCGGCTAAACAAACAGTGATTAGAATGCTGATTCAAAAAGAACAGTTATCGCCCCTGATCTAGTCGAGTCTTTCCTGATCTATACGTAGCTCAGGGCCATCTCCTTGATTCCTGATTCATTTATTGATTTTTATTTCTTTTTTGATCCACAATTGCAATGCAAATACACGCACCGTAGCACTTTCTGTTTCCTCATCTCCTCAGAAACAACAATGCCGTCTATTGGATTTACCTTTTTCATACCTACAGAATTGCTGATCACAAAAGATAAGCTAAATATGCTTTTTGGAGGGACATGCTGCGGCAATCATCGAGCTTGCATTTGAAACTTGCTTTTGAACACCAGTTGCTAATACCGGAGAAAGACTCGTTTGTAATCACTTCGAGGAAGTATTAAAGGTGGCAATTAATCGAACTCATGATATCCTCACGAACAGATATAGAGAGATGCCTCCAGAAAAACCCTATTCCGTTTCTAGAGATGTAAAGAAAGTTTACAATAAGTTGCAATATTTAAACATTGACAAAAAACGGATACGTTTTCTTTGCAGAAAAATGGCCTACACTTACAGAAACATCTTACTTTCTTCCTATCAATTTTAATATCTATCTACCTAGTTATCTCTTACACACACTCACATATATATATATATATATATATATATATATATATATATATATATATATATATATATATATATATATGTTTTGTGTGTGGGTATTGATAAAATAGGAAAGAATTGTTAGATTGATGACCCGAAGTTCAAAAATTTTACAAAAATACTAAAGAATTTCGGATCACAGTGCTCGATACATAAGTAAAGCCTAGATTATAATTATTTTTTTAAAAATATGATTCCATCGCGACACAGAAATTACTATGGTTCGTAACTAATCTGCAGTATTTAAGTTTAATTCCAATATTAAATCTTAACTGCTGGGTGGCAGTTTCCTCCTCAAGCGTTGTTTTGGAATAACTATGGTACGGAATGTTTTACTCATAGTTTTGAAATGGAATTGTGGTCTAGGGCTTGTTTTTTCTTTATCAAGAGGTCACTGCTTTGGTGGAAGTAGGGGTGTTTGTGATATGTCAAGTTTTTGGAGTAAAAAAAAACAAAAAAAAGGTTACAAGGTTGGGTTGGGTTTTTTTTTTTTTTTGGCTAATCTAATCATACTCGCTGCTAAGACTCTAACTGATTGATATAGTGGTTCTGTTTTTTTATTGTTTTTTTTTTACTGTATGCTAAGACTTTTACTGATTGATGTTCTACTTCCGGTATTTTTGGGGGTTTATTTATTTGTTTTTTTCTTAAAGGGGTGTTTTTAAACCTATTGCTTTAATTGAACTTGTTAATACATTTTGAAATTTAAAATTTTTTTTTTATAAAATGCTAATTACTTAAGGCGAATATTTGATGGTGTCGGCAAAAAACCGTTATCTCATTCCTATGATTTAATAAATTTTCGTTTTTTAGAAACTTAATAATGTGCATTTTTTCATGTAGGCATAAAGGGCATGGGTCATCCTAGGTTTTACAAATTCTGGTTCTATTTAATTTTTTTCCATTTTACTTTTGGTGTTTTATTTGTTTCTTTTACATGCCAAAAATATTTAGATAGGGATGTCTGAATTCTGTTTCTAATATTATTGAAGGAGCTTTTTTGTAGTCTCCACCTTATTTTAAATTCATTCCTTGTGGATCCTATATATATCTTTTCGATATTTGGTTTCTCGATGGCTGAGATGGTGCATTGGTATACCACAGATTCTATGCGGCATTTATTATTCAAAGGACAATTTTCAGGATTTCTACAATCACATAATTTTTCATTATTTTTGTCTAATTTTAATTTAGGGTCTTTATTTACTTGATTTTGGCATGCGTGTTTTTTCAGGATTTTATTATTATGTTTTTTTATAATTCTTTTTAGATTTTCAGTGCAGCTATAACTTAATTTTAGGGTGTTCTTATTAAAGATCTTCCTAAGTTTGCTGTCAGTAGGAAAATGTTTTTCGATTAAAGCTAGGAATTTCTGTCCTTGCTAACCATTTGGTTGAACGGGGGAGAGATGATTTTGCGTTTTCTGTTTTTCGTCTTATTGACATGGCAGTTCCTGCAGACTGAAGATCTTGAAAATCTATCAAAATACGAGGATCTTGAAGAGAAAATCTAAAAAAAATGTGGCATGTGCAGGCATCAATAATTTCAAGTGTAGTTTGATTGTAAAAGGTTCCGATAGAGTCAATGAAGGGATCGCTGTAGCCCTTGCCTTAAAGAAATATTAAAGATTGTACTCACAAGTAGAGCTTACGCCTTTCTGAACTTAGGTGTCCGGTTGCGACCCGGAAGGAAATGAGTATATAACACAAAAACAAAAAAAGAAATAATAATAATAATAATAATAATGACTTAATAAGGAAATAACAATCAAAGCTAATCGCCCTGACATCGTGATTAGAGAACGCAAAGACAAAATGTGCCTCCTTATTGACATGTCAATCCTTACAGACTGCAATGTATCTTTGAAGATATTCAAAAAAACTATCAAAAATACAAGGACCTTGAAATCGAAATCTCAAAAATGTGCCGCATGAGGACATTAACATTTCCGGTTATAGTTGGATCCCTCGATTCCAATAGACACATTGAAGGAATCCCTGCTTTAAAGAAATGCAAAACATTGTACTCACAAGTACAGCCCACACCTTACGAAGGGCTTTCTCTATGTAAAATATGTGCGATTTTCTTTTTGAAAACTACTCAGTATAAAATATCATAATACCATTTCTGAACTTAGATCTCTGGTCAGGACCCGGAAAGAAATGAGTACATGCCAAGAAAGGAAATAAAACAATAATAATATATAATAAGAAGTTTATGCTACCCAAATTTTCATGTTTTGTAGCACAAGGGTCAGGGACCTAACAAATATATATATATATATATATATATATATATATATATATATATATATATATATATAATAAAGAAGTTAATCGTTAGATTTGAATTAGACCCAGAAACAGTAGTATTACAAAAGTGCTCAATACATATATAAAAAGATTTAAAAAATAACATGTAGTACTTTTAAGTATATAAAATTAGGAAATCAGCCGATTTCGCTACGTTGGTTCCAACCTTTTCGGTATTTTCAGGGGATTTTGGTCAATTTTTTTTCTGACTTTTTCATTTTATATTATCTATCTATATATATATATATATGTAAGCGGGTATATATATATAATATACCCGCTTACTGCTCACTATTCAATGATATTACGAGCATTCTTAGCCCTGCTGCTATTATTTTTGCTCCTTTTTTGTACTATTCGCTTCTTCCATCTTATCTGTCGTTCTCCAAAATTTACCTACTCACGCTCACTGTCACCTTCCTATTTCAGTTCATTTCTATGCTTTCATTTTCTTTTCCACCACCCTGACCCTTCCCTGTACACATTCACAAACTCGTTTAGTCTGCAAACCGTCCCCAAAGGGGTAATTAAAGAGGGTTGCAGAACAAACAATGCAAGACAAGCTGTTGTTCGTCTAGTGTCCCAAGAGAGACATGGAAATGAGAAAGAGAGAGAAAGAGATTACATAGTTTGGTGGCGTGTTCAGCTCATCATCGTCGTTGTCCGTGTAATGGTAGAGAGGATGTAGTTATTGTCAGTATTATAGATGGAGATAGTTAATGAAATATTGTCAGTTGTCGTGAGAGTGATGTTCGTGCGCGAGCACACGCACACAAGTATGCACACATGCACACACGCACATCCACATAGAAAGAGAGAAAAGGAGAGGACATGCGTGTGTCTATGCCTGTGTGTAGAACTTAGAAAATAGAAGTGAATGTGAAAATGAACAATTTGGTCGGAGCTGATTGAATTAAAGATAAATTTAATGTATATATATATATATATATATATATATATATATATATATATATATATATATATATATATAGTGGGTGCAAGGGATAAATTGTCGCCAGTTGATATTTTTAATTTCACGCATGCGCGTTATTTGTTTTGGGATTTTTTTCGACTACACAATATAGTAGAGTCTGTTGGGCACCGTCTGTGAGAAAAAGAGTACCATGACACAATTCATTTCACCAGAAATTTAGAAACAACATGCTGTACTGCTTGGCATTCGCGCCGGAATCCCTAATATGAACATTTCAAAGTGTTTGGATATCAATCTGAGGACAGTGCAGATGATTCGGAAAGAGCTGGATGAGTCTAATGCTGATTACAAAATTACGGCAGCTCGAAAAACTCATTCTGATCGTTGTGATAAGAAAAGAATTCCTGAATTTGTTTGTGAGGGTCTCAGACTCAACACTGAAGCCTACATCAATTGCCTTGGGGAGATAGTTCTTTCCTGGGTCAAGAGGTGGGCTGCTAGAAGTCCCTATATCTGGCAACAGGACTCTGCACCACACCACACAAGCAGGAGAACCCATTCATAACTGTCAGACAATTACTGCATATCTTCCCAGACTGCAACCCTCTTGATTATTATACGTGGGGCGGAGTTGTGCGAGAGACCAGCAAAACTCCTGGTAACACCAAAGATGAACTGAAGGCAAAGATTATGGCAGCATTCACAAACTTAAAGAAGGAGACTGTCCAGAAGTGTTGCAGGAGATTCCTAAGTTGTCTGGAGGCCGTGGTTGAATCCAATGTTGATTTTATTGAATAAATTTGCTCTTTAGTATTTCAAGATATTTGTGTGTAATTTTGGTAATATATCTGCTAAAATCCGATGTCAGTGTTATTTTTTTTTTTTTTTTTTTTTGCGTCATTTAGACGACAATTTATCCATCACCCACGATATGTGTGTGTGTGCACACACACACGCACACACACACACACACACACACACACACACACACACACACACACACACACACACACATATATATATATATATATAATGGGTTTTATTGCGTTTGTCTTGTATGCGAACGAGATATCTCCTTTTCGACATAGCAATTAATGAACTTCTTAATCCGACATTATTTCTTAGAACAATAAACTTTATATTTAGTGGGTATATACCTATTTACACATTATTTTCATTGTTTAAGAAAAAACAGTGATTTTTACTCGAACCCAGTAAATAGAAGTAATATAATAAGTAACATAGTAATATCATAGTAATATAGACATGCACACACACGCGCACATATACACACACAAATATATATATATATATATATATATATATATATATATATATATATATATATATATATTAATGGAAAAGAAAAAAAAGCATAAGGAAATTGAGTAAACAGGCAGGAATTACAGAAATTGTTGTGCAAGATGAGACAGGAAAGCACGGTACAACTAGAATAAAACATGGAGGTAATGCTGAAGCATCTTTGCATTAGATTTAGTGGTTAGGTAAGAAAAAAAAAGAAACATGAAAAAGAAAATCAAACAGAGAAACTGGAAGTGAAAATATCAACCGAAAAACATGGGTAATAATTGTGTGACACTTATCTTGTTCGTGTTATACATAAGTCAAATTGATACAAGAAGTTTCAACCTTTAAGTTGCCTTATGTTATGCACACTACTCTTGTTGAAAGATATGAACTAGACATGACATACGTATAAGTCATTCTAATTATTTCGTTTCTGTATTACTGAATTAAACAAAGAGAATGAGTGACGTAATAGATATGAACTGGGCATAACATAGATATAAGTCATTCTAATCATTTCGTTTCTGTATTACTGAATTAAACAAAGAGAATGAGTGACGTAATAGATATGAACTGGGCATAACATAGATATAAGTCATTCTAATCATTTCGTTTCTGTATTACTGAATTAAACAAAGAGAATGAGTGACGTAATAGATATGAACTGGACATAACATAGATATAAGTCATTCTAATCATTTGTTTTTTTGTATTACTGAATTAAACAAAGAGAATGAGTGACGTAATAGATATGAACTAGGCATAACATAGATATAAGCCATTCTAATTATTTCGTTTCTGTATTACTGAATTAAACAAAGAGAATGAGTGACGTAATAGATATGAACTGGACATAACATAGATATAAGTCATTCTAATTATTTCGTTTCTGTATTACTGAATAAAACAAAGAGAATGAGTGACGTAATAGATATGGACTGGACATAACATAGATATAAGTCATTCTAATTATTTCGTTTCTGTATTACTGAATTAAACAAAGAGAATGAGTGACGTAATAGATATGAACTGGACTTAACATAGATATAAGTCATTCTAATTATTTCGTTTCTGTATTACTGAATTAAACAAAGAGAATGAATGACGTAATAGATATGAACTGGGCATATCATAGATATAAGTCATTCTAATCATTTCGTTTCTGTATTACTGAATTAAACAAAGAGAATGAGTGACGTAATAGATATGAACTGGGCATAACATAGATATAAGTCATTCTAATCATTTCGTTTCTGTATTACTGAATTAAACAATGAGAATGAGTGACGTAATAGATATGGACTGGACATAACATAGATATAAGTCATTCTAATTATTTCGTTTCTGTATTACTGAATTAAACAAAGAGAATGAGTGACGTAATAGATATGAACTGGACTTAACATAGATATAAGTCATTCTAATTATTTCGTTTCTGTATTACTGAATTAAACAAAGAGAATGAGTGACGTAATAGATATGAACTGGACTTAACATAGATATAAGTCATTCTAATTATTTCGTTTCTGTATTACTGAATTAAACAAAGAGAATGAGTGACGTAATAGATATGAACTGGGCATAACATAGATATAAGTCATTCTAATCATTTCGTTTCTGTATTACTGAATTAAACAAAGAGAATGAGTGACGTAATAGATATGAACTGGGCATAACATAGATATAAGTCATTCTAATCATTTCGTTTCTTTATTACTGAATTAAACAAAGAGAATGAGTGACGTAATAGATATGAACTGGGCATAACATAGATATAAGTCATTCTAATCATTTCGTTTCTGTATTACTGAATAAAACAAAGAGAATGAGTTGCGTAATAGATATGAACTGGGCATAACATAGATATAAGTCATTCTAATCATTTCGTTTTTGTATTACTGAATTAAACAAAGAGAATGAGTGACGTAATAGATATGAACTGGGCATAACATAGATATAAGCCATTCTAATTATTTCGTTTCTGTATTACTGAATTAAACAAAGAGAATGAGTGACGTAATAGATATGAACTGGACATAACATAGATATAAGTCATTCTAATTATTTCGTTTCTGTATTACTGAATAAAACAAAGAGAATGAGTGACGTAATAGATATGAACTGGACATAACATAGATATAAGTTATTCTAATTATTTCGTTTCTGTATTACTGAATTAAACAAAGAGAATGAGTGACGTAATAGATATGAACTGGGCATAACATAGATATAAGTCATTCTAATCATTTCGTTTCTGTATTACTGAATTAAACAAAGAGAATGAGTGACGTAATAGATATGAACTGGGCATAACATAGATATAAGTCATTCTAATCATTTCGTTTCTGTATTACTGAATTAAACAAAGAGAATGAGTGACGTAATAGATATGAACTGGGCATAACATAGATATAAGTCATTCTAATCATTTCGTTTCTGTATTACTGAATTAAACAAAGAGAATGAGTGACGTAATAGATATGAACTGCGCATAACATTGATATAAGTCATTCTAATCATTTCGTTTCTGTATTACTGAATTAAACAAAGAGAATGAGTGACGTAATAGATATGAACTGGGCATAACATAGATATAAGTCATTCTAATCATTTCGTTTCTGTATTACTGAATTAAACAAAGAGAATGAGTGACGTAATACATATGAACTGGACATAACATAGATATAAGTCATTCTAATTATTTCGTTTCTGTATTACTGAATAAAACAAAGAGAATGAGTGACGTAATAGATATGAACTGTACATAACATAGATATAAGTTATTCTAATTATTTCGTTTCTGTATTACTGAATTAAACAAAGAGAATGAGTGACGTAATAGATATGAACTGGGCATAACATAGATATAAGTCATTCTAATCATTTCGTTTCTGTATTACTGAATTAAACAAAGAGAATGAGTGACGTAATAGATATGAACTGGGCATAACATAGATATAAGTAATTCTAATTATTTCGTTTCTGTATTACTGAATTAAACAAAGAGAATGAGTGACGTAATAGATATGAACTGGACATAACATAGATATAAGTCATTCTAATCATTTCGTTTCTGTATTACTGAATTAAACAAAGAGAATGAGTGACGTAATAGATATGAACTGGGCATAACATAGATATAAGTCATTCTAATTATTTCGTTTCTGTATTACTGAATTAAACAAAGAGAATGAGTGACGTAATAGATATGAACTGGGCATAACATAGATATAAGTCATTCTAATCATTTCGTTTCTGTATTACTGAATTAAACAAAGAGAATGAGTGACGTAATAGAATGAGTGACGTAATAGATAAATAGTCAAAAATTAAAGAATAGATCTTTACGTAAAAACAAAACAAAACAAAACAAAAAAAATTTATTTTTCACTTGCAAATAATTTTGACTGTAGAAAGAAATTTCACTGGAATGATAGACATTGAAAGGATAAACGAGAAAAAAAGCATGTTTCATATACATTAATTTTTTCATCTTTATTTCGCATAAAACTCTGTGTGTGTGCCTAATTGTGTGTCTATGCGTATGTGCGTGTTTAAGAGTCTGTGTACTTGCGTGTGCGTGCGCCCGCGCGTGTGTGTGAGTGTCGGTGTGTGTGTTTGTGAGTGTGTGTTGTACGATGAATAAAGCAATATATAAGAAATCCTGCCAATATTAGAATTAAGGAAGTCATAATTCAAATATATATATATATATATATATATATATATATATATATATATATATATATATATATATATATATATATATATATATATATATATATGTATTGTCAACTTGATAGAATTCCAAAGTCGGGAGCATTCTTGGTGCTGTGTCCTTTCGTCCAACACGAACGCCACCTTGCTGAATGGTTTATCTCAGAAAATCTATTGTAACGAGTCGCTTAAAAAAGATGGCATATTTATGAATGAGTGAATATTATTTAGAAATTGTTAGTATATAATTTACGGTTACATATTACCATTTCAACTGCAAAATAATGAGACATTTCCACCAACATAGTACTACGTTTAAATTGATAAAATCTACGTACCAGAGAGGGAAATTCATTAGAACAAATAGAAAACTATTCTTTATCGACGCATTTAGTCCTCAAGACAATTGTAAGGATTTTATTTTGCAACATGTATTTATAAATAGAAGTAAAAATTTTGTTAGGTTTTAAAAAAAATAATTTAAGAATGCTCTAAAAGTTTCTTCAGGCTAACTGAAAGTTAAGGTAAAATATGGAGGATGCTAAGTGATGTGATTTATCACATCACTTAGCATCCTTCATATTTTAACTTAACTTTGCCTCATAAACTGTGTGAACATGCTGTTATTGTTTGAATTTTTTCTCTAATTGGTTTATATATATTTATTTACTTTATTTACTTTATTTTATATTAATGTACTTATTATTTACCTATCTATATTTCTGAGATACGGTATTACAATTATTTACACTATTTACATTGTTCGGAATGTTGTCCTCATCTTTATTGTCATATCGACATATTCATATTTTATTGTCATTGTACGCTCCGGCCTTCTTCAGGTGATTGGAATTTCGAACTGAACTCTTTATTTGGTTCACAGAGAAGTAGATTGTTCTAGTTCCACGTGCCATGCCTCTTCCGGATGTCTCCACGTGTCATGCCTCTTCCGGTGCCATGCCTCTTCTGGTTATCTCCCTTTCTCAACTCTCCAAGTTTCTGTTTACCACTGCAGTAACTATGTACTGAACTCAAAACTCTTTGGGTCAAGTCACACGAGATCCAATCAACGCTAAAAGGGAGACAGTACGAACAATGTAAATAATGTAAATAATTACTTATTATTTTATTTTTACTTGATAAATTATTTATGTATTTATTTATTTTAAATAATAGAAGATTTGGAGTTAACTGTTGCTTTTAATTTACTTTTTAATATATTGTCATGAATGTTGGATTGCGAAAAGTGTATATCTTTCAGGAAATATTTAAAAAAAAAAACAGGGGCGCAGATTTTCATTTTGGCAAGATTCGTTAGCGGCACTTTCATAAAATGTTTAACTAAGTTATTTTCTCTTTTATTAAGTGTAGCATTCTTTAAATTAAAGTACTGGTTGAACTTATTTCTATGTATGATGCATATTCCATTAAAATGACTGACAAGGTATTTCTGTTAAGTTTTATTGCGTTCGTCATGTATGCGAACGAGATATTTCCTTTTCGCCATAGCGTAAACAAAATCTTTAAAGATAGCTAATAAATTAGCCGAAATCTATCGGAACGAATAATCATTTAAACAGTTTCTTCACATACAATAAAGAAATCACTTGTTCAAATATAAGAAAAATACAATTAATAACATAACTTCCATATATTTAGTTATTTTTAATGACATATATATATATATATAAATATATATATATTGATGCATGTTTCATTAAATAATATAGACAAGTCATGTCTATTTATTTTAAGTAAGTTCCTTTCATATTGTCTGATAAGCTTAATACCATTACCATTGAAGGACGAAAGGAAATCACCATATTGATACATGTTTAAATCCAATCTAAGCAATTCAATTACTTGACATATTGATAAACACAAATAATAACAAATTTACTATCTCGCCATACAAAAAACCTACAAACATAAATTCATGTACATTTAACTACAAAAGCGAATGTCCATATTACTACAAAATAGCAATTATAAAAAATCTAATGCATCGTGCAGAAACTAGTTCGTCTACGAAACAGATTTTTTACAGTGAACTAAAGAATATAAAAGAAACACTTATTAATAATACCTTTACAAACTATATAGTTGGTGAACAAATAAAATGCTTTCCTAGAAGTCTTAATACTAAGCAAATAGAACATAATACTAATCCCAAACATATTCATCTCTTATGTAGTAGTCAAATGCATACTAATTATAAATAAGATGAAAATATACTAAAAAAATTAATAAATACTAATATATCTACAACAGATCCTAGCAAAAAAAATTAGGTTAATCATATACTACACTAAATCTAGTATATCCAACTTAATTGTTCGCAATGATTCTTCCCCTCTCCCCGTTAGTGATTTGCAAAAAAGTAACATAGTTTACAAATTCAAGTGCCCTTTGGGAGATTGTATCTCCAATGGATTAAATAATATTTATATTGGTCACACCACAAACTCGCTTTCAAGGCGCTTGACTCTACATTTAAATGATAACTCTAACATTTTTAGGCATTTAAAACAACATGCCTGACCGCGTACACAATTCCGGAAAATACTTGTTGAAAACACAACTATACTTAAACATGAAAACAATAAACAAAAACTAAAAATTCTTGAAGCTATACACATAAAAAAGTTGAAACCTGAACAAAATAAACTACGAAATCTCCACAAACATTCTTAAATGCCTATAATTGATAACAGAAGCCATTGGTTTAACGGCTTCCCATACTTAATACTTCTCGTTTTTCCTCTCGCGTGGTCATGTGTGACGTCACGAGCTGCGACGCGATTTTCGCTTCCGCGTCTCGTATACACGAGTTAGTCGTTGCTTTGAAATTTTTTATGCAACAAAAACAGACTATCATTATTGTTCCGTGTATTGGTTGATATATTGAAAATAATTGTCATATTTGATAATGGCTTATGTAAGCCGAAATCTTAGATTGGATTAAAACATGTATAAATATGGTGATTTCCTTTCGTCTTTCAATGATAATGTTATTAAGCTTATCAGCATCAATGAAAAAAAGCTGCCTAAAAATACACAATATATATATATATATATATATATATATATATATATATATATATATATATATTCTTTTCAACATCATCACTTGATAAGACACAGAGTGTGTTGAAACAAAATGGCTATTTTTGTAGTGATTTTATAACATACTTATGTTATAATTTTTTATAAAAATAATTTATATATATAATTATATATATATATATATATATATATATATATATATATATTGTGTGTGTTTATTTCATTATATATATATATATAGAGAGAGAGAGAGAAAGAGAGAGAGAGAGAGAGAGAGAAGAGACATAGACAGATACAAGATGCAAGACACGCTGAGTCTAACTCTTTGTTTTTATATATCCAATCTAATAATACATTACTTTAAATCAAATGATATACAAATGCAAAATCCACTGTTCGATGAACGAACCAAGCGGATTCGAAACCTCATCTGAAAATGAAGAGAAAAGAATTAAATAGTTCTTCCATAATTCTAGCAATGAGACTTCCAAAGACATAGAGGCTTGTTTAACGATGAGCTTTGCACATATTAAGAAATACACAGCGACCATAAAAAGTCATTCTTCTCGAGGATGTAGAAATAATACTACAAAGGATTGAAAAAATGACTTCTTGATTAGGAATTAGGAAGCTGAATATATATATGTGTGTGTGTGTGTGTGCATGTATATATATATATATATATATATATATATATATATATATATATATATAGAAAGAGAGAGACAGAGAACCAGAGACACAAAAAAAGATAAAAAGAAAAGAAAATATGACTTTCAAAAATAAAACAAAGTTAGTGAAAGAATGATGGTAAAAAGATAAATTAAAAGAGAAAAAATAAGATTATATTTTGAAAAATTACAAAGCAGTCTTTGCAAAGAAAGCAGTGAAGTTGAAGATGTGGCCATGCGTAAAGGAAAAGACCAGAAAATAAAGAGAGAGAGAGAAAAAAAAAAAGAAAAAGACGAGAAAAAAAGAGAATAATAAAGAAATAGAACTAGTTAAAGGGAAATAAAGACGTTGAAGAAAGTAATGAAAATGGAAAAAAGAAAACCAAGTCAAAAAAAAAAAAAAATGAACAGGAAACCAAAGCAGTTAGAGAAAATACTGGAGTAAAGGAGAAATGATTGAAAATATTTCATGAAAAAATGTTGAAGATATTGCTGATGTTTTGTTCTTGGCGGTGGGGAGGAAATAACAAAAGAAACTGCCATAACAACAGCAAGAATAACAACAGCAACAACAATAATAATAATACAATGATGGTGATGATGATCTAAGCAGAAAAATACCGCATTTACTGATGTTTTGGTTAACCCTTCTTTTATTTGTACATCTAACAAAGAAGTTTCGGGACAAGGTAAACAAAAAAAAACATTTAAAAAAAAATGATAAAGAAAGGCATAATCAAGAAAGGAATAATAAATAAAGTTATAAGTAAGAAAACAAATAATCATAACAAGAATCTAAAACTAGAATAAAAAGAAATTTAAAGAATAAAACAGAAAGAATACAACCTAAACAAGATGAAAACAAACTCAACAGACATTTCCTATGCGTGTGATTTTCGAAATTATTGGGTTCTTTTTGGAATGAAGTAAAGCAGAAAGAAAAAAGGCCTTGAAAAATGTTATGCAAAACAAAAATGGTTAAATTTGTGAAAACAAGAAAAAGGAAAGTAGAAAAAATGAATCAAAAAAGAAAAATGGAAGAAAGTAAAAGATAAAAATAATAAAATATCAAATAGAGGGACGAAGGTAAACAAAAAAGGAAAAGAAACGAACTAAGATGTAAAATGTAAAAAGAAAACAATAAATTAAAACTGGTTTGAAAAAATCTTTAGAAGAGAACAAGCAACAGAAGAAAAATGTGGAAAATAAGAAAAGTGTAAATATTTTTTAAGTTAGAAATAAATAAAGAAACACGAGATATTAAATAATGAAAAGATAAGAGTAGAAATTTTACTAAAAGACAGAGTAGTTTAAAAATAGTAAAACGGTAAGAGAAGTAATGATAGCAATTAAGCAGTATTTTATGAAAAAATGTTTGATAGAAACCTCAGGAATTACCTGAAGAGGGAGTGAAAGTGAGAGTGTGAGAGAGAAAGAAAGAAAGAAAGAAAGAAAAGAAAAGAAAAGAAATAATCGAGGAAAAATAACCAAAGAAAATGAAAGAGAAAAATATAATTTTAAAAAAATCGTTGAAAAAATTTAGATGGAAAGGAAATAACGAAAAATAAAATTAATATGGTTTGAAAACCGAAAAAAAAACTACAAACAGAGCATCGTCAACAGAAAAATGGCGATGGTATTTTAAAAACTGGGGGACCGTGAAAACTGAAAAAGCAGACGACAGGAAGAGGATGGTAGCTGGTAGAGACGGAGGAGCGTCATTAATGGAAAACTTTAATGAATCAGAAAAACTACCGTTCGTCTGCCATTTAACGAATGGATTTCAGTTCTGAAGTGGTTGGCTGAAGAGCTCTTCAGTGAACGGGCCAGGAATCTATCAACGGTAAGGGGAGGTAATCAGGCCGCCGCCAGGAGGCAGGGCAATCGAAAGCAGATTTGAAGAGGTTAGAAAGAGAGATGGGCAGAGATATACGTGTATCGGACAGGGAAGCTAAAAAATACAACAAACGAAAAAGGGTAATTTGAGAGTGAATGTATAAAGAAAGAAGAAAAAGTGTTGAAAAACAAGAGGGGAAAATAAAATAAATATTGGTTAATGAAAGAATGGAAAACAAAGAGACGTAAAGAAAAAGAAATGAGGAACACTAAAAAAAAGAGAAATGAATGAAAGTGCAAGAAAAAGCGATACGCATGCAGAGAAAGGATGACCGGAAAATCGAAATTAATTTACAAACATTATTGAAATATGAGATGAAAGAAAAACAAAGATAAAATGTTAAAAAAGCGAGAAAGAGAATAAAGATATAAAAAGCTTCGTGCAGGAAGAAAAATGGGATGCAGTAAGAAAATAAGTAATAGAATTATCTGACAATAGAGAATACACACAGAATACATATAATTTATATACGTATATATGAAACTCGTATCAAATGCGTACATAATACATAGATGCATAGATATGTAGGTACTGTGTGCGTTCATGTATTTAATATATATAATAAACAATATTATATATATATATATATATATATATATATATATATATATATATATATGAAAATAATACTATATATATATATAATAAAAAATATATATATATATATATATATATATATATATATATATATATATATATATATATATATGTTCAAAAGATCATTTCTCAGATATTTCCAAATCCTACCTCACAATTATCTACCTATATACTGAGCTAAACTGACAGAATATAAAACGGCAACACCCTGAATGACGATCCTAATTTTGACATGGTTAAATTATGTGCATATTTTTGAGTAGTAGATATTCGTAGCAAATTTTCAAAGACTTCGTCCATCTTGTGACTTAATAATATTCACACATGCGTACTGTCTATATTTGAGCATTAAACGGTGACACATGTTCCGATAAGGCTCAGTGTAGTTGGAGACCCCAGTGTAAACATTTGTCTTACAAAAGTGACACACACATGCTCCTTTTGCTCAATTAGATCCATTTGAGAGTAGTCAGACTCTGGGCCTCCAAAGAATTGCTGATTATGTTGAACATTGGTCAAATAAACATTTCCACTGCCTATAAGCCAGGTTCTGGACAGTGCCAAAGTAGAGACGGAGTCCAAGATTGGCACACTGTAAGAAAAACAGTAGTAGATTGTACAGTGTCAGCTGTAGAGATCAGAACTACAAGAATGTCAACTCGGACCGTCTATGTCTAGCATGATTATAGGCGGGTGTGCCTTTAATTAGATTTTCACTCATGCCACAATACTCTAGTGTTGGACGATTGTGCGTGTCACGTAGATCCGGGGAGTGACATCTCGAATGTATTCACCCGTGATACACATAGACATACACTGGAATCATAATGGGGAATACTATAAATTACAATTCTCATTCGCCTTTTATGTTAGCTGAACACTGCCATTTATAATATGACTTTTCAACCCTCATGATAATGCAAGGTAATACCCTTCTATTCAACATGCCCTGCTAGATATTCAACAATTTCCTTGGAAGGTACGATCACCATAAACAGTCCTCCATGGAAAATGAATGGAACATGATGGCACGATGCCTTATTTGTTCAGTTATCCCACCAACAATTCTTGCTGTAAGATGTGAAGTGGTGCAACTGTCGCAAAATAATGTCTCGTAAGACGATATTAACCATCTGTACAATCGTACTAATATCAACGGCCTGTAGACTAGGTTACATCTAAACCACGAATTTTGAATTGTCCTTCTCCTCAGGTTCGTGAAGCCAGTATGTACTGTTAGTTAATACCTAGCTGGCGGTGAAAGAGATCCATACCTTTCCAAAGTACATCTGTACGAAAGTGAACGCAACGACCTTGGGTGGAATTTGAACTCGATTCGCCAATTTTACTTTCCGCTATAATACGTGCATACCGTACACCGTATTTCGCAACTTCTGCACATACTGATCTGTACATGTAACCCAGCTACATTGGATCACATTTAATTTTGAGTAAATTAAAATAAATATCTCTTCAGTATACGTAAATTAGAACAAATTAGAAATGCAAACGCAAGACAAACGATGTGCAAAATAGATTGGCTCAGTCCATGTTGACATTAACTCATGTTTATATATGTAGTTATATACACGCACACACACATACAAACACGTGCACACATATGAACGCGTGGATTTGCACAGACATATAAATAACACTATACAAAGTATAAGATGTAAATAAAAATGGATTCGGTTTATTCAATAATATTTACATAATTTCTGTTCACCGACTTTTTTCCCTATCTATATCTATCCTCCTCACACTGACCAACGCATTGTAATTAAGATATACAGGGATGCTAAATGTTCACAGCCCGATGGGATGCTAAATGTTCACAGCCCGATGGGATGTTCACAGCCCGAACCACTTCCCAAAATATGAACCAAATGATTAAACATTATATATATATATATATATATATATATATATATATATATATATATATAGGAAAAGACTTCATGGAAGGGCAGGGAAATGTTAAACAGTACGTAGATAGATAGATAGATAGATAGATAGATAGATAGATAGATAGATAGATGGGAGAAAATGATATATAAATTCCTATATATCAGAACAATGTTAGGCAATTGCATGAGAAAGTGGAAAAAATTCTCTATAACGTATTTCGTACACTAGAGTTCAATGGAATCCTGGAGGGCGAAATGCGTTACACAGAATTTTATCACTTTATCATGCCTAACATTGTCTAATATGAATTATATCCGACAGAATGATATAATAAGGAATAAATAGGAAAAACACTTTATAATTTTTAATTTTTTCATCAAATTTTTTGGGAATCTATTCACGGAAAAAATGTTTAATTCCTGAAAATGGTAGTGGGAATAAATGCGCATGTATGTGTATGTACGTGTACACACACACACACACACACACATATATATATATATATATATATATATATATATATGTGTGTGTGTGTGTGTGTGAGTGTATAAGATTTCTAGTTAGTCTTGTGGCTGTTGATAGTGTTGTCAGTGCTCTTTGATAGAGTCTGTAAACATTTTGAGAACAGTCTTTTCGCAGTTTTTTGAGTATCCAAGGAACTGCACTAAGCTGCAACCAATTCTAGAGATTGTCAGTGGGTTGGCTCCACGAAGCGGACACTCGAAGACAGTAGTTCTTAACTGAAAATAAATTGAAAAAAATAACTCTTAAATGGATAAGAAATCAACCAATAAGCTTCTGTGACTGTGAGTATGTGATATGCCCTCATTAAGCAGTAGAATACGACAAGTAAGGCGGAAAGAGACTACGTTGATGACGAGATTTTGAATCCTGGCAACTTTGTTTTCTCACGCATTATTTGCTGCTTCTATTAAATCTCTCGCAATTAAATAAGAACAAGCATTACTTTTTAAGCTGAAGGCGTTTATCAGTAGGGATTCTCCTCTCTGATGCAATGAGCGCATCGGTTTGTATGGCCTCATCCTTATTCATAAACAACAGCTGGCTTGCTACTAAGGTCATTTGATCCTGCCTTTCTTGGATTAGCATTTAACTTGACTGACCCATCATCTTACTGTCCGGGGGTTCCGTAATCATTCAATAACCTCTTGGCAATGTTTGCAACATTTTCCCATTGCCATAACAGAAATTATATGAGAGTTCTTTGATTTCTACGTTTGCGCAGAGGGATAACAATTTTAAGAGAAGGTGAAAAAGAAATTCATCTGGATTTCTCAACAATTGATAATTTAGGGCTAAAAACAAAAACAAAAAAATAAAGTAAATCTGACGATCTGATGATATTAAAATGAATTTAGAACAAGCCTTATTTTATAATCTATACATATTTATTTGTCTCTCGTTCTCTCTGTCGCTCTTCATATATATATATATATATATATATATATATATATATATATATATATATATATATATATATATATGGGGGGTATATGTGCGTGTGTGTTGTGTTTGTGGACTGGTCAAAATGAATATCCAGACAAATCTCTCATCTACGGATCCCTACCAACGGACTTCGGATGCAACGGACAAAATCTGCAGTCAAAATTAAACATATCTGCAAAAAAAACACCCAATTCGTCAGCGAATTTGTGACCACTTGCATATTAGCAAATTGTTTTTCTTAAATGCACACACACACACCTACATATATATATATATATATATATATATAGGGTGTGTGCGGATCGGTCAAAATATATATATATAAATATATATATATATATATACTGCCTGCATATTTTTTTTTCTTAAATGTACATATATACATATATAAATATATATATATGTGACTGTGCGTGGATCGGTCAAAAGTATATACATACATATATATATATATATTATAAATTAACTGATTTAAAATATGGTTATTACCGTGTAGCGAAGAAACCATATTTTAAATCAGTTAATTTATAATATTTATGCTCTGTAAATTTACATTCAGCACTGTTTTGTAAGAAACGGATTATATATCTTACTGTTCTTTTATATATATATATATATATATATATATATATATATATATATATATATATATATATATATATATATATAGGTAGGTTAATAAAAACAAGGGCAAACGAAAAGGTACAAATAAAAATAGTACGAAAAATATTTATTAAATATTATTAACCATATGACCGAAATTAAGCAAGGAAATAAAGGCACAATTCTCATCTATATATATATATATCACTTGTATAGACTTTTCTTACGTATTTCTTACTTTTCTTTCTTGTATAGACTTTTCTTTCTCTCTCTCTCTCTGCTTTCTCTCTCTATATATATATATATATATATATATATATATATATATATATATATCATGCTTAAGCATTAGTATCATAGATTTTTTTTACAGATTACGATGTTATTTAGGAATCATTAATTAGTTGTATTTAATTAACGGATCAGATCACTAATTTAGTGTGGTCTGTGGTTTAAGTGATTACAACTGAAAATGTGTCAAGAAACTCCTAATTTGTTGCAGACATAGATTGCAGTCTCTGCAATTATAAAAAAAAATAATGACAATAATTTGTCTTTTTTAATTTTTCTTCATTTATGAAATGCACATATTTTTTGTGATTTTCGGAAATTCCAACACCAGATTTTATGTTTCCAGATGAAGATTTTTCGAAACCAGTGAGAATGTGTTTAATGCTACCAGTTTTTTCTCAGGCGTATGGTAGTTATGCTCTCTCTCTCTCCCTCTCTCCATATATATATATATATATATATATATATATATATATATATATATATATATAGATAGATAGATAGATAGATAGATAGATAGATATATACACACTCACACGAACCCTACACTCCACACAAACTGTATACACATATACAATATATATGTATGGAGAAAGAATATCTATACACAAACTGGCAAACACGCACACGCACACACACATACAATACACAAGAATTGAGGAAAGAATACACCACGAAATGGTGTATAAGTTCATAAAAAGATAAGAACCAAGACATCCTCTTTTCTTTTCTCAGACCAAATTTAATTGTTTTATTATCCAAAGCAAAGGAACATTCGGCCAGTCCAAAAAGGATTCAGATGAGTCCTAATTCACACAAAAGACAATGGTTAACAGATTTAACATAGGAAGAAAAAAGTCATTCATTTAA
This sequence comes from Acanthosepion pharaonis, assembly GCA_903632075.3. Classification (NCBI taxonomy): domain Eukaryota; kingdom Metazoa; phylum Mollusca; class Cephalopoda; order Sepiida; family Sepiidae; genus Acanthosepion; species Acanthosepion pharaonis. Next base: position 1,215,478 of record CAHIKZ030000580.1, read on the forward strand.
ATAACATGTGGAAATAAAGTCTTAAGATGTGCTATATTTATGAGATAAAGTGCTCAATATCAGAGATAGAGCGTGTGGAAATATAAAAGTGAATATAGAAGTCAACACTTAGAGCACGCCTTGTCCGATTTAATTTGTTAAAATCGTTTGATGGAATCCTTGCTACACACACACACACACAGAGAGAGAGAGAGAGAGAGAGAGAGAGATAAACACGCACACACACACACACACACACACACACACACACACACACACACACATATATATATATATATATATATATATATATATATATATATATATATATATGTCTATCTGCCTGTCTACAGTTTCGTCATTGACCATGTTATCACTCCTTTGTGAATGGCAATTTTGCAAAAAAAATCACAATAAACCAGTTAGCATGGATTAAAACTATACGTAGACGAAAAGATTTCCAAGGACAAAAGAAATGACAAAAGAAAAAGCAGTTAATCATCGATGATTCCTTGAAAATAGACAAGAAAATGATGTAAAAATGAAATGCCCATGCTCTATATACGCGCGGATGCAAACAGTTTTATGCAAATTTACCGAAAAAAAAATCTTACAGAATATTTTCTACGTTTATTTACTTCTTTTTCTATGTGTCGTATTGTTTCCAAGTTTTGATATTTTGTTTGTTTTGTTTTTCCGCCTGAATTACCCAAAGCAGACTAAATGCCGCTTAATATATCAGTTCATAAGTCTTCCTCAGTGTTTTCCCCTCTGTTTACTGTTCGGGGAATCGTTTGCATCTTACAAGTCTCTGAGCGATCTTCACGCTTCATATATAAACATTTTAGCCTGGATCTTTTTAATTACGAAGTTTTTATTTCATGTTATCTTTTGATGAATGATAATAGGGTCCCCTCTTCCAATCCATTAAATAGGAAATTTCTTGCCTGTAGTAAGCAAAACGAATCTATTTTGTCATAATTGTGCTATGCGTCTCTTTTATCGGAACGATACGCTGTTCTGTATCCGTAATCGAGGCTATTGTCTTCTCAGCTAAGAAAACGTCCTCTCAAAATAAATCTGATATCATTCATTGATTTCTGAATTGTTCATATCTAAGAAGGGCATTTCAAGTAATGTTTATCTTCATTTATGGAATTTATCACATCCTTTATAAAGGCAGTCATTACAATATATCAGTTGACTTCAGACGCAGAACCAACATCAGACAGTAAAAGGTTCACTTTTTAAACAAAATCCAATTGACATGATTTCCCTTCACGAAAACAGGAAAAAAATATTACATTGCAAGACAATAAAAATCAACCTAGCAAAATAAGTAATGAGAAAATAATATTTTTTTTGCTGTCAAACAAAAGATTTTATTAATAAAACCAGAAACGATAAATCCAAACTTCCTAATGAGGCAATCCCTAATTAACACGTGACATCCTACATGACTCAATTTATTCTAATTCTGTCATTTTCTAAACAGAATGATTAAAATCATGTGTACAATTATATGAGTAAAACTGAATTTTTCTTTTATGGAACGTAAACAGGTTTGAGCACTAATTACAAGACAAACAGAAGAATTTCTGGTCTGCTTTTATTGTTTAACTACTGCAGTTAAGTAGGGGATTGTTTGGAATGAAAAGCTTTTGTTCACTGAGTTTCTGGTGTGTAACAATTAGCGCTCACGACGCCATGACACAAAAATCGATCACTTACCAGTATACTTATAACGGTTATTTATGTTTTCTTCATAAGAAAAAAATTCTTCAATCATTATTTCATTCGTTTGTTAATTATTTCTTTGAAAATTTTTCGTGAATCGACTCTCCTTTTCCTCCTCCTCCTCTTCCTTCTTCTTCTTCTTCTTCTTCTTCTTCTTCTTCTTCTTCTTCTTCTTCTTCTTCTTCTTCTTCTTCAAAGATCAAACCACTCCTCCTACCCGTCCCTGCTTTTCATATTGTTGTTCCAAACTCTTCTTAATTACCATCGATAAAACCGAACTCAGGCTCTGTTGTTCACACCTAACAGGGGATTACACAAACAGCTGGGACAAATGTATTGATTTGATTTTTGCTCGCTGAAGCATGCACAAAATCCAGCATGCCCTTACAAGGTGAGGCCCAAAACCACAAATACATGATAATAAGAAACTCAAATGCGCAGAGAAAGACAAGCATCTGTTTGTGGAGTCCATGGTGTGTGTGATCCTTTCAAAATATATCCTTATGTCAGACTTGTCAGACCAAAATATCAAAACGAAAACAAAATCTAAAAATACATCCTAACATATATATATACACAATCAGCAAAAAAAAAACAAACACAAAAATATTTTCCAAACAAACACATACATTATTATTTACAACTCCACACGCAGAGAGATTAAAACATTCGTATAGGGAAATACCAAAACGTATCCTTTACATACAATCACATACATTGAGTAAACTGGGTACCTTGTGTTTTTAATCACAAAATACATACCGATTTATGTGTTCCAATCACAGTGTTCTGTTGATATATTTGTACGTTTTAAATACATACAAGTATTTGTACATTTTAAATACAATGGCCAGTTCAATGTACAGCTTCAGTAAATACTTGAACATACCTGCTATCCTCAACCTTTACAACGAAACGATTCAGGCCGAAAATATCATATTGTTGTCATATATGGACAGGAGTTGCCCAATTTTCACTTTTCAGTCTCGAGAGAGTGCAAAAGCGTCTCCACGCCCTTGTGAGGAATGAATTATTTCCCACTCTACAACTCACAGACGAAACGTCTCAAGCCTCTGGCTATTCTATTGCTATTGCCATGGAAAGTGCGAAGTATATTCCGTAGTTCCACCAGTTCTAACTTTCACGGCTAAGACACACTATGCCACGCACACTGTAGCGAAACACCTTCGTATTCCATTGGTGATATTTAAATTCCATTCTTCTCATGCACCATTGATGTAACCGACTCCCAAATTGATACCTCCTCGATCACTACAATCTTAATATGTTCAATTCTAGGGTTAACCGTTACCTTCCCCACATATGCCCAGAAACTGTGCCTCTTAATCTGTAACACTCTACCTCAAGTGGCTCTTGAGCATTATACATGGCGAACATCATTGTAAAAGAAACGATACAAGTACACTGTCTTCTGTTTAAAACAGTATCCATATTTTGTTTTATTGTTATAACTGATTAAATGTTACGCGTTCATACATTCATTAAAATTTCTTGTACGCAAAGCAATCGGTTCATGTTAGGACCATTATTTTTCTCTCCAATTTCTGTCTTTTGTAGTTCTTAATAAATCTTGTCTTTTTGCTATCACACCCAAACTTGGTTCGTTCAGTTATGCGCTTTATTCCTCTGTCTTTCTTGTTGCCATTATGTCCTCTGAGTGTCACATTTTCCAAGCCCTCTTTCCTCATTATGTGTCCTATGAATTAAAACTTCTCTTTATGATGTTAAGTACAAATGACGTTTCTGTTTCCATTTTCTCTAAAACTTAGTCGCTACTCAGATGATCAGTCCATGGTATCATTCTGTAGAACTACATTTCTCTTGCTTCAAGTGGCTTCTTTATCTAGGAGAGGATTGTGCAGCATTCATTACATTATAGGAAAATTGATATTACATAACATTTCACTACTCTTTACTTTATTTCTAGGGAAATTTTCCTGTTTCTTAATACTTTGCTTAGTTTTTGGAAGGCATTTTTCGTTATCCCAATGCATTTTTAGATTTCAGTGTCGAACTTTCCATCCTCTGTTAAAACATTCCCAGATATTTAAATTGACGATTTCCTTGATTTTTGTATCTTCAATTTGTAATTTGCATGTTGAGTTGTTGCTTTTGCTGATATCCAATCTGTCTTCTTTTACAATTGATGTTTAGTCCTTCTCTCTTTTCTTCATTACATTCTGTAAAAGTACTCGTAGTTTCCTTTCTATACCTGCTATCAACACTATGTCATCTGCATATCTTATGTTGTTAACCCTGTGACCACCAATAATGAAGTCTAGTATGTCTTCTAATTTTCTCAGAATCACCCTCACTGCAAAGTTTGAATAAGTGAGCGACGCATAGATTGGAATAAATCACATGTTCAAAAAATATACACTTTTTCTTAGAATATTCGTCAATTAATTTTCATGATCACTACAAAATAAAAAATGTTTGCTTCGCTCACTTCACTTGTGAATGACAAAATATAACTTTGTTTAACTTCGTAGTTTTCAACGTTGTACGCACGCACCACAGCGGGGATTTGATTTTTAAGGTAGGTGTGGGTGGAGCAATTTGAGAATCAGTTATTAACAGTGAATTTCTTTCTAGTGAGCTTGTGTGAGTATGAGTTTGTGTGCGAGTTAATACATATAACGCATATACAATATGCATACATAAAAATATTTGTGTATGTATATACATGTGTAATTACTTATGATATATATATATATATATATATATATATATATATATATATATATTTATATATTATTTAAAAAAAAACATGTTAAAAATCGCTACACAATTACAATTATGGATTATGAATGTTCTTTATTTAATGGTTGCCTATTAATTTGTCAAAGTCGTTCTGTATTATTTACCAGTTTCTTAAAGGGCCCTTTTATTTATCAACTACAAAATTTAATGTAAGAAGCTGAACAAGCATATAACTGGTTAGCATTGTATTAAATTACTTCCCTACCCCTTTAAGCATTTACTTATGTGGAAGTTGAACGTCAAACTTCGATACATCTTACGAAATAATGTAACAACTTTTGAAATCAAAACAATCTTTCGCTTGCCTGTGGTTTGACATCACCCGAGGAGACACATTTATGATGTTGAAACGTGATTGAAATTGTGTAGCGATTTTTAACATGTTTTTGTTTTAATATCCAAAAATAAATAATATAGCTCTTTTCTGCATTGAGCCCTCTTTTAAATGAAATGTTACGTACAGGGGGATTATACTCCATTTGTTCTCATTTTATATATATATATATATATATATATATATATATATATATATATATATATTTATATTATCAGTTAATTTCAACTCAGTATTTTCTGTGCTTTTTTTTATTTTATTTTTCATAGATGACATGTTCTTTGGAAGCTTGTTTCGACCAATTTAATGTCCTTTTAGGATTCCGCCACGTTAATATGTGTTCAGTTTTTGAATTATAAGAATTATATTTTACATGATTTTAGAGATGCTTTGGTGGGGTATGGCCAAAAAAAAAGTTGGGAATCACTGGTTTAACTTCAGTGACAGATCAGGACTAGTGTTGTACTTCCACTGTCGCATATACATACGCTTTCATATTCACGTATACATATGCTTTCTTATTCACACACTAGACTGTATGCAACTATTAAAACATGTAACCGCAATAGTACACACGGATTTTCTGTCGAATTTATAAAATCCTCTTATAAGGTCAAATAATATTTATCACTCATACACACTTATTCACTTCAACGTGAATACATAAACACATTTATTTTCTTACATGTGCAAACATATTTATAACTGCTTATGCTAACTGGCCCTTTGTAATTCCAAACAATCCGTGGAATTAAATTAATCCATCCGCTGCGTGGAGATATTCGAAAGAGTTTTTTGTTGATGTTTTTGTTGTCTTTTTTACTTCTTTGCTTAATTTTCCCTCATTTTATCACTTTTCTCCAATAAGTTGTATATTTTCGTGCTTTTTCTTCCCTCTTACAATTCTTGTATTTCTAGACGTACATAACCATCCGCAAATATATCCTCACTCCAACACGACTAACATTATTAACAAGGAAACAATAGACACCATCACTTGTTTTCCTTTCTTGCTATTATCATCATTTAGTTGCTGTTTCTTCTCTTGTATATCATTTACACTTCTGTTTCCTTTTACTAGATCCTAAATTTGCTTTCTTTCGTGTTATACATTTTTCTTCCTCTGTAAAATAGATCTTTTCTTTCCGTTTACTCTGTTTTCTTCTTTTCTTATCAACTTAAACTTATTCATCGATTTTATTCTGTCTTTAATTTCTTTTATTTCCCACTCACTAGGTGATCTTCTGTTTCTTTTTCTACTTCTTCAATTCCTCGCAATATTCTTAAGCGTCTTGTACAAATACATTTGTTCGAATTAATGGCTGACACATACACGCGGATATTTGATAATCACTAGACACGTTTGTAATGCACGTGAAGTAGGTTGAAAAAAAAGGGAAAGAAAACGTTTTCGAAAACAATATCACACACGATCCAAAGAAGAAGACAGTTATCAATGCTGGCTCTCTATACTGCCTTTTCAAAGTGAGATGTACGCATTAGAGTCACAAAATGGCCATAGTTGTCCATTTTGAATGGACATTTAGTTCACTTTACGGGAAAATTCGATGGATGTCGTCAGAGGCACGTAATGAATATTTGGAAGCTGATAAGTAGGAATACGTTTATGAACAACACGATATTTCATCATACATCTTTCCAGACATAGACACAAAGATTTACACACTCTCCATATTCTCATCAGCTTTTTTTCGCATAGGTTAATTTTGGCAACGTGTTGTCTGGCACACACAGAGTAGAGAGAGACATAGGAATACAAACATGTACACAAACACATATTTTGTCAAGTTCATAATTGCGAAATGTTTTAATTGCATTAAAAAAATTTATGAATTCAATAGAAAGGACAACAAAAAACAGTTCTATCTAAAATATGATTTCGTTATTTGAAGAAACCAATGCCATTTGTGTCAGAAAGTAATGAATCAAAAAGTGGAATCGTTTTAATAATAGGATAATTCTCCTGAAATCAATATCTAAACTTAGATTAATAAATAAAATATATTTATTTTCCTTGAGGCGTTAAATGCAGCTGTAAGTTATGAAAACTCTTAAGCGTCATACGCCATCTGAAGACAGTGAACATTAAAATAAGCACAGACTTAAAAACAAGATATAAGAACAGGCTGATAAAAAGAAATAAAATAAAGATTGAAAACTTTTCATCTGAATTACCAATATTCTGAGTTATCATTTGTTACATTATTAACAGACTAATTTCCTCCTTTTTGTTGTTATTATCATTATGTTTTGGTGGCTGCTTCATTAGTTTTAAGACTCTATAATTAAGTTCTGTATTCAGGATTCTTCCACGGCAAAATAGCCTAGTGGATTAAGGTGATCGTTCGAGAATTTGGCAACATAAAAATTGTTACTTCAATCCTTCGACCGAATATGACTTAGACTCAGTGCAAATAAGGTAAGAAGTAACTGAGCTGTACTAAATAAGAACAAGTGATTCTGATAGCGGAACACAAACAATCTACACCTGTATATTAAATAAAAAATTCAGTTTGAAATTAACTGAAAGTTACCTGGATTAACAAGTACATGATGAAGGCCAAATACGAGGACATTAATTGCAAATGTAAATATTGAAAGTTTCTTTTTTTTCTAATACTATTATTATTAAAGTTTTCAAATATGCAACACAGAAATCCTCTTCAGTTTCTTTTAGGTCAGTTATTTTCTCATCGTCGTCGTGGTGATCATTGCCAATTTACCACCCACTGATATTGATGATTGATAGAAATGAATCTATTCCGTCAGCTGAATGAAAAAGAAGTCAAAACAGCAGAAGAGAATATATGACATATGGAAGCGTAATTGAATGGCGAAGGTAGATTTGAATTAATCTTTCTCTCGATGGCCATCTCCATTTCTTATTCGTACCCTCTCAAGATTTATACTCATGGCACCGTGTAAACAGCTGAACCGAAATAAAATAAAATTCACCCCACCACCACCACCACTACCCCCACCTACGCCGCTTTAGGCGACGGGAATGAATGCGGATGAGTTAGAAATCAAGAACATGATTTTTTTTTCTATTGTACCAAGTTAGAATAAATTAAAAGGACGAGAAAACAGAAATAAAAATAAAGCATGGCACTGAAAGACTTTCGATCAAAATAGGTTGAAATCAAATGAGAAAGTCAACTGAATTGAGAAATACACGAAATAAAGTAATAAAACTCAATCTTATAATTCTCTTTATATAATCTGATTATATATATATATATATATATATATATATATATATATATATATATATATATATATATATACATTATAATCAGATTGTTCGCACACCCCAAAAAAGGAGCCCTCCTGATTTCTACCCCAGAGATATATTCTTGTCATGGAACAACTATGTTGAACCTTTAACAAAAAGAACATAAAGATCATCTACAGTTGCACTAGAAATAACGAAAAATAAAATATCATGGTAGCAATATATTATTGAATAATCATATAATTTTGAATAAGAATAACTATAACGAAGTAAGAGTAGATAATAATAAAAATTGTAACTGTCAAAATAATATGAACTGTCCCTCAAACGGTTAATGTTTGAATAATAATATTGTTTATAAAGCTAACATGCAATTTGATAAAGAAAATAAATTTTACATTGGTTCAACTGAAACGTATTGGAAAAATCGATTTTATGGTCATAAACTCAGTTTAAATAACGATAAATGCAAACATAATACTCTTTACTAAATATTACTGGCAATTAAAGGACGGCGGGTTTTTACCAAAAATTACGTGGGAAATAATGCCAAGAACTAAATCTTACAATATTAAAGGTGAAAGGTGTAAGCTTTTCATTACAGAATAAAAATGAATAACTATGTAGACATAAAAAAACAAATACCTCTTGAAATATGTTGAACCAGATTGATTTCAATTTCAATATCTATTTTTCAACATTCATCTATTTACATTATATATATATATATATATATGTATATATATATATATATATATATACGAAGTGGTATCAAAAAGTTTCCGGGCTAGTTCTATAATGTGCCAACAAATGGCAACACGCAGTTGTGAGCGCAGTAAGAGCTTAGCAGTGACCTTAATACGTCAATGTAAAGTAAATTTTGTGTTCTGGTGATCGCCTGTATGCTGTAGCCTGTGATTTTGTCATGCAAGAGCATGCTCACCATTTTTTTATTCGGTATTAGCGGTATTGTGCATCGAGAATTCGTCCACCAGGTCCAGAGTTTCATCGAGAAGTCTGCTGCAACATTTTGAGGCGTTTCAGCGAAGACGTTCGGCGAAAGCGATCGGATGTGTAGAACACCAAGAATTGTATTCTTCATAATGACAATGCGCCCTGCCACCAAGCTATCCTAACTCACGAGTTTCTAGCCAAAATCAACATTATACAGCTTTCGCAACCGTGTCATTCGACAGATTTAGCACCTACGAACTTCCATCTCTTCTCAAAGCTGAAAATGTAGCTCAAAGGTAGCCGTTTTAACACCGTTGCCGAAATTCAAGGCAAATCGTAGGTCCTTGTCTCACTTACTGAAAACGACCTCCAGTCGGATTCCAAATGTGGCGGGAACCCTGGGACCGGTTGTATTACTGCGCAAGTTGATTATTTCGGAGGAGATTAAAACTGGGGTAAATACATTATTTTTTAAACATAACTAGTCCGGGAACTTTTGATGCCAGGTCATATATATATATATATATACAGTATTTACATTAGTCGGACTATTCTCCTCATCTTTGTCGCCATATTTGTCACAACGTTTCGGCCGTTGTACGCTCCGGCCTTCTTCAGGTGGTTGGAATTTCGAACTGAACCCTTTATTTCGATCACTGGGGTAGACTGTTCTAATTCCACGTGCCATGTTTGATGGATGTCAGTTATCAGTTATCTCCTGCTAATTTTCCTCTGAAAGTTCTCCACTGCCTTAACCAGGAATTGAACTCACCTTCTTTTGTGTCTGATCTAACCAACGCCTTTATCCACTGTGCCATGTCTATCTATCTATATATATATATATATATATATATATATATATATATATATATATATATATATATATATATATATATATATATATATATATATATATATATATATATATATATATATATATATATATATATATATATATATATATATATATATATATATATATATATATATATATATATATATTATATATTTTATATATATATTTTATTTTGTTTGAATGTTTATTTATCTGTTTGTATATATTTATATTTTTGTATGTATGCTATGGCATGCATGTTGATATAGATAGATATAAATAAATTTGTACTGTACATCTTGGTATATCTATGTATATATATATATATATATATATATATATATATATATATATATATATATATGTGTGTGTGTGTGTGTGTGTGTGTGTGTGCGTGTGTGTGTGTTGTGTATGGATATGTCATGATTTTTTGTGCATTTGTATTATGTTTAAAATTACTTATCAGATGCGTATATTTAAATTATAAAAATATTTTGTAGTTGTCGGTATGTTTTTTGTATATGTGTATATGTCATTATAGTAAGGTATATATATACATATAAGTTTAAGTTATGCGACAATCAGTTTTCAATCAGCAGCTGCAGCACCTGACAATTGCGTTGTGCATGAAAACTTACTGTGCTAGCGGCAAAAAATGTATAGTCATTATTAATTTATATATATATATATATATATATATATATATATATATATATATATATATACACTGATTTGTTTTTACACCCTATTAAACATTTCTGGTTATTTTAAATTAGGTTATTATTTAAATAATGATTTACTGACACATGTCCTTCTAATTAACCGATAGCTAGGGGAGAAGAGGTGGATTCCTACCTTTTTCAAGAATATTTACACGTAAGTAAATATAAAGAACCCGACTGGGATTGGAACTCGGCTCTCCGATATCTAATTTCGATCCATTACACCAGCAGCACATCCAAGCTTACAGCACCTGCTATTCCTAAGTAGTCGCGTATCTAGATACTGTCTGGGTTCAACGTTGCTTAAGTTTAGAGTTTCAACATGATATGGCCGTAAGTCCACAAAATAAGGAACAAATAAGAAATGTTCTTTTTTTTTTAATCATTATGTCGGATTTAATCCATATTCAATTCATTGAATTGATTTCCTCCGTTCATTGCTTGTCTAACATAAATAGAAAGGAAAGATATGATGAAATGAGTTTTACTGAGAGATTACTCTTGTCTTTTTTTAATGTGATATAAAGGAGAAACTGCTTCATTTAATTATGCCTAAATACACACACTCTGTTTCTCTCTCTCTCGATATATATATATATATATATATATATATATATATATATATATATATATATATATATATATATATGTGTATGTATGAAAGAAAAATACAGAAAAAACAAAATTCTGAATATGCATTATTAATGTTAAAATTTAAATAAAGTCGACGTCGGACGTTTCGGTCTATTTAAGACCATCTTCATGGACATTTTCATTTAAACATAATTAACATTATAACTTATAACAATTTAACACAAAAAGACGATGGACATAAGAGCCCAACTAATTCAAACAGATAACTGAAATTTTATACAGATCAGCGTTCTGTTTAAATATGATCACGTAGTCGTCTCGTGGGCGATGTTGTTAAGACGTATTCGAAGATGATTTCCAAAAATTAAAATATCAAAAAGTCGATTGAAAAATTTTTATAAAAAGTTAAAGAAATCTCTTCCGTTGATGTTGGAATACGTAGTGAAACAATTGGTTCTTATATCTTCAACAAGCTTGAATTTTCTTTATAACGTGGAAGATTTCAAGCTTGGACGAGAATAATAGATCAAGTAAGGAATGGAATTTTTATCGAACTGTTTTTTAGAACTGTTGCATCGTTTTTGAAATCATTTTTGGATTTGCATTGTAACGGGAAGGACTTTCAAGCTTGTTGAAGATATTTTTTCCTTCGTGCAAATAGGCGTCTTGAGGAAAAGACAAATACAAACCTGTGTTTAAAGAAAGTGCGCTGGAAGTTTTAAGTTTGGAGAAGTGGTATTAAATAAAGTGTTTGTTTTTTTCTATTGTTGGATTTGAAATTAACCCACTCCGTGACTAATATTTATATAATAAAATAAGTAAAATAAAATAAAATGTGCGTTTGTAAAATATTAAAATAGATTTTCTATGATCATAAAAATCATTGTTGTGTAGACTTCTTATGAGCGGTTGAAAAATTGTTCAGTCCTTTTAAATTAGATGCAATATCGTTCAGTACTTATCGAAGCATTCGAAAGTTATTATATTTAATTTAATATAATGATAATAATAATATACATATATTAATACTAAACATTACACACATACACATATATGTGTGTATTTGTGTATGACAATACATCGGTCTACTATTGCAAGGAGTTCCCCTTCATCTGCATTGTGATAAATTTGGCGCGTGTCTGAAGGACTGAACCGTCGCGGTTGCAAACTCTAACCAGTCAGCTACAGCTTTCAAACTACGAAACTGAAAGGAGACGAAAATAGGTAAGAATCCAGAGGCAAAAAACGATAAAATTAGCGAAAGTGGAAATAAGTGTGGAGATGAAACGATGCCGGATCAAATTGGGAGGAAGAAAAATGTTTGATGGAAATTATCCAATAAACTTGCGGAAAATCGAAGAAAAATGGGAAGCAAAACAAAGAAAACGTGTAAAGGGAAATAAAAAGAGAAAGAAATATAGAAAAAGGAAAATGAGGAAATTATTTTAATAGAGAAGAATCTGAAAACAGAGTCAACAAAAAGGAAAGAAGAAGAAACCAAAAGAAGAAAAAATAGTCAGAAGATCGTGATCACAAAAATAAAAGAAAACACGAAAAGCAGAAAAAGAAAAAAAAAAACAAGAAAAGAAAAATACGAAACAAAGAAATTAATTTGAAAGAGAAAAAATAGGAATAAGTAAAAGAACGAAACAACAATGAAGGCGATGAAAAATACACGATTAAGACAAATGAGGAAGTGCTAAAAATCGAGAATAAAAAATTGAAGAGTGAAAAGTGGAAGGCAAAAATAAGTAAAACGGATGGAATACAGACAAAAAAAATACAGAATAAATTAAAAAAGGGCGTGAAAAAGAAAATGTGAATGAAATAATAAATCCGCATTTAATTACTCTTTCATTTTTTCAACCTAACGGTCACAAGCATCTCTTGATATATTCCTTAGCCTGAAGTCAAATTATGGATATGGAATAAATAGGAAGATTATACTGCATCAATTATTAATGGATGTAGTGCTTGCCTACTTATTAGATTCAAAATCCTGGCTCTTGAGCTTGAACAACGACACTGCCATATGTGGCATGTACACAACTATCTATTCCTACAAGTTGTCTCTAATCATAAGTATTTTTTAAATTCTAATTTCACCCTTTATATTTCTGTTTTCTCGGCGTAATTTTTATTGAAGAACACGCGTTTCATTATACGATAAGACACGAAATTTCTTGTTCTGCCGCATTCACTGTTTCGTACACTTTCTCCCCGCTTCGCCTTCATCCCAACAAAAAAGTTTATTTTGACTATTTTTTTTTTTATTATAGTTATACTGCAGTTATTTTCTTTTGAGGATTGAATTCTCACATTTTTGTGACTTACCGAAAACCGCGTTAATAATTCAAAAATAAAAATCAATTGTGATTTTCCTCTGGGAATCAATTTCAGCAATGTAGTGTGTGATGATTTATACGAGGTAAACTGAAGAGGGTCCAGTTATAAAACATTATTTTTTGCGAACAGATTAGGACGTATTTATATGATTAGCCCTCTGTGTGCATTTATCTTGATTATCATTTAGTATTTCAGTTTACCACATTCTTTTTGTATAGAAGTGTGCTTCATGTACACTTCTATACAACGAGGCTGTTGTCGTGCGCATGCGTTTTTCTTAGGTTCACTTTGAGTGTTGTATGCGTTCATATACAAAACGAGTGGGTTTTGTATTGTTACGAGGCGTTTGATCTCAAAAGCCTCTTTGCATATAATTTTCTCCAAAGACGTATTCATCACTGAATGTCGGGAAACTACCGTAAGATTATTAAAAGTATCAACAATCTGTCAATTTGTTAAAAGTTGGCACAGACCTGCAAAAAAGTGTTTTCCAACGATGGGGACACTCCATAGAAATATGATTTTTCCCCATAATTCAAATAAATCTTCACTGTTCTTATGCCACTTGAGGCACATTTCATATATTTCAATTAAAGGAACGCTGATATAAATCTGAAAAAAGTTTAAATTAAAGTGATAGAATCGAGAATCATAAAACTAAAACAAGAAGATAAAATTACAGTATAGAGAAGAAGAAGAAGAAGAAGAAGAAGAAGAAGAAGAAGAAGAAGAAGAAGAAGAAGATGATGATGATGAAGAAGAAGAAGAAATGCAACGCTAAACTGGTGTGGAAAAAATTAAGCACTAAAAATTTGGCAGGAAAACAAAGGCAAATGTGGGAAAGAACAAAAATATCTAAACATTATAAAGAAAAAAGTTCCTCTTTTTTCTTCCCGGGCGCCATAAATACGGAAGCAAAATTTCCGTTTAACTAAACTGTCCATTCTTCCAATTTATCGATTCCACTTTTAGTTGTTTTTGT
>CAHIKZ030000580.1:1240000-1245000 GCA_903632075.3 Acanthosepion pharaonis
CTCGGTTTTATGGCTTTCTGATTAACACGTCAACGTAATTGGACAATGCCTGGTCACGTGTCATCATGCGACCACTCATTTTCTTTATCGTCGTCCTTGTTGGTTTTATTTCCTTAATTATGTTATTTATTTTTGTCTTTTCGCCTTTTTGTAATATTTTGTTATATTCTCTTGTGACAGCAAATCGTTTTTCTCTCGCATTTTGTCTTTGTCACTTTCGAATTTTCAGTTTTAAGCTTGGCACTAACCTTAAGTTTGATCCACAAAAAAATTACCAAAGCATTCAAACATGCACACAACCATGGATACATTTACGTCCCAAGTAAATGTGTGTTCGAAATTAATGAAATTAAGATTCTCGAAAATTGTCAATAAAAAAATATATTTGAATCGAGTGCGAAACACAGAAAAAAATGGCCGAAGAATGAAAAGACCCCTTTTTCAGCACCGTTTCATCTTCCGTAACGACAATCATGTACGATGACATCATCAGTGTGAGGTCACAGTGCTATCAGTTTTCCGCTTGGCTGGGCGCCATCTTAGAGTCTGATTCTTCCATGGTAACCGGCGGGAGAAAAATGACATGGTTGTGCCATTCAAGCGACTGGACTATTATTTTGATGTCGGGCAGATAAAGATGAAAACAGTGTGAGGAATGTGGAAAATTGCATGATGATGATGATGATAACTTTATTACATTAAGGCTTGTTATAAGAACTGATGAGAGTAGTGGTGATTTTGGTGATGGTGTTGGCGATGATGGTGGTGATGGCGTAGTAATAATAACAATGATGTTGATGGTAATATTTATTATGTTTTCTATCTAAGTATTATCGAGATACCAGGTTCATCAGCTATTGACTGTATTTACTAAAATAATGATCTCAACATCAAGCTATTTTGCAGACATTTGATGCCAAATTGAAAAAATAGCATTCCTTTTTTAATGACTGCACATATTTAAGTGGCGATAATGAGATAAATGAAATGGTAAACTTCAGGAATCCATTTAATATCTATAGCTAAAATTTAGCCCCTTATAATAATAAAAAAAAAATGATATACTAACACAGAATATGCATCCCCTTGATACTAATCACAAATTCGACAATGTTCAAATAAGCTGTCACTTGTAAGAATGGAACAAAATGACCACAAAGCTATTCGTGTCCGCTAAATTAAATAAATAGGAGATCGAAAAATATATTAGAAGTTAAGAAAAACAACAACAGTCCACCACGAAAGGAAATTTTTAAAAGCTTATCATGAAATGACTCAGTAAATACAATTTCCATTCTACGATAAAATGTCTCTGTCTTGTTTTTGAGGCGAAATAAATAATAAGCAAATTCCATAATCATAAATATATATATATATATATATATATATATATATATATATATATATATATATATATAATATATATATATATACAATCCTCAACATTGATAATCTATTATTAAATCTTAAAGTACAAATCAATGATTAATTCGTACCGTTAAAAATCTAGTTTATGGTTAACGTCTTAGAACATCTAAAATGTATTTGATGTCTAAATTTTGATGTTACACAACAACTGAAGTTATTTCCTTTTTTGAACAATTTAGAAGAAATTTAGATCAAGCATAAATTGTTACTGGTGAGGAATATTGAACTAGTAAATGAAATAAATTTAATGGTTAAGAGATTTGAAAGTATCAAAATAGTAACGATGGTATTTGTAGCATTCAGGCCGGTACTGCTAAACAAAATATGTTGTTGTAATAATAATGGCGGGTCAGGAATGGATGTAGGGAAAAGAGGCTATTGATAAAAAATCATTTTACCATTTCTGAAAGGTTTCTATTCTATAAAAGTGTTTTTTTATTTGTCTGAAAAGTTAAAATGAAAGCCAAATGAAAGACACCGACTATAAAAGAACAAATAACAATAATTAAAACGAAAATGAAATACAATTCTCTGAGATGACAGGAATTAGATTAAAACAGATTTTGATGGCGATATTGACAATGCACAACTTTGAATGATGGTTCAACGTTTTAATAAATAAAAGCAAAAAGATAGTTTTCAGAATGAATATCATAGCATTGAAAAAAAAATAATGATATACACCGTCGGATTATTGCCTTACCAAGGGCGATAGACATCAGTACATTGATTCTTTTCTTACCAGAATTACACAGATTATCAGTAATATTAAGTGAAAACGAGCTTCTCACTTGCTGATGTTGATCGTCTGTATGTGTCCAGATCCGAAAATCTTAGAACTGTCTTACAAAGCCACAGCAGTCGGTCTTCAAAGATAACTGGAAACTACAGAAGACTGGATGATGATTTGTGTCAAAGAACATGAAAGAAATAAGAAACTTTATTCAATAATAAAGGAAACCAAGAAATTCAAAAAAGAATTTCAAGTGGCTGAAGAAGTGCAAGTAAATCATAATACGGCAGTGGCAAAGAATCTAAAAAAAGGAAATCAAATGCAATATACCAAATGCAGAAACGATGGCAAGATAAGCCTTTTCATGGTCAATACACTACCCCTTGCCAAATAAGCTGATATAGATAAACTCCGCACTCATCAGTGGTTACATAGTGCGGGGTTAAAAGCTGAAGCCGAAGGTTTTATTCTTGCTGAACAGGACCAATTCTTTCTAACTAGAACCAAGAACACATAATGAAAAAAACATGTTAACCCTAAATAAAGATTTTGTGATAAACAAATGTGATAAACAATCTTGCACCAGGTTGCACGGTTGTTAGCACCCACTGAATATAACTCGGCATGACAGAGTGGGACAATACCTGTACTGGAAAATATGTAACCTTTATGGGAAGGAATCTGCAAGAATTTGTTATGAACATCGCCCAGGCATAGGGCCGGTAACAATTTTATGGGACTTTACAATACACACAGACAAAAAAATCAAAGCTAATTGCCCAGATGCCATAATCAAAGACTACAACAACAGAATGTGCTTTTCTCATTCACATAGCAATCACTGCAGATTGTTATGTATCTTTGAAGATCTTCAAAAAACTATCAAAATACAAGGATCTTGGAGTAGAAATTTAAAAAATGTGGCACGTGAAGATATCAATAATTCCAGTTGTAGTTGGGGCACTCGGATTGTTTTGAAAAAGTTCTGATAGATTCAATGAAGGGATTCCTGGTAGCCCATGCCTTAAAGAAATGCAACAAATTGTACCCACAAGTACAGCTCATATAATACGAAGATCTTTATCTATGTAAAATGTGTGTGATTTTAGTTTTTTTATTTATTTTTGTTTTACAAAAATGATCATTTGAAAATGGGAATGAAGCTATTTCTGACTTAGGTCTCAGGTCGGAACCTAGAAGAAAATGTGTATACAACAAAAATGAAAGGAAATAAAATAATAATAATAATAATAATAATAATAATAATAATAATAATAATAATAACAGTGAAAAGTTCTTGAGCCGACCAAGAATTCAATGAAAACTACATGCTGGTCTATATATACACTCCATAATTGAACACTTATTGTACACCATTTCTTTAACTATTACAAAAATGATTCTGATACATGGCCACTGAAAAGCTACCTCCGAATCTTTCAAAGATTACTTTCTTTTTAAATTCCTCTTAAACTTCCGTCAAATCGAAAAAAGACCTGATTATGAGTGCATATGGTCTCTGCACTCAAACACCAAATTTCTTTTTGACTTGACAATCATGTAAGGAGATTCATTATTCTGTAAAATAAGAACCTCTTTCTGTACTTTCTCTCTTTGGTTTTCTATCAATGACGTTTTTAGTCGACACAACAATTAGTCCTTTTGAAGATAATCAATCATCAAAATACCATTCCTTTCTCACACATCAATTTTTCCTGTTAAATTTTAGGTCTTGAATTACTTTTGCCATGGAAAACTCGAATGCCCACACTGTATAGACTGTTGCTTTATCTCTGGATCATAGTGGTACAATTATGTTTCATCAACAATGACGAGTCGTTGTAAAAGTTTTTAGTAGATTGTAGAAAATGCTACAAAATCAACTTGCTGTCGATATCATTTCTAGTTGGTATTCAAACATCTTGGCATCCATTTAACTATCAACTTCTGCAAAAGGCAACTGATCATACCTTCTCTGGCAAATATTTCTTTGCTCAGTAATTCTTTTAGCTGAGATTCATTGTTCGACAAAAATCAGATTATGAAAATAATCAACATTGTTGAACGCCTCTCCACATTATAGTCGAATATTATGAATACTTGCTTCATCCACTTGTGAATTTCCTTTGGAATTTTCTTTTGCAAGAACAAAAACAACCTGAGAACAACACTTGATTATTTCACAATTTCAGTCAATAATCTGAAACAAATTTTAAAAAATTAAGAGTAAGAATCCTGCAAATTGTATATAAAAGAACACCCTTTCCACTTACGGATTTTAGGAAGCGGTTCAGGACCATAACTATTCAACGGCTCCTCGTAATAATAATATTTCTACAGCGTAAATAAAATAGGAAAGAAGTGAACCTATTATCAAGATGACACAAATGAAAGGAAAGATGTGACTTTAGAGAGGAAACCTAAAGAGAGCAACTGTTAATGTTAATAGTGATCCAGAGTAACAACAACATAAAAATGAATTATATAAAGGCCTGGATAAATAAGAAAAAAAACAATAAAGAAGTGACAATCAAACATATAGTGATAAAATGCATTAAATTAGAAATCTAACTTGATAGAAATGGTGAGCCACTGGAAACTAAACCCCTAAATATATAGACTGATGCTATATATCCAGACCAGAATGTGTCCTACTGAATGAAAGATAAAATGCTGTGAGATTTCGGGATTAAAATAAGTCACCCAATCCAAATCATGTTGTGAAAAAGAAAAAAAGAAAAGAGTATCAAATAGTAGACTTCTCTGTTCTAGCAGATTCCACAGAGTTAAACTTAAATAAACAAAACAAAAAAAAGATAATTCTGACGCTTGAAAAAAT
>CAHIKZ030000580.1:1250000-1285000 GCA_903632075.3 Acanthosepion pharaonis
TGTGAATCTAAGCAATTCTTGGTACATATTTGTCTATCTGTATGTCTGGGTAGTTTTAATTAACATATGCAATACCACAATCATTATATTTTTTACGTTGTTCTTAGAAGGTGAGCTGCTTATTCTTCTTGACTTGTAATTAGATGAAACTTGACTTCACCTTCCAGAAAGTAAAAAAAAGAAAGAAAAACTGCGATAAAATCTAAAACTAAAGGGTTTGGAATATGAGACTTCAGTCCATGACAACTATCAAAACACACACACAAACAAACACACACACACACACACACACATATATATATATATATATATATATATATATATATATATATATATATATATATATATAATTATTGATTTAATATTGAAAAGGACTTACGACAATTAATCATAAACTCCTTTCACGTACATCAAGAGCGCATGAAATGTAAAATTCTGAAATGGGGCCATCAAAAAGCGGAACGAAGACGCGGCTTAAACTAGCCTGGAAATTGGGATTTCCACTTTCAACAATGATCGTACAATTCATTAATGAAGGAATGTAAACCACTTCGTCTCGTACAGATCAACCTCGTGATGAGGAAAAAAATGAAAAACAGGGAAAGTCATCAAATGTTGCAGAATGCTTTGTAAACAGATTAATAATTTAAGCCACTTTTACAGATTTTTAATTATTCTCGAATCTCTTTATGTGACATTCTTAAAACCCTTTCACTTGTTTTTATCATTTTTATAAATTTTTCTTAGTTCTTTTTTGTTTCATGTTCTATTTTTTAGTAATTTCCAAAATTGTATTTCCATTACTCTTACAAAATCTTGTTTCTCTTCTGAGGTTATCTGTTTCTTACTATATATATATATATATATATATATATATATATATATATATATATATATATATATATATATATATATATATATATATATATATATATATATATATATGGATTGAGGAATCGCAGAGCCGAGTTCGAATTCCAGTCGAATCCATTACATTCACTTACATGCTAATACCCTTGGGAAAGGTATGAATCCTCTCCCTCCAGCTATGAGTAAATAGCAGGACAGACTGGTCTAGGAGAAGGACAACTCTGAATTCAAAACCTGCACTCGGTGCACCAGATCTCTGTATTCGTCCCTTCAAAAAGTGTGGATGGTCCTGCACGAAGCCTTCACCACTATAATCAAATCTCATGTGCCGGTGTCGGGCTGTCGGTTTCCTGGAAACTGATCTGCTTGACCCTCATACGTCGAATCTCGACGGGAGAGTCGATTATATATATATATATATGTGTGTGTTTGTGATGAAATGGATGGACATGATGGTCTGAACAAAACTGAGTCTGTTATTGAAATAGTATTTACCAATACGTTTCGAGGTCAACAGGGCAGTCGACTGAAGTTTCCGGCTATTATTTTAAGCCGGAAATTTTTAGACCTCTTCAAAATTTATGATTGTGTCAATATAAAGGCAGAAAATTATTATAAATTCCTGGCCAAAAATGTTTTTGTGTTGTACAGATGACAATGCATGAAGCCGAATAAAAAATATATAATAAAGGAAATCTGTGATCCATTATTGACAGAAATGTAAATGAGAAAGGAAAATATTATTCATGCAAAATTCTCAGTCAAGCAATAAAAATTGCTGTAAGTAATGTTAGAAAAAAATTGTTCACAAAATCAATCGTTTATATCTATATTTATGTTACACTGAGTTTGACACTCTCCAAATGAGCTATTATCATTTTTTTTTAAATAATGATCGACTGCAGGAGATGAAACTCATAGTATATATTTCTCATCTAAATTTAATTTTATCTTGGAACTTTTACTAACATTGGTTGGTTAATACCAATTTTATAGTAAAAATATCTACTTACATAATAAAATCTAACATAGTGTAATATGTATGTGAATGTATGTGTATATATACCATGCGTATGCAAGCAGAAAAGCCAAATGCATGTATAGCCACACCAGCTCATCAATACATGAAGGAAGATGAAGTATAAATATGTCTATTTTCGAGATTCATTTTTGAGTGAATAAATTCAGATTTTATGGCAAACTAGTGAAAAAAGAGAATTGATGAACATATCAGTAATGGGAAGTGAAAAAAAAACGGCTGTAAAAAGACTTTGCTCAAAAGAGAACCGGTAAGATACTCTTTTGAAATCCGTATTCAAATAAAATGAGACTAAACGAAAGAGAATGACTGGCCGAACGCCCAATTAGACATTAATATTTTTTACGTCGTCTTTTTAGCTCCTTTTCTTTATGAATTTACTCAATTTTTCTCTCTTCAAAACGCCATCTTTTCTTTCTTCTTCTTTCAATCATTCTTGAACTTTCTTTCTCAATTATCATTCTTCATTTTTCTTTACAATCTTTTCCTTTTTTTCTTCTCAATTATATTCCTTCTTTTTTTCGTCTCAATTATCTTACCTGTTTCAATATTTTCTAATTTTTTCTTGTGTTTTATTTGTTTTAAGAATAAATCGATCTGCAAGAAATTATTATTTTCAGTATTCACAAATATACAAAACATTAAACAAAATTTTCTTCTTAGTCTTTCTGAATTAATAGTATAATTTCTGTAAGAACGTTTTTCAAATTTCATTCCAACCAAAATGTTTCAAGCAAGAAGCTCCAAAGAAAATTCAACGATAAAACGTGTTTGCTTTTTCTCGTGATATTTTCATCAGCGTGGAACACTCGACAGAAAGAAAAAAAAAACTTTGTATGGATGACCACCAGAGTAACAAAGAGTCTGGGAGGAAATCCGGCAAACATTTTGTTTGTTTCATTTATTTTTGATATTGTAATTTGAAAGATTTTTCTTAAAAATTAAACACTGTTCAGGACATTTCTATGCTTTGATCGATATTTGCGAGATCGGTTTTCAATGTTATCAAACTATTTCTTTGGGTTAATACCCTTCACTTTTTTCACCTTATTTACCCTCTCGTGATAATAGCGTTCAAATAATCGATATTCACATCTGTCTACTCTATCATGGTTATAACATATTGAATATCTTTTTCTCTTGTAACCTGTCACGCAAATGTAACTTTCACTTTGACATAAGAAAGTTTAATGATTATTCTGTAAGAGAAAATAACACATTTGAAAATGTTACCTGTTATCCGACTACAAACTTAAAATTTACTTAGTTAAACTTCAAAAATATGTATATGCTGACATATCTTGAGATTTTAGATGCACAAAAATATATTAGTTGCTAAGAATTGTTAAAGACAGAGAAAGATGTAAATCATTCTGATTATTTGAATGTAATACAACTTTGGTTCAAAGCCTATATTTTACGTCGCCAGTGTGAATTGGGAATTAATTTATTATAGCTTCCTTAATTCACATCTCTTAGCAGACTCCTGATTTGATATTATGTTTAAAAGTTTTCATCTTGTATCTTTCCTTTAAGCGATTTTAATTGCTCAAAATAAAGCTTGAAACCACTTTGTAGCGAAAATTATTGGTCGACTGATCATATCGAAAAGACTCTTTCTTTAAATTTAGTTCATTGCTATACTTATGGTATTTTAAATCTAAAAAAATGCTTACTTCTTAGCGAAATCTTGTTTCTTTGCTCGACTACTCGTGAAAGATATATTAAAGTGAAATAAAACAGTTAAATTTGAATATCTAATGGATCATTATTATCATCATCATCATCACTCATTATTTTTTATGTCTGCTATGATTTTTCTGTTCTAAAAGCAAGCTTGTTGTCTTTGGCTTAAAAGCACAAGTTGGTTTGAATTCTGTCATTAGAAGACTAGCAAAATAGATTTTATTCCGTTTGCAGTTACCTTATCTAATCAAAGACCATTTCAACATTTGAGTATATTTCGTTAAAATTGATTCTAATGGACAAAAAGTTAAATATAATCGAAAAACCAAAGCATAATTTGTTTTTCGGCAAACTTTATTAATGACAGTAAATAGCATAATGTATATATATTGATAGCGCTTTAGGAACCTCGACATGGTGTAATTGTAATCAAGCGTGTTTCGCTAGATCAGTTACAACTAAATAGTGAGTTCGATCCTCACTAGGTGCCTAGCACTTCCGTCCTTATGCCACATCTAAGAAAATACCGAAAAGTAAACTTTAAATATGCGATTAGTTTTATTTGTGATTTGTCTTTTTAGTTATTAAATTTATTTGTTAAAAGAAAAGAAAAAATGGGGAATAAATCAAAGGTAAATAATGTGGAATAAATTAAGGGAGAGTTCAATATTCAGCATTAAAAATGTGTCTCTTCTAACCCAGTACGTGTATCTGCATTGGCAAAAATTAAATCCACATTTCCTGCAGTAATTTCGTTTCTCAAGATCCAACAATGGATAAGTTTCTTACTTCCGGCTTGAAAATAATGAAGAAAAGTGAATAAAAAATATAGTAAACACACAAGTCGATTCAAAACTGTTCTTTTTGCTGTTTTCAGACACCCCATAGATATCGCAATGAGTTCTCATTGAGTTTGATCAACTAAAAAGAATAATAAATATTCTTAATTCTTTCCAGAATTGATGTCATCTCACAAATATCGAACAATAACTTGTGTTTATTTTTTGTTTTTATTTTTATGTATTGAATTGATCAGTTATTTCTGCTATAACGTACCTTTTGTGAAAGCTAAGTAGTTTTGAGTTAATTATTAACTTTGTCAACATTTATAAAATGTGAATTTTCACAATATTAAAAATGTATTTTACAATATTTATGATAGTGAATAACTGAACTAAATGACAACACTTGATTTGTAAGTTTTAAAAAGTTATCCAAGTAAAAACTTTCTTTTTAATAGAAAAGCAAATGTTGTTCTTTTATTGAATCTTTTGCTTAATGTGATAATTTTGACTTTATCTTATTTATTATTTAACATAAATTTAATATATCAACAGTCGCTTCTGCAGCATGTTAATGAGGCAGGAAAAATTCGGTTTTTCTTTACCAAATTTACTTTTTCATATATTTTCCCTGTAAAATTTCTATAAAGTTAATATTTATTTTTATATTTTATGTTAAGCTAAAAATGAAATTTGTTTTAATTTGGTAAATTTTTGATGCACGCAATAAAAATCTTCAGGTGTATTGGTCATGGTTGTCCGTTGTGCAAAGACACCCAACTGCGACGTCATAGCAGAATTGACTGTATTGAATTGTATTTCTTTTGATGCAAAACGTCTTCTTCTGTTTCTTCTCTAAAAATACATAAAATCAAATACTGAATTCCTCTCCTCAAGATCCCAATTCCCACAGTATAATTAAGGAAAGAAAATAAAATGACATAATGATACGCAATCATTTTCACATTACAATTAAAATTATAATATCTATTTGGGTACATTTAGTAAATAGTTTAGTGCTGACAAAGACTAAAACGGGCAAATGAAGGTAAAAAAAGTGTATTATGTCAATCTTCGAAGCTGAAATAGTCTGCTTGACTTTAATCCTAATTTTTATTTGTGTTTTACAAGTATATGCGTCGCAATATTTTTTGCAGCATCGATAATAGCACAAGAAGCTATAACCAGATTTGAAATTACCTTGACTATCAACTGTTTGCAGGCTTATTACTACTTTCAACATAAATTGACATTTAAAATGTAAATATTTAGCAAGTATGGCCTCACCGACATCAGATTAAAGACAGTCTAACCTCATATCATTTAATGCACGCGTTTAGTATAGCACATGATACATTTTTAAAGAATCCCTTGTCGTAACAGACTAAACCAATAGATCGATTTCATAAGACCAAGGAATGGTTTATTTTCAAAAGCACTTATAAAAAATAGTCATTACTAACCAAAGAAAAACTTGTTGAAGTTCGTACACAAAAACATTTTTCCTTTTTTGTTGTTATTCAAATAGTTATATTTTAATTTTACCTGATTGGTTTAAATATCAAGTTGAAAATCCTTGTTTAATTTTTAAATAACGAAATTGCCTGAAATTAAACATAAGAGCCAGAGATTCCAAATTAGCCTCAGAAGCTTTTGCGAGTTTGATCCTCTTGATCTATTGTTGTTTTATCGAACCCGAACAGATGAAGTTTAGTAAACACTGGATGTTCATAAACACTGGGTGTTCATTAACGAAACATTAAAATTATTTTGAAAATAAGTTATTACAGAATTAAATATTAACAACGCTTATTGAATTATCAGTGCGAAATAAACTATTGCAGTATCACTACAGCGCACTATTGTTCAGGAACGTTTCAGAACCCATTCTGAAGCATTTGTCGTATCAGATTATCTTCAGCATTTCATAAACTTTTATATAAATTTTCAAAACATTAATAACCGTTTGGTTTACTTATAATTTACTATAGCCCCATGCAAGGAAATACAAATGGGTTAAATCTGCCCGCATTCTGTGATTTTCACGTTCAATCTATTGATTTTGATTCATGTAGGTAATTCCCGAAATACTGGGCCGTAATAACAATGGATATCCTGTTGAAACAAGTTAGTGTGATCTTATCTACAACCACGTCAGATTCAAAGACAGTGCCTCTACATAGAATGACGATTAACAAACTGGTCTGGTTACTTCTATACATGTGTGATTGTGCCAGATTAAGCTAAAATAAAAAATGAGAATAAATGAATTGCTGAATCATATCAAGATAAATCGGCCCTGCTTCCATTACTTTTTGGCTTTTTTACATGTGGATTAGGCTATTATACATACAGATAAGAAACATGCAGATAAAAACAATAATATTCACATTTTCTATAAAAGCCAAATAATATAACGCATTATAACTGTAATACTATTATACTTAACTATAAGCAAGATGAAAATCGACCCTAGAAAAGAAAAGAAAATTAAATTATCTACTATAAAAAATTTAAACAGCAAAATTTAAACATCAAGAATAACAACACACCTGCAATATGTAAATTACAGAGAACCAAAATTATTTATGAATTCGCCTGCCCCTTAAGAAACTGAATTCCTGATCGAACCAAACTCATGAATAATTATATTGGACAAACTACTATATTACCATAGTTCAATTAGAACTCATTTAAGCATACACATAAACCTAGCAAACTCTATCTGCAGCATACATAAAAAATACAATTATAATATATGTAAAAAAAAAAGACTACAAATAATGGAAGGAGTAATAATAAAAAAAATCCAACACTCAATAAAATGAACACGGCTAGAATGTGCTAACAGTGATTAGAATATGAAAAAAATTCTATTTAGACAATTTTGACACTTTATTCCAGAAAAGAAAAAAACTTATACGAACAGGTACACACACAAACACACACAGATAGATATATATATATATATATATATATATATATATATATATATATATATATATATATTATCATTTTAAAAATGACAAGAAATTTTTTTAAATTTATATATTAAAAATTTGTCAGCTTGATAAAAAATCCATTATTTACGCAGAAAATACCCAGAAAATATATATATATATATATATATATATATATATATATATATATATATAATGGACTCTCTCGTCGGTTTCGACGTATGAGGATCTGACAACTTAACCAATTCATTCAGTTATGAAATTTTGTGCTACAATCTTAAGTGGCACTTAAGATCCGCTACTGATTTAAAAAGGAGACCACATATGGAGCAAGAGTGAGGATTGTGGGATGAGATCACTGTTAGATTGGCTGACCTGTTAGATCTTGCTCTTGCTTCTTGAAGCCGATTCAAACAAGCAGATTGAAAACTGCTGAGTCCAATAAAACACGTTGATCTCCATCCTACCCGCTCCAAGGCTAAGCGCTCGAGAGTGTTATGAGGTATATTAACAGCTGACAAGTTGCTTTTCAGCTTGTCTTTGTATCTTAGCCATGTGCGTCCTACATTCCTGCAGCCCTGATCTAACTGGCTGTACATTAGGATCTTGGGTATCTCGTCATCAGACATTCTCAAGACATGACCGCCGTAACTGAGACTGTTTGATTCTCGATTCCTCCAATATTACTCCTGATAAACAGGTCTACGCTAGATGTCCTATCTTGAAGGTTAACTCCACAGAAGGCACGCAGACAACTTTTATTGAAAACATCCAGCTGGCGTATATGGTATATATGTACGCTGATGTGATATATATATATATATATATATATATATATATATATATATAGAGAGAGAGAGAGAGAGAGAGAGAGGACCTTTTCAATTGAATGAAATTCGACCAAGTGTACCTCGTAAGCATTCAAGATAATGTGCTGGCCTACCAATAAGGTCCATGTTGTCGCTTTATCCGATGTCTTGTTGGAACTTGCAGCTGACACCAGGAATTTCTTCTGCATAAGAAAAGTAATACACTCGATAAAAGATTTTGATAACTAGGGGATTAATGCCTTTCCTAGTGTTAATGTACTGTATGGATAAAGCAGAAAATTCCACCTAACCTAAGATTTTCAAGGCCATGAAAAGTACCATGTCTTACAAAATTTTAAAAGCAACAATGATTGAATTGACAAAAGACATATGACGTGGGATTAAACGAAAATTTCAATTTGGGTAGTTTTTGCATCCTATTGGCATGATTTGACTAATGAGAACCTGGTGGCCTCTAACCGTATTCAAGGTGATGTAATTGTAGTGATTTTGGCAACGCCTTCATCCGCAATTTCCAAGTGCTGATGAAGGCGTTGCCAAAATCTTTTATTTGGTCTCTTGCTACTGCAAAGTGCAAGTTCCACCAAGTCATGATTTAATCTTCCAAGTACAAAGAACGACAACATTGATATTATGCGTTTTACAGCACATTCTCTCTAAATTCAATCTAATTAAGTCTACTTGGGTATTGTTGACACATAATGTATACTAAGTGGGGGCGTCAATACCATTCAAGCTAAGAACTGAAGAGAGCTATACAGGTGGCATACGATTCAATAGACAATTATTCATACTATAGGATGATAGATCGTTTGCTAGAATACATTTTACAGGTTAGTTATCATTAAGTGGCTAAAAATATATGTTTATTTTATATTTTGTTACTGGCCTACAAAGGTCTAAAAAGAACATCAACAAAAGAGTACTTTTCAAAAGTGTTACGGCATAATAAACACATAATATAGCTTCAAATCAGCTAAATTAACACTATATAAGTTCAAAGTTCAACTAGTCTAATAGCTATACGCTACACACACACACACATATATATATATATATATATATATATATATATATAACCTATATACACATATGAACACACACACACACATATATGTGTATATATATATATATATATATATATATATATATATATATATATATATATATATATATATATATATATATATATGTGTGTGTGTATATGTGTGTTTGTGTGTCTGTGTGTATAATAAATATATATATTATCTTACATGGATAGTACTACTTGAGTTTCATGTTAAATACAATCTTTAGGTTCATGGTGATGAACTTTTCGTTAGGATCATTAGAATATTTTGAAAATTCTAACGATCGTAAGGAACAGTTCACCACCATTATAAGTACCTGACGAGTGTATTTAACATAAATCTATCGACGTAAGCTAATACGTAATTAGTGTATACTTTATGGATCAATAATACCACATTAAGCCCTATTTTGCTAACACCAAAAATAAAATAAAATATTTATTTGAAAATTTGTATATGCTCACGAACGCACGAATTATTATTTAATTCATATATATATATATATATATATATATGTGTGTGTGTGTGTGTGTGTGTGTGTGTGTGTGTGTGTGTGTGTGTGTGTGTATGTATATATATATATATATATATATATATATATATATATATATGCGTGTGTGTGTGTTTGTGTGGGTTTGTTTGTGTATGTGTGTTTGTGTGTGTATAGATCTGTGTTTGTGTGTGTGTGTGTGTGTGTGTGTGTGCGGAGATATAAACTGAGATTCTGTTAAAGAGATATAGAGACAGGTCTTCTTAGCTTGCGTATTTGGGTTCAAGAATTATGTATATATATATATATATATATATATATATATATATATATATATATATATACTCATACAGTATACACGCATAAAATCTGAAAAGCCTATTTCATGCATAGCGAGCCATTTTAAAATGCATGTATGTTTTTTTATATCTGGGACGCTCTCGAAACTATACCGAAATATATTAAAAGATTTAAAAAAGTATTCCAAATTTATTTTATTAGTAAAGAAATTAATATATATATATATATATATATATATATATATACATTTACACACACACACACACACACACATATATATATATATATATATATATATATATATATATATATATATATATATATTTGGTAGTAACTGTTTTATACTGAAGAAACACTTTCTATAGACAATTGAAGATAGTTAATAATTGAACTGGCCCAATTCGTTTTACCCAATGAGAATGACGGGCAGCAGAAACATTAAAAAAAAAAAACTTTAAAAATTTATAAAATTCAATGACACACACACACATATAAATATTACATATATATATATATATATATATATATATATATATATATATATTTATATATAATTTATTATTTAGACTCATATATATGTGTCAGTTGGTGCAATTTCGGAATTACCACTTTTTTAATCTTAATAATAATACTTATGATATAGAATTTTTTCAGTAGATTTCGTATATGCTGTAGAAATCTGAGATCACTTATATACCATTACTATTCACTAAATTCTATTGGTAAACGTATAATACTACTACTACTGCTACTCCTTCTACTACTATGATAATAATAATAATAATAATAATAATAATAATAATAATAATAATAATAATAATAATAATAATAATAATGGTTTAACTAAGGAAATAAAATAACAGTTAGATTATATTCTAATGAATTATAAAATTATGTTACTTGGGTCTTCGGTTTTTACAAAGTAGACACTTTTTCAGTGACATGAAATGTCGATAATGAAAAATTAACACTTTTGAATTACATTTTCTAATAAGAACACAAGTCATTTTATTAATAAAAAGGATAAATATTAGAAACATACACATATACACAAATCATCTCTTTTTAGATGCAAATATCTCTATCTATCTCTATCTATCTATATATCTATATATATATATATATATATATATATATATATATATATATATATATATATATATATATATATATATATTATCTCTATTATATTTATATTTTATATATATATATCAGACGACCGAAGACGACTCTTAAATCTAACTTAAATAACGTTATCGTTTCTTCTGCTCTTCAGGGGGTCCAAGACTATCAGGGATTACTGCTCCGGTCTCTCTCTCAGTGGGTCGCCTGGTAGACAGAAAAAGGAATCGAGGCAGGCCCCACCTGGTGAGTAAGTTCGGCAGCGAGCAGGCGGAAAGGGAGGCAACCACTTAAAATCTTTCTACTTAAAAGTGTCATCAACAAATAAGATATATAAACTATATTGTACATTCGCCATGCACACACATATACTCATTTTAAAAAGATGAAAGTAAATGCACATATAAAATCACACTCGTCTCTGACCCGATATAACTTCAGTTAAGAAGTAAAAACATAGAGAAGAGAGACTGTATTTCCAAAAAGAAAAATGACTTTGCTTTAAAAAGTTCGACCTACAAAGAGAAAAGAGAAAAGAAAGAGAAAAGAAAAACGGAAAACTACAACGATAACATCCCTTAAACTGCAAAGAAAAATCATCAAAATTTTGCTTTTCTTTGTCATGAGAAAAGCACCAAAAGAAGATGTAAAGAACTTTTGAAAAAGGAAAAAGCATTATTACAACTTTATCGAAAACGAAAAAAAGAACAATTTATTGATAAAGACAGATTTAAAGTGTTAGTCCAAAACCCAAAATTTAAACGTGTACAAAAAAGAAAGACAAACACAAGAAGACGTTTTGAATATCTTTATTGCAAAGAATAGAAACCTTCCTCTTTTGCTCTCTGTCTTTTTCTATAGATTTGTATTTTTTTTTTACTTTCTCTGTTATTCAACTTTTAATTTTCACTCTCAGACTCTGTGCCCTTGCCAGCTTTATAATTACAGATTTTAAATTATCTAAAGACTTATTACTTGTTTCATATTAAAATTCACATGAATTTGGAATTTTTTAATTCCTGATGAGTTTATGATATCAGTGAATTTAAAATCAAAGTTTAAAAGAAAAAGAACAAACAGTGAAAGAAAAGTTTTAAAATAAAAACAAAAAGAGGAAAAGATTCAGAAAACTTCTTGGATAAAAAGTTCATATTTTTCACGATCTTGAAGGCAATGAAATAAAAGAAAACGCCAGGAAAATAACAACGAACTGCTTCAATAAACCGACTGGCAGAAAAATAATTGCATAAATTGCTTTTGTTCACTTCAAGATAGTTCAAAGGATATATATTACTCGAATTATATTTGAAGAAAATTAAACCCCAATAAAATGAGAATAATTGAAAAAGAAGCACGTCGACAAGAGAGAAACGGATGCCAATTTCGTTAAGAGGACAACAAAAATCCAGTTAAATAAGGAGACTTCAGTATTTTACAATATTTTCTTGACGAATATTTCTTCAATTCATCTTACAAAAATACATTATAGAAACTACTGCGTTACCAAACCAAAGTAAAAAAAAGCAAACAGGCCTATTAAGAAGCAATAAAAATGGAGTTTGCCCAAGTTCTCAAAGATAAATCATTCGAACTAATTGACCGTGCCAATGCCAAAATTCACGAACCCGATCAACAACGGCGCCTCGTGCTAATAATTGTGTGCGTGGCTCTTCTACTGGACAACATGTTGTATATGGTTATTGTACCTATCATTCCTAATTATCTACGAAGTATGAACGTTGGCGGAAATGAGATTCCAGTCACTACCACCAAAGCTCCAATCCGTTACAACAAGGTTTGGCGGAACGCAACGGGACCTAATACCACTGGAGCATGGTACACAGTAGTGGCTTCAACAACTATTCTACCTCCCCCGCCCCACGATTACGGGAATGAAGGGGGTGCCATTGGATTTCTATTTGCTTCTAAAGCCATTCTTCAGCTGATGGTTAACCCTTTTACTGGAGCCTTAATTGACAGAATCGGATATGATATGCCTATGATGATCGGACTCATAATTATATTTTTATCGACAGCCGTTTTTGCGTTTGGGGAAAGCTATGGAGTGTTATTTATGGCGAGAAGTCTTCAAGGACTGGGTTCCGCTTTTGCAGACACATCAGGCCTAGCTATGATTGCTGATCGCTACACAGAAGAATCGGAGAGAAGCCGAGCGTTGGGTATCGCTCTAGCTTTTATCTCCTTTGGCTGTCTCGTAGCACCTCCTTTTGGTGGAATTCTCTATGAATTGGCTGGAAAAATAGTTCCTTTTCTCTTTTTGGCAACCATTTCTCTCATCGACGGTTTTCTTCTACTTTTAGTAATGAAACCAGTGCGAAGTCAAAGATCAAAAATTCCTGAAGATCAAAGAGTTAAAGGCACTCCCATTTATAAACTCTTGATGGATCCATACATTGCTAACTGCGCTGGAGCCCTTGCCATGGCCAATGTTTCTCTTGCCTTTTTGGAACCAACCATTTCTCTGTGGATGAAGGACACTATGGATGCCACAGAATGGGAAATGGGCTTCATCTGGCTTCCAGCCTTCTTGCCTCATATTGCTGGAGTTTACATCACTGTCAAATACGCTGAGAGACACCCCAATAAACTGTGGATTCTTGCAGCCGCTGGCCTGGCAATGGAAGGGGTTTCTTGCTTCTTCATCCCGTTTGCAACGAAATTCGCCGTTTTGATTTTGCCAATCGCTGGTATCTGCTTTGGAATCGCTTGTGTCGACACAGCCCTACTACCAACTCTTGGTTACCTTGTGGATACGAGGCACGTTTCCGTTTATGGGAGCGTGTACGCTATTGCTGATATATCTTACTCTCTTGCTTACGCTATTGGTCCGATTGTGGCCGGCAGCATTGTGCATTCAATAGGCTTTTTGGCGTTGAATATTCTTATTTGTATTAGTAATATCCTCTATGCGCCTGCCCTTTACTATTTGAATAAAGCCTACCAATATACACCATTTGAAAACGAGGAGATGAAAACACCGGTGACGGAGAACCGAGGTCTGTATAATGCCGACGAACGACAGAACCAGCAGTACTCCAACTATGGCGGCGGTGCCAACACGGAAAAGAACGTTGATAATGTTGATAACGGGATGAATTTAGAGATGAGCAAACCCAAAAACCAATGGGGTGGACATGACAACAGCTACCACAGTAGTGGAAGTTACAATACCGGAAATTACAATACCGGGAGTTACAATACTGACGGTGGAGATCGCTATGGCGACGAAAGATATACGCGCTGGGAACAGCCTTAAAAGACGAAACAGATATGGAGCAAAACAAGAATTAAACAACAATATGAAACAATTTTCTTTTATTTGAACAAAAAAATGAAAACAAAAAATACTAAAAGAATCATAAAAACAAATGCAATCATTGGCTTGACCAATTTTTTTGTTTTCGTTTCAGATTTAATAACTAAAAGATACCAAGCACGCACACTTACACATATACTATATATACAATCGTAGTAGTTAATAGATATGCTACAAGATTAACATAAGATGAAAATCAGAACAAATAAAATACTTGCACAGAATTTTGTATTTCACACAGAAAAAATCAAATAGGTTCTTTTCTTTTTACTCTTTTTAAATCGTAGCACATATTTACAAAGATATAGCCCAGAAGTAAAACCCGCCTGCCTAAATCTCTTTGCGCTCTTTTTATGATGTTAACAGTATTAAAACAAACTTTCTTGTAGCTGTCCAAACCAACACGACACTACTACTACTACTACTACTACTACTACTACTACTACTACTAATAATAATAATAATAATAATAATAATAATAATAATAATAATATTAATGACGAAGAAGAGGGGACAGAATTTTGTTTAAATGCTGCAAGAAATAATCCTAATATAAGATAAAGAATAAGCATTAAATGTTGCTGAAAATACTTCCGTTGTATATGTACATGCAGTCATATAGGTTTTATGGACGCGACGTACTAGTTACATAAACTTATAAAATTATCTTAGTCCAGGTCAGGCAAAGTGCAAAGCAATAAAATATAAAAGAAGAAAGCAACAACAACAACAATTGGTAAAATATGGATAAATAATCCATAATGTGAAAATCTATATCACCATACGTTTGCAGAGGGCGGACACGCACATGAGGCGCGAAAACCCTCTGATCAAATATTTTCAATAAACGTTGCTTTCTAATTGAAAAAATTTCCCACAATGCATTTCCCCCTTCTCTGTTTTAATATGAAATATTTTGGTTATTATTCATTAATTAGAAGACTTGCGAAGAGAGAGGGAGAGAGAGAGAGAGAGAGAGAGAGAGAGAGACAGACAGACAGAGAGACAGACAGAGAGACAGAGAGAGGATGAGGGTGATGCTGGACAACACGTTCAAGAACTCCAAAGCGTGTAAACATTTAAGCAATATAAAACATATCCACGATCTTGTAATAGGAACTAAATAATCTGTACATAATGTTAAAAGGTATTATATATATATATATATATATATATATATAATCCCGTAATCTTCTGACATTTTCATTTCTCTTTCTGTCAAAGTGGAACCGAGGTCGCTAAACTCTCTCTCTCTCTCTCTCTCTCTCTCCCTAGATAGATAGATAGATAGATAGATAGATAGATAGATAGATAGATAGATAGATAGATAGATAATGGTAAACAGAATAAAATTATTCTAAGGAAAGCCGTTCAATTTTTAATATTTGAATACTATGGCCATATTTCGTTGTTTCTTCCAAAACAAATTTTCTAAATAAAAAAATGAGTTTAAAAAGAATTCAAATCTCAAATATTAAAGAATTATTTCAGTTGACAAATAGAACTCTTTACATGTATGTTCCGCATTAATCAGTCATCATTTCAATCTCCAGAGATACTAAGCTGACGGATAGACCGAAAATCAAAGCAGAATTTCACTGTAAATCTATTTACTTTTTGATTAGTTTCATTTTGTGAAGGATACGCGCACGCAGATATGTAAGGCAGGCTTACCTTATGGGCTTTACATCTGGAAGTTAGAAAATATGATAAATAATTAAAGATACAAATACAAAAGGGAAGCTAGTGATAAAATATTTCTAAAAGTAGTAAAAGTTATTTCTTATTTTTTGAAAATCAAATGAAGTAAGAAATGAACTAAAGAAATAAAATTCCAATTATGATCTAGATTTAAATATTAGATCGTAATCAAAATTCAATGCCTAAAACACAATTTCATTTGATTAAATTTAGAACCCAGCCTCAAAGAAGAGAATTTTTTAGAAACCTTTCCATTAATAATTTTTCACGTGCTAAAAGTAAAGTTTTTAAGTTAAATACCTTGTTTGTTATTTTTTAACTTGTTTTTATTTATAAATGTAAAAATAAGATCGATTACAAAACCAAAATTGTTAAATTATATTCTTTAAAATTCTAACAAAAATAAATCGTTGTTCGTAGTCTTATTCTGTTTCTGCTCTGAAATGTTGAAGTATTTTTTACATTTAATGTTTTAGATTTGTTTTGAAACGTTTATAAAAAAACATTAAAGAAAATGTTCCTGAAAAAAGAAACAATTGTTGATTTTTATTTTAAGATGAAATTCTTCAAATTTATTTAGGAAATACCAAATTAAAACCCTAAAATCTAATATTTAAAAAGAAAAAAAAAACGATATATTCATTCGTTTTCCAATCATTTTGATTTAACTACCCCCATGACTAATTTCAAGTTAAAATTAAAAACATATTTCAAGTTCCGATAAGGATTGCGAAAAGAAAGGCAAAAAGCAAGAAAAAATTGAAAAAAACAAAACATTTCGATTTGAATTTGAATTTATACAAAATAGAAAATTATTATGAATGTAATTTTAATATGTATTTCCTCAGGCACAGTGTCTGACTTTTTCTTTATTTTGTCAATAGTCATAAAATATCTGATAATAACACAAACAAAAGTATTGACTTTTATTCTCCCACCCATTAAAAAAAAAAATTAAATGTGGTTTAAACATTTTTTGTACACTTTGTTAAAGTTTTATATTTGTTTTCGTCAGCCATGTTAATTGGTTATTCTGTTTGAGAGACCAGATAAATGGGTGCTGGTTATTAAAAAACAAAATTGTGTCGTTTTAATTACTGAATGTTTTTCATATCAAAATTGTCTAGAAAAATCAGTGTGCTGAAATTCTTCCATGCTTACGTGTGTTTTGTAGATAAAAAAACTCATATATTGACTATTTTCGTACATACTCAATTAACGAAAACAGATAGGCATATATATATATATATATATATATATATATGTGTGTGTGTGTGTCTGTGTGTGTGTGTGCGTGCACGCGCGTGTGTGTATGTATGTATGAACTTGCAATTGCAAAGAGCAACGATATCATTCATATATTAATATACAAAGATGTCCATACAGCGTGTTGTATGTGTAAGCGTGTGTGTATGCGCGTAATAATTTGTTGTGCAAAACCATGAAAGGATGAAATAATATGCACATGCAGCAGCACTATACATATATTTACCAGTGTACCTGGATTTATTTTGAAGCATTAAAAAACGTTATCTCCATTATAGTTTATTATATATATATATATATATATATATATATATATATATATATATATATATATATACAGAAAGAGGGAGAGAAACAGACAGACATGCGTGTTTTGGTGTGTGAGTGTTTGTGGGAAATATAAATCAAGAAGGAAATATTTGAAAAACACTGGTTGAAAGAAAAGGTCTCGTGGTTTGTAGGACATTAAATTTATTCAGAAACTACAAAAACTTTCCTTCTAAGCAGATAGAATGATCAGTAAATATATGCATAAAATTACGTACATAGAAATAACGATAAGAAAAGTGATAAAAGAGGACACACTTTCACTATTAGGCATTCTTTGTAAGTAATACTTCTTCGTTCGATCCCTCTTTCCATTAAATGTTTTTAATTGGGAACAAACCGAGATTAATTGTATTTGTTAAACATTTCAAACATACTTAATCTTTTTACAAGTAGTTCTAGGCACATTTTATGCCCTCATTTTGGGTACTTTCTATTTCAATGTTTCTATTATCCTATGGAGAAAAGAACATGAAGATTGCTCGATTTAGAAACTAAATGAAACAAGTGTGAAACATTCAGAAAAATGTAGAATGTAACACGCAGAAAAGAAGAAATAAAGGAATTAGAGTATGATGACCCATTGAACTAGAATGCCTTGCTTTTGCAGCTGTAGTAAACAACATTAATAATGATTTTCTTCACTACATTTTCATTGTTTCAATGTTGTACTTATGGTCTTATTCAGGCCAATAAATTGAATGAATCGCAGGAATATATTTTATTTTGCTCTCGAAAAACCTAAAATATATATTTCATTGAATAAATCAATTTGTAGAAAAATAAGTCACATGTTTAAACTTAATTGCATATTCTTATATACGCGCACATACACACCTTTGCGAGGAGTATCCATACATATACATGCACATGCACACACACATACACACTAATTCATATATATATATATATATATATATATATATATATATATATATATATATATATATATATATATATATATATCGGAGAGCAATTATCTGTGTTTGTATGTACGGACACAATGAGTTTTTTTTTCTTTCTTATAAGGAAGAGTGTTAGTATCAGTGTTGATTTGATTGTTTGGTCGATACTGCGTGCTTTCGTATGGTGTGCATGCTTATTGGAGACATGTTCTGTAGATATATATACGTCTGTGGTTAAATTACGTGAGAGAAATCTCACTAGAGAAAAATCTAAAAATCAACTAAACGTTTTAAATCTTTGTAAAATCAGTAAAAACTTTGGAAATTGATATTTTTATCCTGAAATTCTTCGCAAAAGCAATAACAATATATATGTTTTATTTTAAACAAACATTTTTCTTATGTGAAATAGATTCCTGGCACTTTCTTGTCATTTTATCACTCTCTTTTTTTTCTATGAATGCCTATCTTTCTTCCTTATTGAATCTCTTTCTTCGTCGTCTTCTTCAACTTTTATTTCTTCTAATCTTGCATTTGTTCTTCCTATTTTTCTTTTGCTTCGATTTTTATACTATTCGATGTATTTTCTTTTGTTTTCTTCGTCTTTCTTCTTTTCTTTTTCTTTTACTAATCTATATTTGATATCCTCCTCTAATTTCAGGCGTTCATTATTTTTTCTTAGACGACCATCAATTCTCGATTTTGTTCAAATTGTTATTATCCAGGATCCTTTTTGCTTTTGACTCTCGAACTTTAAATCTTTTTAATTCCACCGTGTTTGTGTTTACGGTGTAAATAAATGTCAACAACATCAATTAAAACAACAGCAACAAAAGTTATAAAAAACTTACAAAAAAAGAATGAAAATAATAAACATCGAGAGACGAATGAATGAATGAATGAAAAAGGAAAGAAGCACGAAAAACAAAAACTTAAAAAATATAAAAATTATTATGTGTCTCTCCGCTTTTTTTTTCAATTTTTTGTGCAGGGTTTTTTTCTCCGTGTATACAATTTAGAAAAATTGACTACAAATTTGCTTTTGTGGACGTCAAATTTTAACAACAAAAAAAGGTAATAAATTGACAATTCGAATATTCTGTGCCAATTGAGCAAGAGAAAGTAGAATGAAAAAGAAAAGTCAATTGAATTTATTTGTATCTGGTGCCACTCACATCAGAACGTCATATGGAACATTAAATGCATTTATAAAAGATGTTTAAAACAAAGAAAGAAATCATTATGAAGCAAATATTAAATGTGTTGGTACAACGTCACAGTTGTTCGACCCCCGCCTATGATCCTGACTCCTCAACTCCCTCCCTTATTTCTTAACAAAATACGTTGATGTAAGTGAGATGTTTTTTAATAAGTAAGTGTTTTTATTATTATTATTATTATTATTATTATTATTATTATTATTATTGTTGTTGTTGTTGTTGTTGTTGCTGTTGTTATTGTCATAATCATCAACTACCATGATCCCCATCCCTTGTATGGTTTTGTTCAAGAATTAGAAAGAGTTGTTATTCGACACATTTGACTTAAAAGAGCAACATTTGCTGACTGACCATTTTTTTATCGATGGCATATCTGAAAGATGAATTAGAACAAAGGTAATTTTTTGCAAAGTAAAATGTGCTGTATAACATTTTGGTCCTGAAAGAAGTTACATTCATATTGTTTATAACATTTTCCCGTTTGCTGCTGATTGTTATTATTATTATTATTATTATTATTATTATTATTATTATTTTTATTATTATTATTATTATTATTACTATTATTATTATTATTATTATTATTATTATTCGCAGTAGCATCTCCGTCGAAAGTATTAAATTCCGTTAATCATAATTTGGCTGTTATTTTTTTTATTTCTATATTCCAACATCGTTTTTGATTTTGCGACTTTTAATTTAGAATAATGATGCGAAGAAAAAGATACACGCACATGCACACTCACTCACACACTCAAACGATCTCGCACACACACACACACACACGAATGTATATCATTACTATTTTTCTAAGATTTTTTCTAGAAAAATGATAAATTCTAGAAAAATCAAAGGATAAATTATATAATCATTTATATATAACTGCTCATCTTTGCCTAAGTTTAATTATTCATATTTCCATGTCTTTCCATTTTTGGCCGTGTATTTCATTCTGTAAAAATGTAGAAAAATCTCTTTCTCTATATATTTTTACTTAT
This sequence comes from Acanthosepion pharaonis, assembly GCA_903632075.3. Lineage (NCBI taxonomy): Eukaryota > Metazoa > Mollusca > Cephalopoda > Sepiida > Sepiidae > Acanthosepion > Acanthosepion pharaonis. The sequence continues at coordinate 1,270,904 of CAHIKZ030000580.1, forward strand.
TCATGAATCTTTCTATTCTTGCCACTCGTTTTATATCTATTGATCAAATTACGAGTTTAGATATAGTGACGTCATATGGAATAATGAGAGAATACGATATGCAACTTTATCAGACCGGGTAATTGAATGGCAAAATGGAAAAAGGCCAATAGAATGGAATTTTATATAAATCGCAACAAGTCCAACGAAATATACTGATTTTTACACAAAACACCCCCCACACGGACACACACAGACAGACACGGACACACACACACACACATATATATATATATATATATATATATATATATATATATATATATATATATATATATATATATATATGTGTGTGTGTGTGTGTGTGTGTGTGTGTAAGTATGTATGTATATATAGTTATTTTAAGCATAGTATTTGTACGTAGACAATCGAATTACCATTGAGATGTTCTTCATATAAGGAACATAAATGAATCTGAAAATGATAATAACGATGTTGATGATGATATTGTAAGTGTCTGTGTTCGAAAAGAAAATCTTCTATGTGGATGCGAGTGCATACTTAAGCGTTTATTATCATTCTTTCTAATTCCAGTCCCGTGATTTCAATATCTCTTCCTTCTTTTGCTTTATGCTATTTTGTTAATAGCTTCGCGGACATTCTCCGAGTTGCACACGTGACTCAGCAATAAGACTGTTGGATTTGTCACTAAAATGCTTTTCTCTTCAATCTCATGTGCCGGTCCAAACAATTCTTCTTCTATCTTTATGGCTACGCTTAAAAAAAATGTGTAAGCATTCGAATAATTTGTAGCTGATTTCTTTCTGGTTTTGTTGCTTGTTTATTTAAAAAGAGAAAGTTTGATATTCGATCTTGGTTTTTATTTTTACAAGTGATTATTTTAAAATTACGTTTTAACCAAAATCGAAACGAAAAACAGTTTCTGTATGAAACAGAGGACAATTGTAAGAAACCTTTGGTAACATTAGGGATTTCACTCGTGTCACGTTAGCTATTTTGCAGTCGAAAGGGTATTCTACAAGCAAACAAATTTCTTTCTAGTTTTAAATATGTATTTTTGTGATTGTTAAGAAGAATTCTCTCTCTCTCTCTCTCTCTCTCTCTCTCTCTCACACACACACACACACACGCACACTTAATTTGCCAAATATCAGTAATGCAGAATTGAGTAGAAAACAATATTAAAGAATAGATAAAACCTGGTTCATGACAGATACATCTCTCTCGAAGAAAACAAACCATGGATTAATTTTAATAGTTTCAATTTATCAATCGAGATACATCGGAAGGGCGTATTTTAAAACGGTACGTGTTATTATACATTAATTCATTCGAACTCTTATCCTCATCTTAGTTGTTTTTATATTCACCACATTTCGGCTGCTGTACTCTCCAGGCTTCTTTAGTTGTTTATTGCATTTGATCTTTGTAATGACAATTCTACTCAGACTAAATACGAAATGAAAAATTAGTAAATAATAGAAATAAGCCTCGAAGTAATAAAAACATAAAGCAACATTTAAAATACTTAACCTTTAAAAACATTGTTCATGAAGAATAAATGATGTGATTGTTTACTGGCGTCATTTCCCAAGCTCTCGACAAACAACGAAGCATTATTTTGAACATTTGTTTTATTAATTTATTACCCGGAAGTCACTATTTATTTCTTTATTATCACTCCGTATTTAATCGGGTGCGGCGAACGGAAGTGACGCTACAAACAACATCAGAAAAGGGCTAGAGACAGTAGAGCAGTCTAAACGTTTTGATTCTAAAAACGGAACATAAGTAAAACAGTCCGAATGAATTAATGTGTAGTGACAATTCCTCATCTAAAAAAAAAACAGACAGTATTGTTGTTTTAGCTGATGATTTATTAAAGATATAGTATTGGCAATAGAGATTAATAGTTGAAGATAAAAATCGTAGAAACATGCTATCTGTTTCTTATCGTAGTGTATGAAATATAAATAGATCATTCCGCGTATAATGTGACTTCCTGGATAACGTACAACACATACATAAAACATTGAAAATATAGAACTTTAGATTATTTTAATATTATAATATGATCCTCATATTCCTTAGTCTAAAATTCACTCGAATGAACTTAAAAGAATCAAATAATGTGTGTTTACAAGTCGAAACGGAAAAATGATTTGAAGACGCTAAAAATGTGCATTTCTAACACCTAGCCTCTTAGAGAAGGCATATCATTTTAAGGTCAGCTAGATGCTTTCGAGAAATAAAACAAAAAGAAACAATTCATAAATAGTGGGGAAGAGAAAGAGAAAATATCTTCTCTGCTTGAATGTTTGAATCTTTAATTTCTTTCTTCATTATTAGATGTGAAACGAACACCTCTACTTTAAAAGTAATTGAAGTATTATTTTTCAGTCACCATAAATTCGTATGATTTTCAGCCTTAGATTTTGACTTATATTTTAAACTATTTAAAGAAAAGACGAAATGTTTTATGACTTTGGGATTATCATTTTGACAAACCGACAACTATAATTAATTAAAAAGAAAATGTGAAATGTCTGACGTTTCCAAATGAAGTGAACGACGATGTCTAGTCATTATCATAGATCATTCAACAATCGCTGCAGTTTGAAAATTTGTTCCATTTTTCTTCTTTCTTAGAAAACTGGATTGCTTTGAACATCTTGACCACGTGATTTTACCGTAGCCCACTAACTAAAGGCAAATATACACACATACATAAACATACACAGAGCGTGAGTTACGGGGAAATAGAGGCGTATTTTAAACTGTTAAAGGTATAATAAAATTTAACTATTAAATAATCATGAGGCATCCTGCATACATTGGAGTGGGCAAAAAAAAAAAACGACAATATTGTTTCAGATGATATAATTATTAAAATTATATATTTAAGTATATTCCTAAGGATTTAATGGATTCTATTTCTAATCTGACATTATTTCATATTACTGTGTCAACGGCACCCCGATGTGGCGTAATGGTTAGCAAGCTTGTTAGATCAATTATGACTGAGTAGTGATTTCAACCTTCACTTTCGGCCTTGTGCTACGCTTAGAAAGCCACCATATTACTGTATCCATTAAAATAACATTTACAATAATAAGAGAGAGTTAAGTATATATAAATATATTTATAAAATAATAATATTTTATTATTATTATTAAAAAATTATATATATATATATATATATATATATATATATATATATATATATATATATATATATATATGGGGTTTGATTTTATAAATGCTATACTCATGAAAAGAAAATAATTCACTCAAAGGAAAATCCTCGAGAGTGCTGCCATTGAATATTATCCAAATATTAATCTACGCCCCATTGTTTTCCCAATATCACCTTTCCTAACAGAATCACTACTCGCCCAAGTCAATGTACGCAACAAATATATCAAGAAATCAAAAGAAAATGGTTCAATCCGTCAACGCAACAATATAAACTTATATTTCTACACCTGAAAATATTCTCTTCAAACATAAAGTAATTCACGTAATTTTTCTGTTGACCATATGAATCTATAATAGCGTTTCTAAATCCTTCTAATTTCTAACGACATTTTGTCTGTTGTTTATAGATACTTTGTTTCAATAAATTCATTTCGTTTTTTAAATGCATCGGTTTAAACTACAGTTTTCCTATCGCCCTTTTCCTTTTATATATATATATATATATATATATATATATATATATATGTGTGTGTATATACATGACTTAGCAGGAAATCGGTCAGTGAAAGCAAAATGCTTTCTGATGCAGCTGTTTGTTTTTAGTTGACTGAGTCAAGTAAATTGTCGACATGCAACAGCAGATTTCAATGGACATGCAAATGTCACCTGGCAGTAATGACTTCTCAGTCGACACCAAAATGCTGATATAAGAAATGAATATGACATGCACATATACACTCAGACACGTACCCATAAACACGTGACGGATTACGGTGTAGAGATTTAGAATAGAGAAGGTAAATATTTCTATGATTAAATTTATTGCCACATATTGATATCTATTCATACAAAGATATATACGCGAAAATAACTATTACTCACTCATGTACATTTATTAGTTAACAACGAATACATGTTCAGGCAAGGACATTTAAATTCACTAAAACATATAGCAGGGAGACGTGGAGGTACGACTAAATTTACTATCGAAAAAAAATGATAATGAAAATCCTCTTAAGCATCCATTTCAGATATTAAACAATAAAGTGAAATTGCTAGTGAAAAAGATGTAATGTATTATATAAGTAATCTTTATCTGTCATCTCACAAAAAAGACATTTGTATGAATAGATATCAATATGTGACAAAACATTTAATCACAAAAAAGTTAAGGAAAGAGATAATAAGACAACTTATGTTATACGAAGTAATTTTAAGCAATACAGAAAATACTTTTGGTTGCAAAGAGACGGTTGTCATCTAGAAATAAAAAAAAAATAATAAAAGGAATCGTCTAGTTTAAAATGATACTTTTGACCAAGGTCTTGGTTTAAAGATTAAATTGAAGCCAAATATCGAATTGAGACTTGAAAGTAAGTCAATATGCTCTGTTGATTTCCACATTGCTTGTAACTATAAAACACAATTTATAGTATTCAGTACGTTTCCTCTCTCTCTATAGAAAATTTCAAATAATATGTCTGTTTGAGTTTGTATGTATGTGTGCTTGTATGGTTGTGTGTATGCTTATGTGTGTGTTTGAATATATTGCAATGGAATAGATATGAAAATATTTTTACATTGTTCCCAAAATTACATGGTTTACGTAACATCAGCAATAGCACAAAATGTTAAGGCACTTGATTATTGTCGCATGACTTTATACGGTTTCACTTGTAAAATAGACCCCTATGTAAGTAGTCCCGCTATTCTCTTTCTACCAAACTCTAATATATTTGAATGAGGTTGTTTTAATGTGATTAACAATCGTTTCAATAAAACTGTAAGCGGTTTGATGACATAATTTAGCAAATATCCTCTTAAAATTTCATTTTACGAAACATATCCACTGCCTCATTGCACTTGGAATGTTTATATATTCAATGCACATTAGCGTATATATGCATTCACATAGCATTAGGTTGACACACTTTGGACAGAGAGTAGAAGTCTTTGCAAATGCACAAACAAAAAAATATATGAATAAGGGCATGTTTTCTTAAATGTCGAATGTCTCTTAATAAGAAAGTTACAATTATACTTCAGAATTCAGTTGTTTGAAATTAGGCAACAAGAAAAATGTCTAATATTTCAGTCGTCCGAAATATTAGTACTTATATTGTCATAGTGCAGCCCAAACATATTTATGTCGCAAACTGTTGTGAATAACTGCAATGATCTTAAGAAGCTTCTACCAGATTTGATGAAAATCATTAGACATGTTAGTTCTTTTCACGATGGTTTCATGAGTTTAATTGACTTTTACTTTTGTGTCCAAGGAAAACTTTACAGATTGTTTTCGTCTGCGTCTTAAGAAATAAAGAACAATTCTTGCGTCCTTATTTTATAGATAACTGTTAGAGCGAGCACCGTCATTTTGGTCAAAAGGATTCGGTCGTTGTATCCTTCGTCTTTCTAAAGGTGTTTATTGTTATATGCCGTAAACTTCTTAGAACTTTTAAGTGAATCCGTTTGTTCAAATTTCTTTTCATATTTAATATTCACCAGTTTTATTCACTTTTGTATCGCTTGTCTATTTTATTTTCCATTGAACTTGAGTATGTGACTTTTCAGCACTACCAAACCCAGGGATTGAACTGAAAACTGCTAAGAAATCAGATATGTTTAAACCAACAATTCCCCGGGACGTGTGTATCTTGTAAACGTTGTGAGTATAACAAACCAAGATGAGCATTTGTGTCTGGAATATAATTATAATAATTCTATACCTAAAAGTTTCGACGTAAAATAAATCCCATATCTATAATGATGTTTACTTTTTATCCAATTACTGCAATTCTAATCGCTGTGCACTTTTCAAATTCTGCACCGATAATTATTTTATAAGCTCACAAACCTCGTTCACATTGTTAACATTGCTTCATTTTTGTCAATAGAATTTGGCGAATGATACTTATTATTATTATTATTATTATTAATTATTATATTAATAATAATTAATAATTATTAAATATTAATTAAGATGGAATACGTGAAGGACAGCTGGATGTTTAATTTTCTATATCGCCGATTTAGCTAGATAATGCTTAAAGAAAATAATATTAAAATAGATACTGATTAATATCTTAATAAAATTTTAATTACATTTTAACCCCTAAATAATATATAATCTTAAATAATATATTTAATGATAAGAATTAACAATTTACTTTGGCTATACGGGCTTTATTTTTCTCACCATAATTTCTTTTATTGATTTTATTTTCCCTTGTCAAGTCAATAGTGGCGGCCTTGTAGCAAACCTAATGGAGGATTAGTAAATTACATTTAACTTAACAGATTACTTAAATATTATGCCTGTATTTCTTTTTTAAGATATCAGGTAATGATAATAATAATAATAAAAAATGTCTTAACGTACATTCTCTTTGTTCTATTTGAATTTGTTTATGCACTGTCACTGAAAATTGCAGTTAACCTTAAAATTTCTAGAGATCAACTTTGCTGTGTAACGGACTCCCAAGATGATGTTTCCCCGATCACTACAATCTTAACCTGTTCATGTATAATTAACCGTTACCTTCCACGCCTATCCATATAAACTATCCCTTAACGTAACCCTCTACCTCGAGTGGCACCCGGACCTTGTACAGGGTGAACCATACTGTAAAAAAAAGGTAATGTTGGAGATAAGGCAAGTTGATTATAATCAGAAACTACTTTTATCTGCTATCCATCTACAAATATTTTTGGCATAATCTCGATTTAACACATAAAAACGAAAATCTATTTTCTTCAGAGAAAACATTTATCACTCAGAAAATAATAATACTTTTTAAAAGGTCTATGTTAGCATTTCTTCCAAAACCATAGCTGTAGGGAGCAGATGGATTCATGCCTTCTCCAAGTTTTTAGTGCGAAAGTAAACGCAACAGGATCTTTGGAAACGCAACAGACTATCTGGAATTTGAACTCGATTTGTTGATTCCACGTTAGGTGGTGATATCCATTACATTATACTGTTCGCAGGTTCTGGCAGCAATAAATGAGTTACCAACCAGATTAACATAGATTATAAGTGACATGTCTAACAACGCCAGATAATCAGCAAAACAGCCCACTGCTTTTATAGTTTTTTTTTTAAATATATATATATATATATATATATATATATATATATATATATTACGACCTTAGCATGCATTCACTGCTTGTGTCTTTAAAAATCATTTGCACGTGACGCATTCATTGCACTGGCAGCTGTCTTTGATTGGTATTTATTTCCCTTTACAAATGATTCCATTGCTGTGTTGTTTTCTTTTATTGCGTTTCATTTACTTTGGATTTTAATACAATTTTATAATTGACATCCCAATCTGCACAATTTTACTAACCTGAAATGTGCCCATGCAATACCTAAATAATCTCACACATTTTTTCAATGCTAATGTGGCTAAAGTTTTAAACTTAAACCAGCACAATCCTTATATTTGCATACATTACATGATGTTTCCTGATCTCTTCGAGGTTTCGAAATCCCAAAGATAGATTTAATGATGTAAATAATAAGTCATGTATCTGTAATAAATGAAGTGAAATACCGCTTGTTTGCTTCAGCATGTCTGCTTTTTTCTTTCCTTTCATTCTTTCCCTATACATCTGTGTGCGGCGGTACATATGACAATATTCAATATTCTCACGAACATCGGAAAACAATTATTTACTCATTTTCATGATCCGGTTTCTGTCGCAAATATCAATAATTGATAATAAAACACATTTCCGTTATTTATATAATAAAAGAGATTATAAAGAACGTGCTTTACATGTATGAATGTAAAATATCTTTCTAAGAATCTTTCCTAAGTACTTGTCCTTGCCACCGACACCATTATGGATGTACAGTGAAATTTCTTGCCATATAAAAGAACGACAATTTTATTAACCTTTTTTTCATAAATAAGCAACAAATTTCCGTAGGTGCATTTTCTCAGCATTCACATGAGCAAAAGGTAAGTATATCGGAAAAAAAAACATTTTAGCCGCTCGAAATTTTAATTCAATGCCAAGAAAATACTTTAACATGTAAAACTTATAGAAGCGTCCATCGATAAACTATTAGCATAAAAATATCAATTAGTCTTTTGTATGTCATAAGAATACTTAAAATTGGGCACCAGTTAAACAGTTTTATGTGTGTTAAGTATTTATTCGAGAAATGATAAATGTCGTTTTGCAATCAAAACATTTTTTTGTACAAATTCTAAACTCATTTCCTCGACACTTTTATCGCGGTTGAGTTTATTTGCACGTAACGATTGTTTGCTCAACAAAATTAATTTGCACCATTTCATTCTATCGCCCGAACACCTGTATGCAGCACCTGCACAAAATACGAAACAATTGTCGCAACTGCCTTTGTAATCAGTACTATTATTAAACACTGGTAGACATTAACACACGCAGATGACTACAATTATATAGAATAATATATCAAGATTACAGAAAAAACAATGCGCACACACACACACACATATATATATATATATGTGTGTGTGTGTGTGTGTGTGTGTGTGTGTGTGTGTGTGTGTGTCGTGGGTGAGTGTATGTGCTCAGAAAGTAGTCTTTAACAGAGTAATGACGAAAAATAGCAGAAAGATTGTCTTAAACATTCACCATGATCGAGAGGAGGTCAGTCCAGCAATAAACCTTTCCATCTCCCCAACAAAACAATCCAGTCCTTCCTTCCATTCTTGATCGAAGTCACCTCATTTCCAGGGCGAAACGCCTCCAATATTGTGATCGATATTTATCTTTAAGCGAAAAGAAAAGGATGGACAATACATAAATCAATCAGAAAAAAGGTATTCATATATTTGAAAAATTGATAGATGGGTAAATATTTTTACATTTATAGATAGATAGATAGATAGATAGATGAGACGACTGTGTGTGTTTATATTCCTACGAAAAAAAAAATATTTGGCTCGAGACGATAATCCTGATAGTTTTGAATTCCCTTAAAAAGATCTATGATCTTCATTTAGAACTAATTCCTCTTATTCTATTCTACACGGTATTCTCGGATTTAGGATATATATTTATTTTATAAATGATTATACTACAGACACACACGCATACATACACACAAACACACACACACACATATGCATATATATATATATATATATATATATATATATACACACACACATATATATACACCCCCCACATCCCCCATATATATATATATATATATATATATATATATATATATATATATATATATATATACTCATGATAATCAAAATAAGTCTTTTTTATCTATACATAGATTATGTCAATGTTTGCGCATGTCAATGTATGCAAAAGCATGTTGTACAAGAAAAAACTTAAGAATAAATGCAATTTTCCGAATACATTATGTGATATAAAATTCTTTCATAGAAAATGCAGAAGTTATATTACTTGATTACATACTTGCAAATGGAACATGAATACTACTTGTATGGATGCACACACATAGACGCAAATATATTTAATCACATTCAAATTCGAATATTGCATAACGTTGCACATTGGGCTTTACGCATGCGTGTCCCCGTAGACATACGTTTTGTAATATTGTTAATATGAACATCCACCCATTTGCATTGAAGCACCTAAATTTACCCCACTCTCTCACCTGCCTAAAGTTAAAAAAAAATACACAAAAAATGTAAAACTAAACAGAATACAACAATATGAAAATCAACACTCAGCCTCCTCCAACGCATCATGAACAGGATTTCAAACAAACCCTGACGCCCTTCATTAGGACTACTTGCTTGTTATTGATAAAATCAACAATAGTACCTCCCTAAAATCGATGAAGCGATCGAAAACAATTACTCTTTGTACCCATAAATGTATGATTCCTTATTTGTTTTTTCCTTCTTTTTCTTTACTCGCTGGTAATCAAGTCTTTTTATAGTTTTTATTTTTGTTTTTATATTCTTTATTCCCGTTTCTTTTTTGCTTAATTTCTCCTGCCTTTTCTTCTGAACGTCTTTGAAGTTTGTTCTATCCTAAATTTATTTCCCTTTCTTATTTTACTTCTGATTTACTTTTTTTCTTACACGTCCTTCCTTCCTTCCTTCCTTCCCTCCTTCCTTCCTTCCTTCCTTCCTTCCTTCCTTTTCATATTCATTAATTTGTTCACTTTTATTCCTTTTTATTCCTCTTATTCATTGCCCCCACAATTCACCATCTCCAAATTATCATGAAGCAATCGTCTGTGGAAAATATCCGTGGACATTCCCAAATGGATTCACGCCTCCTTAGTTTTTAAGTACTTCTCGGAGGGGGGTGACATTGACTTGTCGGTTGAGTTGCATTCAGGATTGTAAGAATCAGAATACAAATAGACATGCAGAACTGAGTTCATAATCTCTCTTTCTCTATCTGCAGCACTCTTTTACACTCTCTATGTATTACACACACACAAATAAAAAATGATATTCATTCAGAAAACGTACACACATACATCCAAACAATCCTTTACACTTATATACATACATACATACATACATACATACATACATACATATATATATATATATATATATATATATATATATATATATATATCGTGTATTAAGTATGCTTTCCTCTATGTACGTATCTGTTTAGAGAGATGTGTACTTAGTCAACACGACTTATAATTCTAACCACTAAACTGTATAATTCACATTTAATTTCATTTTCCCTTCTTGAAAACTGAATTTTCTACGATATTCATCTCACAGTTTCAGTTTTTATTCATATTTTTTACTTCTTCGCAATTGCACGAGGTGATTGTTTATAACAGAAAATAAAACGATAAAATGTTCTTTCTTCGCCTATAGCAAGGAAATTGGGAGACTGTCACGTATTATCGACTCGAAATGTTTATAAAGCAAAACATAAACGAAGAAATAATGTATCGATTTTCATCGTCGTCCGATGGGTTGCTAGTGGGTGGGGAGCAAAATAAATATTCAATTAATAATATTATTAAATGTTTCGTTCAAAAACACTTTTTTCTTCTGAAGCAAAGAAATTACTAAAACAAAACATTAGCGTCAGTGACGCAAAATCATTGCAAATAATTTCCTTATAAAATGTTTCCTTAAAATCGTCTCAACAGAATCTGAAATCGACAAGTTGGATACAAGCGGGCACACTCTGTAGTCATTGCTGTCCATTGGATACTGGAATCACAACAGACCAAAACTGTGCTTGAAGGTAAAGTCAAGGCTAATTTCTGCGATTTGATTATTGATCATCAATTCTGTATTACTTGGTGGCAGTATGATGGTGAATTGTCATGAAATCGACGTCGCAACTAGAGTTGGAACCAACTGTCAATGGGTTGCGAAATGAGGAGCATAAAATCATTAATTGAATAAAACATGTGAGGTTACGTTTAGTTGGAGATTCGCTTGCTAGACACTGGGATATAATAAATTTCTCCGTCTTGACTGATTTTCTAAAGTCCAATCTGAATATGGACTATGCTTTAAATTTCTGTACCAATCATATTAAAGAAGAAAAGAAAAAATGTAAAATAGGTCAATTTTGGGAAAACAAGAATTGATAATTTTTGCTTTGTAGTCAAGCTGACAGCGACCAACGTGACACTCTCCCAAACTCATGACTCAGTAAATTAATGGCAACATTTGTTTTCTCAATACAAAGAATAAAACCCTACAATCATTGCTCAGTAGTCAGTCTGTTCGCAATTATGCACTCCAAAACTTTACTGTCACAAAATTCAGTAAACTTTGAAAGTAACGTTCTTCAATTCTAGACGATGCGTTTTTTTTTTAACTTGAAGAAAATCTGCCTCTTCAGTCGTTTATGCAAAGCATCCAAAACTATTCGGCGGAGCCATTATATTTCCTATGCTATGTATGAGTGCGTATATATTTTCCTTTCCGTATGTTTGATATAGTTTCAAAGTACAATGTAAAATTAAATGAAATATTAAAAAAACTTCCTTTCATGTCTATTTACGTCATTTTTAATATTAATTTCAAGCATATGTAAAAAGATATTTATTGGATTTCAGCAGATGTTCACTTATATTGGAGTTCTAATGTTGGAATAGTTCTTTTGATTTATGGGAGCAGAAGAGAAATCATTATAACAATTGTTATAATGATTTATGCAGATCTAATTTTTTAGAATTTTTACATTTTTTTATTCTTTCAGTTAACGTTCTGGACATATATAATTTTGTTTGAATGATCAAGTCAATGTGTTCTTGTCTTGGTGAAAGTTGTTAATGATTGAAACAGTATCAGAATCAAATGTGGTATGATGTCTGGTTGAGATTGATTTGTAATGAATAACTGGTTTGTTTTTTGTCTATCTTTTAATCACTATTTGCATACGTCTATTAATTGTGCAGAGATTTGAGAACATTCTTCGGTCACAGCAGATGATGTCACCAGCGTACATAACTGCATTTGATATTTCATCTTTCAGACGTTTATCTCCCAACATATCAATGTGGAACAGCTATGAAATAATCACATTCAGATATAATGAAGATGAACGACAAATAAATTAAAAATGTCCCTCAGCGTGCATAATAATATAAATAGAAACGTTTTGATAAAACTATATATTCTTATCAATATATATATATATATATATATATATATATATATATATATATATATATATATATATATATATATATATATATATATATATGTATGTATGTATGTATGTATGTATGTATGTATATATAAATCCATAAATGTTTGCGCTTAAACAAAAACATATTTAGACAGCCTTTGAGAGTATGAAAAAATATATGCGTGTATGTTCAATATTGTGATAGCGGCATTTGTTTCCTGATGATGACAGAGATTGTCGAATTCGTCTAAGAATACACACACGCACACACACGTTGAAAGTTCGCGACTCGACTCCCAAAAATCATTATTCTGAGAACTGTGAAATACAGATCTTGGGAAATCGGTCGAATGGCGAAATTTCCAGTAACCTTTAGTCACAATCCATTTCTCACCAGATTAACGCAATAATCTTTCTCATTCCAGAGTCGATTTGAATTAAGCCTAATAAATCTGTGGATGTATATCTATAGTCCTTAACATTTATTTTGGTTGAAAAGGATTTGAACCCCCAGTATCTATAAACTTTTTCTTCAAAATTGCGTTTTATCATTCATCAATGATTCTGTTTTCATTCATTGTGATGTGCAAGTGTCTGTCTGGCTGCTTGAGTGCCGATATTTTCTAATTCCAAATGAATTTTCCTGTATATCGGTCTAAACACATATTTCTGCAAGTTTATGTCCTTTAACTGATGTGTAATTGCCGTTAAAAGCAGGTGCAGAATTAATTAGTCCCGTTCGTAAAATGATAAATAGATATTTATGTAGGTACAAATTTCTGCTTATGATCAATTTTGTAAATATAAATATGTATAAAGATTTTCTTCTATTACATAATTATTATGTATAAATAATGTATATTGTCAAGTGCAATAGAACAGTTTATGGTGATTATGTTCAAAACAAAATACAAAGACTAATTTATTTCTCTTTTCATTTTCCACCAAATAATTCTTAATGAGCGAAAATGATCATTCTTCCCACTTTACTCTTTTTAAAAAGAGATAAAAAATATATTATGATTTCAAATATATTTTTAAAATTATTTCAGTTTAATCTATGACGGACATTTTCTAAGGATCTTGAAAAGTCAAATCAATTACAAATATTTTTTTAAGATCTCACTTATTGTCAAAAAAAGAACAATTCTCTTACCTAAACTTTTGGACATCGAAATTTCCACATTTTCCAAGATATCCAACGGACTATATTGTGTACAGAGAGAAATCAGTTTTATTTTTATTTTCATTCATTGTCCGACAACTCATTTA
>CAHIKZ030000580.1:1290000-1375000 GCA_903632075.3 Acanthosepion pharaonis
TGTGTTATGAGTTAACGGACGGTGCAGATCGTGTTCTCTGGCTTTTATTGGCAACCAGTTTAAGAGAAGGATAACTCTCAATGCAAAACCTGGTAAGAGTTGTTTGGATAAGAGAGGACAGGTGCACAGTGTCACACTGTGCACAGACTGTCCTCTCTTATCAACCCTTCCGAAAAGTGTAGCGGATGGTTTTCTAGTTCTATATAAACATTTACCACTGGTGGTTCAATTCTAAGAACTAAATTGTTTGGTACTTATATGTCGAGATCGACGAGAGAGTCCACTATGTGTGTGTATGTGCCTGTGTGCGCCCGTATGTACGTATGTAATCCCCAAGGATTACATACACACACCAATATCTATTAACATTACTAAATATAAAGACAATATAATAACGAAAAGGTGATTGCGCCTTTTTAAGTTTCTGTTCTTTTCAGCACAACATCAGCTGCGTTTTTTTTTCTACTTGACGATCTACGTGATCTCGTATTTCCCAAGATGCTTAAACAATAATAACAACAAACACTAGCTAAAAAGGACTATTTTCATAAGAATAAATAATAATGATAATAACTGCAGCGATGATTACACCAATGATAAATTATTAAGAATTAAATATCGAGAAATAATGAAATTCGAATTCAAATCTAATATAAAATTTTGAAAATGAAAATAGGTTTTACGGTTATCTTTATGAAGAATAAATAAACGAATATTAGCAAGTAACAATGATGACAATGCTGATTTATGATTAAATAATATAGCACGACTTAAACAATACAAATTTGCATTGAACTTCAGTTCAGGTGACCATCATTGCGTCAAGCAATTCTCTACGGCATCTGTACAGATTTTACCAGCAAGGATATTAGGTAAAGACATTTCCAAAATTATCATTTGACGATAATAATCGTTAACATTATCATTATTCTGCACTTCACCATTGCAATCAATAATGTATATCAAAAGATTTCTGTAATCGACGATTATTCAATGTACAGACATATTTCTTATCATTATTTTCCTTATCTTTAAAAAGGACTTGAGTGTAAGTAAGTGTTTTTATCCGACTGTGCGCATATATGACTGTGCCCGTCTTGTAAGCTACAGGTCTATGAACATATATAAATATTCTGTATAGTAGTGAATAAATAAAATTTCAATGATTTATACACTGAATCAGGGTTTCCAGACATAGATCCGCTCACCAGGGTCAGATAAATCTACCGAATTTATTAACTGTATCACATCTATTTGGAATGCATTACATAAAATAAAACGTTAATTATTGACATCAATTAAATTAAAAAAAAAATATATATATATGCGTCTGTGTGTATGTGTGTATGTGTGTGTGCGTGAAATGCATTGTATAATATTGTATTTATATATGTTTATGCATATACATATCTGTTTATGTATCTATCTCTTGATAGATAGATAGATAGATAGATAGATAGATAGATAGATAGATAGATAGATAGATAGATAGATAGATAGATTTACACACTTGTACACTCTATCTATCTATTTAACTCATACACAGACAAAAATTCACACGCACATATTTAGAGAATTATCTCCATCTCTTTGAGAAGTAGTTAAAAAGTGCTTATAGGAAACATGAAAAATCAGGTTTCGACTGGAATACAAGAACATTGTCAATCGAAGAGAGACACAAATTAAAAATGATATTGACTTGAGTCTTTATCTGAAGATGTTGATAAGCATCCCAAAAGAAAGAAATAAAGGGAAATGCCTAGGTAAAATATAAGCATCCCGGAGATGAAGAAAGCGGAGCAGTGTTTCAGTCATCCCAACAGAGCGACACAAACGGAAAGAGAAGAGTACGATATCGGCGCCGGCGCTGGTGACGACGCCAGATGTGGCCTCCTTCTCGCGCGCCAACTTCCGTCGGTGCCGGTCGCACAACTCGGCAAATGAATGAACGTAAAGAGGAAGAAAAAAGAAAAAATAATGAACAGAAAAGAAAAACACCAAAGATGAACACACAGAATTGAAACAAAGTTAAAAAAAAACAAGGCAAGTATAGAAAATAGATATGAGAATAAAACTAAAAACATAAGTATTAATTATAAGATACAAAACAAAAGATATATAAAAAGATGATATTTATAATATAGCCATCATCAATATATAAATCAAATATTTATATCTATCAGAAGAAAAAAAATTAAAATCATTATGAAAATATGTATATGTTGTAACCTAGGAAGGCTTACTGAATGGTGAATAACCAAAACGGAGGTTGGAAATGAAATGTTAATGTCAACAAAATACAATACTCGCCAGCGGCGTGAAGTAGGTAAACCACTACTTGTGGTGGACTACTTAGACAGCATCTTACCCCCACTTACAAAAGTGTTCAACGTATTTATAAGGATTGGGACATACCCATTAGCGTTCATAGGTACGTTTAAACCTGTAGAAAAAGACTGTATGTATAAAGGTAAAAGACAATAGGAAAATTATTTTATTAACCAACGAGTTTCGTCCAATGTGGACTTTTTCAAGGCAAAAAGGAACTGAATTTATTTACTCAAACCACTCTTCTAAAATTAAATCTGGAATTATTATAGATTTCTATCAGAGAGCATTAAGAATCTGCAGCCCCCCCACACACACCTAAAGAAGAAACATACATAGAAAACACATTCAAAAACCTACAATACCCATATCGTTTCATTCACAACGCAAGAAGAAAGGCATACAAAATATACAACCGAAACAAAAATAATAGCATAATCCGTAATAATAAATTACATGAAAGTAGCATTATTGGCATAATACTACTGATCAATTCCGTCACGTTCACTATCCAGAACAACCTATCCCATCTAAATAATCTTAAAATAATCACAAACACTTCCAAAACCATTATGGCTTTAATCAGATCCTCAAGCACTAATAGCCATAATATTTCTGAAGCAGGCATTTATAAAATACTAGCAGTAGAGCCCGGCTTTGCCCGGGGATATAACAGTAAGAGATAGATCAAGTATCCACCATCATAAAGACTGAAAAATAAAATTGACAAAGATTATTGTTTAAGGTTGACGGATACGCATGTCTTAATTAGTTTTTTTTTTTTTTTTTTTTTTTTTTTACGAATTGGTCAAACCCAAACTCAAACAAAAACATTGTTTTCAATCGTTATGAGTCTCTACCGATTGAATAGAATTTTATTATAAACAATTGTCTTGTAAATGGAATTTTTAAAGCATTCTGAGTGTAAAAATAAAGAAAAAAGTGCGCAAGACAATAAGAAACACTACATGCCAAGTTTTGTTGAAATCGGTTGGAAAATGTAGGTAGCCTTTCTGTAATATTTTAGTTTTACAATTTATGATTTTTACTCATTGAATACAGTAAAAAAAATGCATATTTTGCTTGTGGTGATTCATAATTAGAATTCTGATTTGAATATATTTTCCACTCGTTGTTTCTAATACAAAAAATATTAACTTTATTTGGGTTTATTAATTATGATCTAACAAATCTTATTCATTTAGTAGCCTTTCTGTAATAATAATCTTTTACAATTTATGATTTTTACTTATTGAATATAGTAAAAAAATTGGATACCATGTGTATTTAAAGTAGTTTCCGGTTATTATTTTTAGTTAGGACTTGTGTATGTTTAGATTTCATTTTCTTTCCCTAAAGATAAAGAATTATCCGATGTTTGGATTCATACAATCATTAGAGATCGTTAGATTATTGTTTAAGGCTGACGGACACGCATGTCTGAATTATTTTTTTATTTTTTTACGAATTGATCAAACTCAAACAAAAACATTGTTTTCAATCGTTATGAGTCTCTACCGATTGAATAGAATTTTATTATAAACAATTGTCTTGTAAATGGAATTTTTAAAGCATTCTGAATATTAAAAATAAAGAAAAAAGTGTGCAAGAGGATAAGAAACACTACCTGCCAAAAAAAAAGTGAATTTTTGTTTTATCGGCTGAAAAATGTAGGAAATCCGATCCCATATATAAAGGAACACACACACACAAACAACCTGGGTTTTTTAACCCGATGTGGATTGTCCCCCTTTCATTCTCACGATGTCTCTTAATCGTGTTTTCAAATTGATTTTGTGCAAAAACAATTGTATTTTCCCCTTTTTGTCGCTGTTAGAAACACCACAAGATAATTTTATGTAGTCCTGTGAAGTTTTGAAATCGGTTGAAAAATGTAGGAAATCCGATCCAATATATAAACGTTACACACACACACACACACACACACACACACACACACACACACACAAAATCTGCGTTTTATAATAAGTAAGATAATAAATTGTTTGTTCCCAATATATTGGAGAAACAAGGAGAAATTTAAAAAAAACGCATCTATGAGCACAAAAGAAACCTCACAAAAAACAACTTAACTAATGCACTAGTCATACATAGAAATAAATTCAACCACAATTTTAATTTTAAAAATACTCATAAAAAAAGAAAATAACTCACTTAGAAGGAAAATCCTCAAAAAATATTAATCTACCCCCAGATTTTTTCCCAATGTCACCTTTCCTAAAAGAAGCCAACGTACACAATTGTATCAAGAAATCAAAGACAATGGCTGAATCCGTCAGCACAACGATAAAAAACAATATTTCCAAACGTGATAGTCAGTCAGTTATGTGCGATGCGTGATAGACGCTTAAGCGATCATGTATCTTTCGATACATGACTGACGAGACAATTTTTTTCCTGCAGTAGGTTTCCAAGGGTATTAGTAAGTAAATGTAATGGATTCGACTGGAATTCGAACTCGGTTCTCTGCTTCCTCAATCCGAGCCGCTATCCACTGTGCCTCCTTACGCGTAATAGTACTTGATGTAATTTGTCAATATGACGACAATAGCGTTTTCTAAATTGTTCTAGTTGCTAAAGGTATTTTGTTTCTTGTTAACAGTTACTTTGTTTTCAATAAATCATTTCGTTTTTGCCTTGAAAAAGTCCACATTGGACGAAACGCGTCGGCTAATAATACATTTTTCCGATTGCATTTTACCTTTATATATATATATATATATATATATATATATATATAGAGAGAGAGAGAGAGAGAGAGAGAGAAATGTGTTGATATGCCGACATAAAAACAAATTCAAATTTCCATAATATAGTTTTAACTTAATTAGCTACTATATTTCCATAATATTCACTCCCCTCAAACTCTTCAAATGTTGAATATATAACTAATTCTAATTTCTATATTTCCCCCCCTCTATATCCTCTTTACCTATATTAATTATAATTTATAAACCTTCCTCTACTCTAAGATCTCTCCAACTCTCTTTCCATTAATTCTTAGATCCTTTTATCTATATATTTTAAGTTATTTCTAAACCCCCTTTTTTCCTCCTTTAATTTTAAATTAATATTTCATTCTCCATATAACACCAAATTAATGTTATATGGTTAATATTTGGGTTTAACTTTATAAAACTTCTTCCTTTTAAGACAATTACCTTCCACCCTCCCCTGACCCCTGTCTCGTGCCTTTTGTCTGAATGAGACATGGATAAATTTTGTATAAGTTTTTCGACTTTTTTTTTCACAGTTAAATTTCTATTTCTGACACGAACTCAGTCCACACAGGGATAATACAGACGATCGATACCTTCGTCTGCCAAAATAGGCTATTCCCCATATGAGGTGATTGGGGATTTTATTGTTTATTAATTATTTGCTCTGTAATAATAAATACATTGAGCTTTTTTGTGGATCAGTTTTAATAGGATCCATTTGGATTATATACCAACGGATTTTTTACATTCACTATATATATATATATATATATATATATATATATATATATATATATAGTGCGCATCAAAAAACTTTTACAAATTTGGAGGCGAGAGTTCCTCACGCCAAAACAAGGACAAAAGTCCATATAAATGCCGTAAATCCTTCGTTTTTGAGGTATTGAGTTTGAAGTGTACGATAAACGCTGTTAAATGTACAATCCAAGATACAATCCAAAAATATATCGGGGCGGATTCCTGACACTAAAACAAGGTAAAATGTTCATATAAGCATATGTTTAAAAGGTCAAAAATGTCCTCCGCTTACGTCTACACACGCATGCATCTGTCGGGTCATTGACTGGCAGACCCTTTCAAGTACACAGTGTCGAATGGTTTCGATGGCCCCCATGACACGTTCATGAAGCGTCTCTGCGCTATAAATGTCTGCTGCACTGACCAATTTTTTAGGTGGCGCCACAGATAAAAATCCAAAGGATTGAGGTCGGGGGAACGTGCAAGGCCATGTGAGCAGTCCTCCTCTATCTATCCATCTTTCATGGACTGTATACGAACTTTTGTCCTTGGTTTGGTGAGAGGAACTCGCCCCCAAAGTTTATACAAGTATTTTTGATACACCCTGTACACACACACACACACATACATATATATATGTAATTATATTGATTAAAATTTGCTATATTTATGGGGAAGTTTCCTTAATATTGGGAATAAAATGCTTGTAGATATAAACATTGCAGACAATCTACAGTTTATATATAAAGATATGGGTGATATGATATATGAATGTTTATATATCAGCACAATGTTAGTCAAATAAATGGCAAAATAAAAAAAATGTATGTGTTACGCGTTTAAAGTAACTTGTGTTGATGAAATTATAATATGTGTAAGATGAAGAGTGGGAGACAAAAACAGAAGCGACGATACCACTAGTAAAAGCTGAACATGTCAGTCCACTGAAATTTAAAATTTTAATTTTAACTTGTTTTTTAGAGAAACAGAATTATATCGGTTAAACTACATGTTCAGATTCATTTTAGAAAGAAAAAAAAACACTCATACAGATATCTATGTTAATTTTTATCTGCAGCTACCTATTCAAAAATTATTACTTTACTATATCCCGTTGAAACAGTTTTTTTTTTGTTTGATTATCGAAGTTAAGCAATGTCATGCCTGGTCAGTAACTAAATGAGTGACTGCTTGATAATAACAGGTGCTATAAGCTTGGATGTGCAGGTAGTGTATGAGGGTCAGCTGAAAGGTTCATAGGCTGACCAAGATGGAATGTAACCAAATGAGGTTTATTTTTCATCATAGTCCCCTTTGTGGTTCACACGCTTCTTCCGTCTGTGTTGCAGTGCTTGGATCCCATTGTTGAAGAAGCTTTCATTCTGTTGGTCAAGAAAGTCATCAAGAGCAGATACGACATCATCATCATTGTTATACTGGTACTCAGCCAAATGTTTTTTTTCCATGTTGGGGAACAGATGATAGTCAGATGGGACCAAATAGGGGGGTGATCAACCTGTTCAAAGCCAGAGTCAAGCACATCAGCCATTGAAACCAAGGACTTGCGTACTGGAGCATTGTCCTTATGAAACTAAACTCCTTTCGTCAGTTTTTTGGGATGTTTAATCTTCATAGCCTTTCAAATTTACCACACCAAATTAACATAGTACTCTTCATTGACGGTGTGTTCCCTTTTGAAGATAATCAATAAAGGCCTTCTTTGTGGCAGGTGAGGAGGATATTTCCACTGTATGAATTGTCTCTTTGTCTCTGGCTCAAATTGATGAACTCAACACTCATCCTGGGTTAGAGAACGTTTAAGAAAACCAGATGGCTCTCTCTCTCTCAAACAATGTCAGATATTCCTTTGATGTGATCAGCCTGGGGAGCTTTTGATCGGGGGGTGTCCGAAGACGTAACGGTAACTGAACAGAAACCTTCGTCATGCCAAGTTCATTGTGCAGAATATTCTCAACTATCTCACGGGATATGCTAATAGCATTGGCTATTTGATTTATAGTCAATCGTCTGTCATCCATCACCATGTTGTAAACACAATCAGATGTTTCCTCAATGATGGTAGTTACCGGACGTCCAAAACTTTAGGTCATCTTCGAGACTATCCCTTCACCTCTTAAATTCCTCTGTCCACTTTTGTACTGCTGATAAAGCAAGAGCGTCATCCTCTAATTAGCAGCCATGTGAGCTAAACTATTTTTTCAGGTACTTGATAACACTAAGATGCCAAATTTTGTCCATTTTCAAGTGAATACGCTACTCCTTACATTTGAAGTCTTCTTTGAACAGTCTGGTGCCAGTTTACTTAGAAACAAACAATTCAGTTAAGAGTTAAAATTAATGAATACAAGATTTCATAGCTCTAGTGTGACTCTTTCATAATCAGCTGATGAAGTTTTCAGCTTCACCCTCGCATGAAAGAAGAAATTAAAGAGCACACTTCAAACTGCAATCGTGTTCTTCCCATTCACTTTCGCGCAAATATTCTTGGGAAAAGTATGATTCCATTTCTTCTCCCCTCAGCTATGAGTAAATAGACTTAACTGGTAACCAGTCTAAAATATGGGAAATTCTGAATTTAAACCAGCCTGGAGAGGATTGGCAAAGTTGCAGATGAGCTTCTTATAGGAGCCAACGGCCAACATGCAGTTAGGAGATGAAAAACTCACATTTAAAAAAAAAGGCCTGCGATTGTAGCATCCTTTGACATGTTGCATACAGTGCACCAGTACAGGATATGGTGCTATGATGGAAAGAGTCTTCATTGCAGAGTACAAGCAATTGATTACTTCAGGCAATTACTTGTTCAGTAATAACTTAGAAATTACTGAATCCTCGTCCCTCGTTCTCGATAGGAGAATTCATCCATCCATCAAAAGAATCTTTATCAAATAATGGCTGTAGAAGTTTATTGAAAACAAACTACTTCAAATAATTAGAATCATCAACATAGGGTTGATGACAGAATATTAATTCATAACATAATCTGTAACTGACCATTTTAACATTTTTTCAAGAAAAAAGTACACAAGAGTTTTATTTTTAGAAATCGCTTTTCATAAAAAGTTCTCTCTTAGCACTAAATGTACCCTTATGTTCAATTAAAGATTACTAAAAATTTAAAAGAAATTATTGTTATTATTAAATTAAAACATTTACTCTTATATTCATATATGTCGTGGAGATAATCAACACTGGCAGAACGAATTTCAAATGATAAGATCTTGTAATGTGTGGATGTGATTTGTTGAAAGCTATTTCGTTACTGAGAAATCCCAAAGTTTAATTTAACGCTCGAAAAACGGGACCGGTCAAAAAAAATAAAGCAAAAACATGTCAAAAAGCATCAAAATTAAAAATAAAATCCTCAAAATAGACGTGAATTAAACAATTTTGTCTCGTTTTCGGCAAATTAATGCAAATTTAAATGAATTAAGGATAAATGTCGGTAAAAATTTATTAAACTTACCTTGACTGGGAAATAAAATTTTAAGAGAACAATTGAAATTAATAGTTTTTCTTTGATGTATGATTATTTATCAGCCTCATTATTTAACAACTTCCATAATATTTTTCCTAATTCTAGAACTGAAATAAAATATTTGAAGCAATTATTTCCTGTGTTAATAATAATCATGTCTACGATATTTCGTACGAAATAGTTTTTTCAGATATTATTTTTATATTGTTTTTAAATTCGTCATAAAACATAAAATTTAAAGAAGTCTTTTTCAGTAAGGGTTGAATGCTTTATATTTTTGACTAAAACATTAACACGAATATAATTTTACTCTATTATTTAGTTATTATTATTATCATTTTATGCCATTATACTATGTATTAGATAATAGGATTTCTATTTGGCAGTAAGATAAATATGACTTTCATGAATAATTCCTTTCTTTATATTGTTTGTAAAACGGAATCTACAGTCCGTCTGAATTTATTATGCAAATCACATAAATCTCAATAACGCGAATTTGCTTTGAATAATTTTTGTCAAATTTTAAATAATTTAGACGCCAAAACAAAGCTTGGGTTAAATTTTTCGGTCGTTTTAATTGATTCTGTTAAGGTGATTGGATTTATTATAAAGACTACAGACTGAAGTTGTTATACAAAACCAGAAAATCACTTTTAACTTCAATAATAAGGTCATAAAATCATCAACAATTGAATACTTATAATAGAACAAATAACAAACATATAGGATTAGTCTTTGAAGCATTTACATCCAAATATAGTGAGCCTTCTTTTTAATAACAGCCAGCAATCAATTATTCATTAATTTTGTTAAATCTTTTACTTCTTTGTTCAATTTCCGATATGGTGGTTTTAATTGCTTCCCATGAGTCTACTTTACTGTCATATTATTTGCCACCTATAATTTCATCTTCACAACTGACTATATATTCCCCATAGGATTCAGATCGGGACTGGCCATTCCATTATGTTTTCTCCTGTAAACATTTTACACTCCCAAAAATTCACGGGTAACCTTAGATACACAGGAAGGAGTATATATATAAATGAAGGTTGGGTGTATATATATATATATATATATATATATATATATATGAATATATATATATATATATGTGTGTGTGTGTGTGTGTGTGTGTGTGTGTGTGTGTGTGTGTGTGTGTGTACCTCATTTTGAAACTGCGAGGTTGAGATTTGTACCATTCAAAGAAAGTCTTACCATGAAATCGCAATAGCACTTTTCAGTTTAACTCCTTCATCGACTTTAAATGTTCTAATAATGATTTGGTCGACAATTGAAACCCATATCACCACACTGTCGCCTACTTTGCCACAGGTACATCTTTCTTTGGCCAATTCATCAGGTCCATTGAATTTCACCTGAAATTCGTCCGTGAAAATTACTTTAAAATTTCAATTTTCATGTATTTCTTGGTCCATTTTTTATACTTTAAAATATTTGCGTTTTTGTGAGGAGTTTACCAAGGACATTTAATGACAGATCCCAATTTGCAGAGTATTCTACACCTTTTATCCTTCTTGACTCCCTAAATTCCAGCCTGTTCATAGATTTCAGTACTGGTCAAAAATGTGTTTTTCTCCATAATTCGCTTTAGTTTCCACTCCCCCCCCTCGAAGAGACAAGCCTTTTCCATTGCTTCTAGTTCTATATTCAACAACCCTTTTTTCAATAATCTTCGCGAAGTTCCTTTGAAGTCTCCAATGTGGACATTCTTTGTTATTTTCTGTTTTTCAGCATTTTTAGATTCTTTTCCATTATCTGTGTTTCAACATATATCATGGAGTATTTATTAAATTTCAGATGCCTTAAACTAATATTAGTTTAATCTGCAGACTGTAGTTTTTATAATAAATCCAATAACTTTAATAAAATTTTGAAACTACATACAAAATTTAACTAGAGTTTTGTTTTGAGATCTAAATTAATCATTTGAAATTTGATAAAAAATGTTTGAAAGCAAATTAGAGTTATGAGATTTGCATAATAACTTCAGACAGACTGTATTATTATCTATTTATTTTTTACGTTTTTATAAAAACGTAGGTTTTCTAATTATCATTACAAGGTGCGAAGCAACATTTGTTCCAGACTTACAGATTTATCAACAATTTCATAGATACTCATATTTACGTACGTTTTCTTAAGCATAGAAATGAACTAATCATTGTAGTTTAATATTTATAATAATCAACGGCAAAATGTCTAATTTAGATTTGTTGGGATTATATGCATACAGCGTTTTATTCAGGTTTTATAATTATACAACTAATTGACAAGGTCATTACTGAAAATGTGCTGGTAATGACACCAAGTTATCTATTTTATTTTTTATAAAAATTCACATGAAACGTAACAAGTGCAAATAAACGTTTATTTCAGAGAATTCCCTTATCAATTCAACAGGTGTTAGTGATATTTATTCACAGGTAATTAATACAAATAGAATTTTACTTTATCATTTGCTTACAGAATTGAAATCGATGTATGTGATAAATGATACTAACGTAAGAGGTCAACCATTTTCTATAAGTTCTAAATCAATATTATACCTACTCTTAACTCTATCCGTACTTTTATTTATCCTTCCCGAATAAAGAACATCTTTAAAATTAATAGCAATAAATAATTAATCAAGTCATAATTACACAACGTGGAATTATAAGAAATACCCAAATGATAAAAATAATACGTTGTTTGTCTGATACCAAATCTCTATTTTAGCATGAAAACGATAAATGGACCATCCATAATTTGTACTTATATTAAAAGTTCCAAATAGCAACATTTAATATCAATTGCAGTACCTTTCAATGAAAGGAAATAGAACAGTTTTAATGAAAATTTAAAATTGTTTATTGGTAAAACAAATACACAATAATATAATGCAAACAGCAAAGTTTTAAGCGTTTCACTCATTGTCTCACTATTGCTCAATCTCTCTTCCCCTCTCATTATTTCTCTTATTATCTTTTTTTCATTTATCACTCTCACCATTTCTCTCTTTCTCTCTTCTATATTATCTCTCATTTTCTCTCTCATTATTCCCTGTCATTATCTCTCGAATTCATTTTTCTCTCAATCTCATAATTTAAATCTTTCTTTCTCATTATTTTTCGCACTTTTATTATCTTTCATTTTCCTTTCTTTATTTCATTATTCCTCATTCTTCTTTCTCATTATCTTTCTCTTTTATTTCTCTTTTTCTTTTGTCCAAATGGCCAGCATCATCAATTCTTAAAGGACATTTCAAATTATTAGTAATATCAAAAAATCTTCGCCTTTAAATTTTCTTGTGATAAGCGATCCATTTGTAAACAGTTAATACTGTTTGAGTCGACACACGCATTTGAAAAAACACGATGGAAATTTTAAAATGTCTTAGATTCTTTTCAGATGTCATCAAAAACTTTTTATTCGTTGATTTTGTTAAATCTTCAAATTGTTGTTACTCTTACTATTCAAATTGTTGTTACTCTTACTATTCAAATTCTCACTTACTAAAAAGCTGGAAGTCAACACAGCCATAGACATGCATTTCAAATTATAAAGCAAATATTTCAATACTGGATTTGAAATTAACTTGATCAACTGGGACAATATTTAGCAACAGTCATTGATCATGAAACCGCTGATTACTTACAAACATTATTGCTTGCACGGAAGCATTTCTTTCAAACAGTTTTTTCGTTTTCTCCGTTTATCTGAGAAAAAAAATCCAATTAAGTGATATATGAACAAATCATGGAAAGCGAGAAAAGCATCTGTTCTTTTTGTTGTGCCGCTTTCACTGAGAATGTTTGTACTTATGTTAGAAGTGTTATATATTAATATTTCTAGTTACAAGGTTTCAATACTCTAGAGTTTGGTAATAAATAGTGCTTAATATTTAGATACGTGATTTCCCGATCATGGGATCCGGGTTCGATTGTTTCCATGGTCGATTTATCAATAACTTCCTGATTCCATCGCGCGGCACCTTTGGAAAATGACTGAAAACCATATCACGGGTTTAGCTCGAGCATTGTGATTGGAATTGGGTAGGCGTATCTAACTGGGAACCATTGAGGGTTGTCCTAACCCGAACTCACAAGTCATCGTGACCGAGGATTTGAACTCACTGACATTGATTACGCCAGATAATGCGCTCTCTAACTGTAACTAACGTCTGCTCAGCATAGTGGGGCACTTTGGATGTTGAACGAACATAAATGTACCTGTGCAGGCGTCTGCAACAGGGATCGGCTATCCGCTGTAGTAAACAGGTTTACTCAGATACGAACGGAGTCAGTTTGATTGTCTTATGTTACACTTGAATGAATAAAATTAACTTTTTATGAATCGAAGTTTTGGGAAAATAGCAGCAAACAAAAGATGAATATATATATATATATATATATATATATATATATATATATATATATATATATATATATAGTATTTCTCCATGCGGAAAAACATTTATCGACGCTTACTGAACATTTACGGGGACATAACAGTGTACAATTATACACGGTGGATAATGCGTTTCAGTAATGGCGACAATTCCGTGGAACCCTTCACAGGTGTTAAGCAAGGAAATGAAAAGCACCCGAATCATTTCATTCACTCTGGTGGTGACATTGTTGAAAATCATGTTTTATAAAACATGTTCTATTCATCGATGATATTGTGCTCTTTGTATCTACTGTGATTTGGGTAGAAATAAATAAGTGAAATTTTCTTATAAACACACACACACACTCGCGCGTGATCACATATATATATATAGTGGGTGCGAGGTGGGATAATTAAATTTCCGGAATGTTTCTGTGATAGCAAAGTCTCTTTACCTGGTCACTATTGGCTACTGTCACCTTCAAATTATTCGCCTTGTACGATGATGTTGTTGCTGGAAACATTCTTGGAATTCATTTTACAGAATATCTTTCATTAGTCATGTGTTGTTGGATGTCAAAGATGTTAACAAATTTTGGCACTTTTTCAGTATTGAAATAGCCAGAAAAGTGGGAGCTAAGTCTAGTGAATAATGAGGATGGTTATTCATTTTCATAATAGACGTCTTATCTAAGAATCTACGCATTCCTAACGCATTACCCGCAATAAAAATTATTATAATGGAAAATCCATTTATCAGGTCATAGTCCGGGTCATTTCCTTTGAATAGATTCTTGTAACCTTTTCAGTTCATCCAAAAATATTTGTGTTTTGTCTGCGAATTACTTATGTTATTGTGTACATCTTAAACTTCCATTGCAAATAAAAAATATTATTTTTTTCATAGCATGTTCACCATAACTTATTATTAATATGGCTAACATTTCACTGGAACTTTAACTAATCTTCAGACAAAACTTGGTTATAATCCACTACTCCAGATTCCTTTCATTCATTTTCTGCTAACAGTCTAACATGAACGCTTACAGCTTCTTGGGCAACGAATAACTGGTCTTCACCTCAAGACAAGAGAATTTGGAATATTTTCGGACGTGTTTAGTACAAATGTATCTCTGGTTCTTTACGCCAGCAACACACCAGGATTTAGTCGATGGCACAATTTTCATAAATATAGGATGAAGGGAACCCCGAATATTTTGCTTCTGTAGAAAACTTTCAGTTTAACAGATAAGAATGATGGATAAATTAAATTTTCATGTTTTATTCACACTATTATCAGAACACAATCAAAAGGGAAATGACTACTTCAGTCAAAAAAAAAAAACAGAAAATAAATAATCAGAAATAAAACAAAAAATATAAACAAGAATCGAATGAGTTACTTGAGTCATTTCTTCTTACGTGTTGAAGAAAAAAAAGAAAAGAATATATATAGTATTTGCATAGTAAAAATAAATGCATAGTATTTGCATAGTATTTGTAATTCTTATGTAAGACAAACATTTCTTTTTTCAATATTCTTCTGATATTGTTGCAAATAAAAAAAACGTTTCGGATAAAATTAGAATCGAACAAAGCCAAGAAAATAAAATAAAAAATACAAGATGAAAAAAAATAATAATAAAAATAGAACACAATCCAAAACTCAAGAAGAGTTTTCCCAGAATATTTTCTGTATAAATGTAACTATTAAAGTTTTATTCAAGAATCTCATCATAAACTTTCCAGGGGAACGCTTCTGGCTGCAAATGATAACACCAATCTGATACTAAAAATACAACTTGCTGTCTATAAAGATTTTACCTTGCGATCAATTATGGTTTCGGAAAATGAAACATCATTATTTCTAGCACCTCAGCAATACCAGGATTTGTTGAACAACGCTAACTTTGGCATAACGCCAGATTTACATTCGTTTTCTACGTGCTGTTGCTCTTTGGGAAACTCTCTAATAATGCGATGCCATGAGCATTATCTACTAAATTTTCCCATCGCCTATGAATTTTGAATGTTTCAAATGTATAAACACTATTTAAACGCTATTTTGTAAATGTTTAGAACTAGGTATTTCCATTTTTCTTTCAATTTCTCCAAAAGATTATTTTTCGGGATTCTGATTTTTCGGGATTTTAAATTTCAGGATTCTGATCTTTCGGGATTTTATAAATTCGAGATTTCATATTTCGGGATTTTAAATTTCAGGATTTCAACGTTCGGGATTTCAAGATTCAAGATAATAATCGGCACACGAAAATTTCTTTCTGTATAATTTCCCTTTCTTTGATAAATAAAAGAAAATATCAACTTTATATCTATAGTGGGGCAATCGCGTAAGAAAACAATTTTATGCTTATTCATTAACGGAACCTTGGTTAGAACACGGGACATCAATTTTATTATAGCAGTATATTATTAAACCTGTCATTTCAGAATGAAAACACGTTCATTTAATTTCGGCAAAATACATTTTCGCTATTTTTAAGCTTGTATTCGTATAAAATGTCCTTCAGCATAGTTCTTGTAGCGTAGTTTAATGCTTAAATTATAAAGTTCGAATTCTCCAGATTGAATAAATAAATTTTACGTGCCAACACAGAAAGCACTCCGCTGTTGGCACATTTCACACGACTACGTTAAGAACGTGAGTGTTTCTTTGTATATGCATCAAGGACACAATCTAACGTACATATTTAAGTAGGTACTGCATGCATACATAAAGACATCCACATAAACTTTGCAGGGATACATTATTTGAGAATCAAATATTTAAGTACTTGTGTGTGTGAGTGTATGTTTGCGTGCGTATATAACTAGGAATACATACATATTTAACTATTCTCTATTTAATTCAACAGAGCTGAAATCATTCAAACGTGAATGGATAAGATTTAACTAGAAGCCAACATCCCATGCGAAGTCGATTAAAGACTGATTTTGGGAGAATATTGGTAAAATCTTCGAGGCATCCTGCCATTCTTCAGCTTTTAATCTACTAGTTACCTTCTCAACATCAACCAAATCCAAAGTTTTTCTTTTCTTTTTTTCCTTCGCAAATAAAATTGTTACGGAGTGAACATTAGATTGAAGAAAGTGTAATCAATTCGACATTAATAGGAAATGGTGCAGCGACTGCCATCGGCATTCTTTTCTAGATTTTTCTTATTTTAGAGAAGATGTAGAAGTAGAGAAAATGAATGATCATTTTCCTTAGCAGACCAGTAAGGTGAAACATAAAACATAAAAACTGTTATTTCATTAAATAAAAACCACAACAAAAGTTTGAAGAAATTAAAGAAATAAAAAAAATAACCATAAATTATCTACAATACACACACATACACGATGTCTGTCGACTTATTAAACGAGTATGATCATCGCTGACAAGTTTAACCCATGCTTTCTCTCATGAGAAGGACAAAAAGTGACAAAAAGGATAACAAGTGACTTGCAATGCTTATTGCAGATACGGCAAACTAAGTTGTCCTGTACAGAGCCTGTTATCATTTGTTGTAAATTTTGTTCAGGTTGCTTGTGAGTTTTTTGCAGGTCTTCTAACATATGACACACTCCTGTTGTTGTTTTATATATATATATATATATATATATATATATATATATATATATATATATATATATATTGTTTTCACAATTCACCTCATGCAATGGGCTGCAGGAGTGTAAGTAAGGGAAAAGACCGAGTATACCAGAGGT
Organism: Acanthosepion pharaonis; assembly: GCA_903632075.3. Lineage (NCBI taxonomy): Eukaryota > Metazoa > Mollusca > Cephalopoda > Sepiida > Sepiidae > Acanthosepion > Acanthosepion pharaonis. The sequence continues at coordinate 1,307,455 of CAHIKZ030000580.1, forward strand.
TGAGGAAATGATAAAAAGAAGAACGGAGGAGGATAAAAAGAAGAACAAGGATCAAGTCAACAGAAGATGTCGATTGACATTACATTTAAGTTATCAGGAATGCAAGTAAGAGGGAGTTCCACTGTCGGGAAGTGAGAGAGAAGAAGCTGTTGGAGTAGAAGAAGCTTTAATTGTTTCGACTGCAAAAGGGTGGGACCGAAATGCCAACATAGTAGAACGCGTAAATTGATGGAGTCATGGTACCAGTGAAAATATCAGATGCCATGAAAATATTTATAGGAAAGACAGAGGGAATCCACATTACGTCGGTGAGAAAGTGACTGGAGTCGAGACCGGGCAAAGCGGAAACCATATTGTTTGTTAGAATACAGATCGTAGGATAACAGCGGAGGACTTCCAACAGGCTGGAAAGCAAGAATCGACAAAGCAATAGTTGTATAATTTGGAGAGAACTGGGGCCAGCTAAGGGGCACATTTCTCTAGGACTATGACTGGTATCCCGTCACCACCACTTGCTTTATGAGGGTCTAATTTAGAGATGATGTCTAATACCATCGGCGGAGTTATGCAGATCTGACTCAGTATAGCCTCAGTTCTAGGAGGAAGATCAGGTGTGGATACCCTGGATGTGTGTTGAATTGGATAAGAATTTCCGAGCAAAGCATTCAGCCTTATAAGCAGAGGATATTCGAATTGATTGAATAAAGGAGGAATTGAAGATTCGTTGTAGTTCAGCATACCCTTGGGAGCAGCTAATAATCTTTAGAACCAAACTTGCGAGATGTAATACATTATTTCATCCTTTCAGCAAACAGTAAGTTTCCTTCATTGAGGACAGGCTTGCATCATTACTAGACAAAGAGACGTCTGTTGCTATCAGACATGTCGCTCCGGTACAGACGGAAGAAGTGATTCCTATGGGCTATAGCAGCAGAATAATGCAGGTGAGAACCAAGGAGATGAGTGCGATTTAACTTGGTATTTTCTTGCTGTGATGAAAGCCTCGATACCGGCTTTTACCCAGGAGGAGACTTCAGACGCACATTTTTGTACGGGATGATTAAAAACCACATTCCATGGGACGTCGCGAAGAAAATCACGGAACGAGTCCCAGTCTGCGCGTTGATATCAGAAACCTATTCTGCTAGTAGGAGATTCATGGATAGTGGGGAAGGGGAAGGAGATGTTAATAGGCACCACCGCGTGATCAAAGTTCCCAAGAAGTCAGAGCTGCGTAGCGTGACAAGAATCAGGGATGGAAGTAAAACAAAGATCGAGAAGGGAAGCGTTACCGTCCAGGTTACCAGGGAAACGCGTAAGAAAGTTAACCATTTGCGTGAGAGATTGAATAGTTAAATGTTTGGATATCAGCGAGGTCCGTTACAGACTGTTTAAGCCACATGGTACGGTGGGCGTTAAAGTCACCGAACACGAATATGTTTGCAAACTGATGTAGAGAGATAGCTTTATCTATATTATCAGAAATGCTATCGAGTAGACAATAATTTTGAGAGGAAGGGTAAACGGTAGAGAAAGAAGAGATAGCTTACTGGATTGAGGAGAGATAGACGGGGACACATATACGAATAGTCTGGATATTCCAAAGATATATAAAATGAATTAAATCCGACATATTGTTATTTTGTTTATTCGAGTAGAAGATCTCTTTTTTAATTAAACATTATTTTTTTATCCAACTATGTCTACCGGTTTGAATATTCGAGAAATCTTGCCTCCTCCGACAGGATTCGAACCTGCATACACTATGGGGAACAGTCATTGGATCTGAGGTGCCTAACCACTCGGCCACGTTTGTTTGAGAGGATGTCCTACATAGGCACATACAAATACATCAAACATTATTCTACTAAAAATCGATAAGTTTTTTTTTTTTTATTCTACTAACTTTATTCCGCAAACAATCAATAAGTTCTTACAAAGTAAGTTGAAAGTCCATTTGTTTTCATTAATGCTGAATAACGTGTTTAATGTAAAAATACTTCTGTCACTCTTAAACGGCTCTCATGTGTGATAAATAGCTATGACTTCAGATATCAATGTTAGTGTAGCCTTCTCAAAATCATACTTCTCTAAAATTGAGCGTATATGTATTGTATTTGATATGTGAATGATAACATTTTGTGTGTGTGCGTTCATTTGAAAGAGAGAGATTATCAGTGAAATACGCTTGTTTCTGTACTTATGCTATAGATGGTAATATTTAGTTTGTAACTATAACTTACAGTAATTCGTAAAATTATAATTGCAATAATGTATAAAGCAAGAATTAATGCACATAAAATAGAAAGACAAAAATAATGCCTACGTCTAGCATCAGCCTTAGGGACTGCAATTATTCCAATTGCATAGAACACGACAAAAAATAAATACTGTCAAGATGTGCAGCTTTATTTCAATCATCCCCGCAATTTTATTTTTATCAGATAATTTCCACGCCTTACATGCAATTACAGCCTCTAAATAGAAGTTACAGGCGTAAAGTGCATTTATTATTCTGGTCTTGTTAATTTTTCATATTCTTCACTTATTTTCTTTAAAACTTTTGTTTTATTAACTTGAATTTTCATTGAACTTCATTTTTTACATTTCATTTTCTTTATCTTGGTGCCGAATCTATAATTTATATTTGAAAAAAACATTTTTGCATTTTCGTTTTGGTTTGAACTAAATTTTCAGAATTAGAGTAATAACAAATTTTATCCATTAAATAACGATCTTAAAACCGTTGTTGTTATAACTAATTCGGATCTTTGGTGCTTAACCAAGCAAAATTAGCCGCAAGCAAGCAAAAATGACTATGTCCAATAAAGAAAATGTTAAATCCAATCATTTTGAATATAATTTGTAGATAAAACTTTTGGACAATATTTAGAATATTAAGAGTAAAAATGGGTTAGCAGTGAAAAAATATATCTGAAATAAATGGAAGCTAAGAAAAGAACTAATACTATTTTTTTTTGTATAGTAAGTATTTATTTGATACATTACCAATGTTTCAAACGCTAAATAAGAAACAAAAAGAAATAAGAAAATTTCGTTAGAAAAAAAATTGTTGAACTGCTATATAATATCAATTCTCTTATATGATCGCGAATGCGAGATGATTTCCTTACAAATGAAGAAAAGAAATAAGGCAACAGACATGTTGTTCTACAGAATGATGCTGGGAATATCATTGACAGAGCATATGTCAGCAATACGGGAATTTTAAGGAAAATGGAAACAAAAAGAAAACTTTTGATTAGAATCAGTAAGAGATAGCTAAAAATTCTTTTGGCGCGTAATGAGGAAAGAAGGCTTGGAGAATTTGACACTTATGATATAAGGCAAGAGGAGTAAAGGGAAAAAGCGAGTAACTTACTTAACGAGCATGTGTAATTGAATGGCAGATCAGAGAGTGTAGGATAGTAAAGAGAAATATTTCTAAATGCCACAAAGGATAGAAGCTGAGAAGAGTCATGATCGAGTACATTTTGAAGTCACGAGGTATACATAAAAGTAGACCTACACATCTAAACAACTTCGCCAATTAATTGCAAATATAAGTTAGCCTTGTAATTGAGCGAAACATTGAAACAAAAACTGTTTCACTACCTGAAATTGTGTGTAGCTTTAGCATCCACTAGGAAAAAAGAAAATAAGTGAATGCATTTATGATCTCTTGAGTTTTTTATGCAAACATTGTCATTGATGATATCTGTACATTTGAATAGGAACAATGAGAGAAAACGGACCTGGTTTTGTATATCATAAAAAACTACGCAGAGATGGAATATACCAATGCTCTCGGCTATGACAGCATTGGGATGTAATGAATGTGCAATTTCTTTAATTAAGAAATTTCCCTTCGGCACCGTCATTCTACGAGTACCACTTTACGACACATTTCGCTATTTTCCATTAAACTCTTTCATGTGTTAGTCATGCAAAATTAGAGGAAATATCTCCCCTAAGCAGTTACTGTAAATAAAAGGAGATGTAAACAGGAAAATATTTGAACCCCCTCTTATTCCTGATTTTAAGCAAAGAAATAAAATCTATAAACTCTGGGAAATCAGATAGAAGGAGAAAAGGAATAGCAAATAGATACTGATCAGACGAAAGAATTTTTCACGACACAAAACATTTGAAACGGATTTTTTTAGCCAAAACTTGTTGCGTTTGGAAAAGGAAATAAACGATGATTGGACGAAATTAAATTACTTATTTGTTTCATTGAAATCTTAGAAGAAACAATTTTTGAAAGTGTTAGTCATCAGATAAGATCTTAACTTATTCGTATATAGATTGTAAATAACATTAACCATTAATTCATAAACTATATCATGATTAGTTGCGGTTTGTATAACGACGAGTATTATAAATCTAAACAGCACATGACTGCCAGGTCAACAGTTTTATTTTCTCACTTTTCCAGGAAAGTGACTTGATATTAAAACCATTTACTAATCTTGTAATTCTTGAAATAGTGTGATAATAAGAAATGACTGAGGAAAGTGAGAACAGTTTTCTGCTTCCATTTTGTTTTACGTTTGCTTTCTAAAATGTCAACTTCGTCCTTTTTTAAAAGAGAGCTACTTAATCAATATTACTTCTGATATGAGTAAGTATTTTCTAAAGAATTAATGAATTTTATTCTTTAATCTGACATGTTTTTATTACATCAAACATTATTTTTAGTGGATACCTGTATTTAAGTAGATGCCCTGTTTATTTTAAACAGTATTTATTTCCTCTACCAGCCTACGTACTATAAAAAACTTAATTAAGAAAATAAGCAGAACGTCTACTCAAATACGGGTATCCACTAAAAATAATAGTTGAAATAATAAAAATATATCGGATTCAAAAATGAAATCCATTAATTCTTTAGAAACTGTTTTGTTTACGTTTCGGATACGAAACTGAACAAATAGTCATTTCGAGAAAAATATAAGTGAATGTGTTTTAAAGGCAAAATAGAATCTTGATTAATTGTGAATCTTTTCGTATGAATGATAAAAGCCCGCAGGTTCAGATTCATCCTGCAAAGTGGGGGGCAGCGAAGTTTCGAATCCTGTCTAAGGTACATTTTATTTATCAAGTTTTCTCGAGTACGCAGTCCGGTAGACGAAATAAATGTGTTTTTAAATAAATGGAGCGCCTACTCAAATATGAATATCCAACGATTGAAGTAATGAGTAATTATTGAATTTCCAATTGATTTTTTCAAGCATATAAATATCCTCGCAGTTTTATATAGAGGTTTGCATTTATATGAATAAATCTTTTTAACATGAAAAGTTTATTATATTCAATACGGTATCAAAATCAGTAAATGTTTCTGTTTTAACAGTTATTTATTGTGGGTTTTGTCTAAGAATACAATGAATTTCGATATTGAACTTTAAACCTTTTACCATTAGTTCATTGTCTAATCACGAAAGCAAACAATTTTCTTTAGTCGATTTTTTCCCTTTCAAAAAATCAACCTCTGGGATGGACTCTCAAATTCAATTATGATCTACGGTTAAATAATTCCTTGAAACAATATAAAGAAGAAAAAAACAGGCGAAATTATTTTCTTGTCCTCTCACCTCCCATCATTATTTTCTGAAAAAGAAATATTTCCTTCATTAGCTTTCTTTCGGTTTTAAAAATCAAACAAAACGTATAAAGATTAAATTTTAGAATAATGTCAAAATACGCCAAATCGTTGCTTTTTTTCTTTTCTGTTTTACGTATTTTTTATGTAATTACAGTAAAACAATCTGTTTTCTCAAACTCTCATTCAAATAATTATTTTAGCTTTTCAAATTCTCCGGAAATTTAAACTGTTTCGACGATTATCGAGTTTTCTCCCCTTATCTTGGGAATTAAAGATAATAGTCAAGTTTCGTTATGAGATTTGGTGTCGCATAAGAAATGCTTGTAATGCGTATTTGAGTTTACAAATGGGCCGACCGGCTTATTTTTACGCGAACTGATGTGCACAGGAAATGGATAAATATTTATATATGCCAATGGGATTTGAGCTGATTTACAACTACATTTACAATCTCTACATCTGTTTCGCTGTCGGTGTTTACTGTCTATTCAGTTGCTATCGCGTGAAAGAAGAAATCACAGTATGCACACACGTGTTATTTTCTCTCCTTACTCGTGTATTGCAAATACTTATGTACAAACAAGTTTATATTGGCAAGATGTATTCGCGCCTATGAAAAATGTCTGTAATATCAACATTTAAAATGGATTTTGAGTTTTACTTGCATATACTTGCAGCGATTCATGAATGTGCCTAATTCAATCTCTCTCTCTCTCTCTCTCTCTCTCTCTCTCTCTCTCTCTCTGTTGTTATTATCACAATGTTTCAGTCATTCTGCCTTCCGGTTTTCTGCCTCTTAGTGGATTAAAGCGACAGTTTGTGAATTTAGTGGCCTAGTAAATTGTGAGTCCAATCACTGGGCTGGCTAATATAGACTTAGACTCGGATGAAGCAAGGCAAGAAATGAGTATTACTAAAAAGAAAACAAATACAAGATATTACTAGATATGGACAGCGCAATGAGAAAAATCTAAGCTCATAGATGAAGGTAGAAATTCCTCATCAAACACCTGAAAAAGGCCAAAAGACACAACGGTTGAAACATTGTTATAACAACAACAATAATGAGGACATTAGTCCGAATCTAAATAATGTAATTCCTTATCGCATAAATTCAGACAGAAAGAATCTTTCTTTCCCTCTTTGAAACCCACTAAGAAGCAATATATTGTATATAACTTTTGCATATATTTTTCCCAACTGTTTATTCTTTCTTCTAACGACTCCATTCTCTTGATTTTCTTTCTCTGGTTGATACTCGCGCATACACTTTTTATGCCTTCTTTAGTCATTCGTATATTAATGGCATGCGTTGGTGTAGAAGACGGAATTTGAATCTTAAAAAATCATCCCAAAAGCAAAGGGTCGACTTACATACAAACTATAAAATCCATCACAGGATTTAGAGAGTCAACAATGGCAATGAAAAACAGAATACAATATTCGCGTAAGTTCTATGGCCATACAACTCAATATTTTCTAATGAAACTTGAACGAATATTATGCGTGTGATGTAATGGGTTGCAACTGGGAATTTCATTCGACTTTGTTACATTCACTTACGCATAAGTACCCTTAGAAAAAGTATGAATCCATATATTCTCCCTTACCTATGGGTTAAACAGCAGGACAGACTAGTTTCTATAGCCTTGGTTGGCGACAATTCTAAAGATGGTGAATCGATAAAATCAACCATCTATCAGCAATACTGGGCCACTTTGTGAGTGCATATGCCCTTGTAAATGCATTATAAACCTGTCTAACATATTTCAAAATCCCAGCTTCATACCCCATTTATCATTTGCAATTTTGGAGAAACAGTAAACAAGTGGGTGTGGGTTCTGGTAGCGTGATCTTTCACGCAAATTTATCAGGGTGCTCAGTCAATCAAAGATTTTCGAATCATATGTAATCAACTTTTATGGTAGATCAGGATAGTCTACCGATAGTTTTCGTTTTATTCGCGTTAAAAAATACTTGAGAGTGTCTCGTTGAGGCAATCACAACAAAACCGTGCTGAGATCAGAATAACCTCCTCTCAGAATATACCTGTTTAATCTAGACCAGAATAACCTCTCGAGTATGATTGGGGATAGCCTACTTCATACCCCGAGATATAAAGTAGCCTAGTCTAAACTACACATCCGAGACCAATTTTGACTCATTTTACCATTAGTGTCAATAGCTGTTTTTCTTAGTAAAAAAAAAAACAGCTTATGCGACGGCTCCAGTCTACAACCTGATGATAATGGCTAATGGATAATGTTGGATAAAGTAAACAGTGTACTGTAGAACACACACATTATAAATTATAATAAATTAAACGATGCTGCTTTATAGTCCAGACATAAAACAATCAAGATAGAATAACACTGGGTATACACTGGGCTGGTAGGTTGCGTTTTCTTTGCAGATTGTGATTGGCTCGTTCATAGTAGTCAAGGTAATCACAATAAACCACGCAGAGATCAGTTACGAGTAAATCTAAACATTAAAAACAGGATTTGTTGGAAAGGTTCAAAATGTCACTCCTTCATAAGCAGTAGCATTCTCTCCGGGTGAAGGTTAACCACCATCTACCATAAAAAAAAAACATTATTAGATAAAGTGTAAATAACTAAGCTTGTTTAATAGTATCAGTGGTCACTGGGTGGGCGAGCAGACACAGAATAGAATTATACAGAAGGTATAGCTGAAAACCTACTCTAAAAATACTCTTATATATTCATTCGGTTCATACAGAGGTACACAGATGCAAACATATCAATAAATATGGAGAGAACTATTTGGACTCGTCTAATGTTTAAACACTCGACACACAAAACAATGAAGCAGCCATGAAAGTGTCTACATGATTTTATATTGTTTAATTCCTTTGGCTGTCTTATATGAAAACGTTATTCATAAAACACACATACGCACAAACAATCCTAGAGTTTTGCTTAATCTTACACCGTATATAATTTTTTTAATTTTCTGTCAGAGTTTGGAATTAATGCTTTAATACTGAACAGGGACACATTGTTTAGCAAACTTATCTCGCTCGAATAATTACGACTGAGTCGTGAGTTCGATGCTCAATAGGTACCTCATACTTACGGCTATGTGCCATATCTATTCAAAGCTTAGATATTCACTAGAATAGGATTCTCAATAAAAAGACGTTTGAAATCATTTTACTCGTCCATTTTATATTTCGTTGCCAGTGGAAAAATATCTGTGGAGATTCTTAACTCTTTGTTGTTCTTCATATATATGCACACAGGCACGCAGGTATGTGCGCACAGACAGTCCCTCAATATACACTAAAATGCAAGTACATACGCAAACGTGTATACTCACAGAGAAATTCTTCTTTTCTTTCTATCCATGGATATAATTAAGTTCCTCTCAATCCTACTCTGCTTCTCAATAATACTCGTTCTTTTTCCTCCAAATTTTGCAACAGAGAAATGCTTCCTGTCTTCATAAGCACTGCGATATTTTAGTCATCTTTCCAAGAAAAAGGCCTTGTCCGCTAGTTGGATGAAGAAATTCATTGCACATCTAAGCACAATGGATGCTATTTTAAGGTAAATTGGGGTCATGTCTCAACGAGACAAGATGGCTGTCGATTGTTGAACGAAAGCCCCCAAAGTGATAGTGAGTAAGAATTAAGACAAAATTGTTTTTGGGTAGATTGATGGAAATGAATTTTATTGTTATAGTAATCCCAGGCGGCTTCAATTTTATTTATCTATTTATCTACATTAGTATTTTATAGGCTGTTCGGCTAAAGATGGCTATATTTGACTTTTTTATTATATGCCGTTTGATTAGCTATTTTTATCGACCTATTTTCTTAACACTAAGATGCATACACGTTTGACATGCAAACAGAGCCATAGAGAGATATGCATGATTTGAACAACATTTGCCTTTATTAAGACATAAATATAAAATAAATTTCTTTACCTACTTGTGTACGGATGGATGTTCGTGTAGTCGCCTACCATTCAATTTTATTTTCCACTTCTCATTTTTATTTTAAGATGCGGAAAGCAATAGATGACAACAAGGTAACGGTTCAGTCGTATATTTTTAGCGCCATTGTGGCAATATGAGTTGAATAGCAAAACGAAGGCTCCTTCAAGTAAATACGTCACGTGCTAAAATACGAAAGGTAAGAAAATTAAGAAAATGGAAAGAAATGAATGGGTAAATAGACTGCAGTAAAAATGAGATTTTAAAATAGTAGAAAACTATCCAATGAAAAATACAATCATAGATAACATAGAGCTAAAAGAATAACTAAAAATTAAAATTGAAAAAAGAAAGAGTAAGGAAGAAGTTGAAAAAGGTTAAAGAAACGAAGGAAAAATCAGTGGACGGATATAAAAACAAGAAATAAAAATAAGTAAATTGAACGATATGAAAAGCAATGAAGAATCGAATGAAGAACTTTTAAATAAAATATATTGAAAGAATATAAAAATTCATAACAACAATAAAGAAAAAAAAAACAATGGCCCAAAGAATGAGCAAGAAATTCTTTGTGTGTTTTATTTTGAAGAAAGTTCATTTTGCCTTGACTGATCCACTGGTAAATATAAAGAAGTAAAAAATGTTTAAAAAATGTTTTAAGAAATAAAATGAAAAAAGAAAACAAAATCTGGAAGGAAAAACAAAAGTTTAATAAATTCTCACATCAAACAAATACTAGAGTTACATAAATTGTCACTAATGAGGCATTGAAAAACAGAGAATCTTCTTTCAGAAAAAAAATCTAATGAAACCTTCAATGAGAAAATAGGATAAAAGAAAAAGATGAAATAAAGCAAAAGGCCAAATTTGCAGTGAACATGGCGCCAAAAAAAAGCAACTAGGAAGAAAATTATAGCAACCTAAAAAGGGAAAAAATCATACAAGATAAAGGTTAAAAATGAAAAAAAAATCATTTTATTGTGAAAGGAAAGTTGCGAATTGTTTGTTTGATTTGCGTATCAACAATTTTTACTCTCTGCCTCTTCCTCATCCCCCTCTCCTTCTCTCCCTTTCTCAGATTCTCACTGGTTCTGTATATATATATATATATATATGTGTGTGTGTGTGTGTGTGTGTGTGTGTATAGCTTGTCTCCATCAAAAATGTACTAACTTGCTGACTTCCTATTACTTTTTTGATTTCAGATGTTTTTATTTGAATTAGACCGTTAATCTTCTTTGTAAGTCAATAAACATTAATATTTCTAAATTTTTACCATTAATCTTGTTTGCAAGTCAGTAACGACTGCATTCATTGGTATTTAAAGAATATATGAGTATATTTTGGAGGACGCCCCATAAACGTAGAATACCTTAAAACTATATTTTTATCATATACATAAAATAGTAAAGAATGCTTGTCTATATATACATCTTATAATATTTAGATATAATAGGTTGATGAAAGACATTCAATAAAAAAACAACAAAAATGATAATATTGATAAGACCAATATATATTGTATATTAGAAAAAATTTCTCCATGAAAAAAATTTCACGCTTCATTTTTTATTTCGTTGAGAATGAACACAGGGTTGTCCAAAAATTCCGATTTTTAAATGATTTTTTCTAATTTTGCGATTTGAGTATAAGCCATGAAACAATTGGATCAAATTTATATCCAAACATCAGGAAGTCTTTATTTAACTTTTTTCTTTTTTAAATTAGAGTGTTGTTAAAATAAATAAATTAGTGTTATTGGTGAAAATTTATTTATTTCTCTATTAGATCATGTTATTTAAATCATGGGAATTATGTGTGAAAAATAATATAACCCAAATGTCCGACAAGGCTTTGGCAGCACACCTCCACTCGATGATCAAAATCTTTGATGACGTCTCTGCATAGTTGCTTCTCGATCTCACCAATATGTCTTATTATCTCAGCCTTCAGCTGTTGGATTGTTGTTGGCGTGTTGGCATAGAGCTTAATTTTGAGATGACCCCCAAAGGAAGAAATCTAAAGGCATCAAGTCGCACGATCGTGATGGCCAATTAACTTCACTGTTTCGAGAGATGATGCGACCTGGGAACTTCTCATTCAAATTCTGTTTGAACATCAATTTTCATAATAGGCTTCGATAATTTTAACATGTTGTTTGATTGTTAATCTTTCCAAGGTTGAAATTGCCAAAGACATAAGTTGGTAAATCTGAAAGAAAAAAAATTAGACGCTTATACTTAATTTACATTTAAAGTCGGTCCAAGTTATTGGAACACCTTATATTAGTAGAAAATACGAAAAAATTATAGAGAAACAAAAACAAAAATGTTTAAAAAATTGATATCTACATTTTTAGATGTTGTCAAGTTTTGCGATCCAGAATAAAACTTGTTTAGATTTGAAAATTTATCTCTCTCTCTCTCTCTCTCTCTCTCTCTCTATATATATATATATATATATATATATATATATATATATATATATATAGTTGTAAACCGTTCCACATAATTCGATGCGTGTACATTTACTTTCAAATGATAGCTTTTCTAAAAAAAAAGTGCCAGAATGAAGATAATAAAAGCAGTTCTCTGTTGTAATTAATAATGTTCTTCGTAATGAGTAGAGATGTTCGAAAGTACTCAACTAAATTATGAATTCAATCCCGATTTGCGACATCTTATACGCAAATTTCAAAAAGTGTAAACATTAAGCAGACATTGTTGGTCGATTTCAATGAAACCTCTTTGAATGAATTCAAAATGGATACCTAATGAACAATACTATTGCTGACCAACAGCCTTCACAATAAAAGAGTGATCAATATCGACAAAATGGTGTTTATTAATTTTATCTATTATTTAAGATTCTATAAACACACAACCTTAAAATTGTAATTTGTTTTTGAAAAATGGTGTTTCAAGTTTAAAGTTACTTGTCTGTTTGTTTAGTACACACACGCAGACACACACAGACACACACATATATATATATATATATATATATATATATATATATATATATATATATATATATATATATATATATATATAGGAAAGAGAGAATAGAATAACATAATGTAATAGGTAAAAAGTAAGAGCTAAGAAAACACTACCAATATCAAGGATGTAAAAAAAAAAAAAATTGATGAAAAAAGAAATATTAATGAAACAAACACCTACCTTAAACAAAAATAAATAATAGTCAATGTCTACAGACTCCATGTCTATAGACACAGTTGTAACAACAACAACAATCTGGAATGCGTCCAGGGACACCGATCTAAAACCGTAAAGAAAGAATGGGGTCATTTATTTGTAACTTCCTGGAGGGCAGATACTTTAGGGTAAGGATTAATTATATCCTGTCATCACTAAAAGAGCAAGAAACGGTGGTATCACAAAGGATATCCAGTCTGTTAACTTCTTTAATATAAAAATCAACATCATCAAAAATGTAAACACTGGAACTTTTCACGACATTAATCCACATAATACCCTGAAAGAAATTAATCTGTATTCCAAAATATAACGTAAACAAAACTCCAACATAAAACACACATATCACCGCTTCTAGTCATTAAGTCCACACAAAGCAGAGTATTATCTACTATGTGTAAAAGCAGATTAACATATATCATATTTTTATTACTTCAAAGCTCCCAAGAAAATTAAATGTCGGCATTACATGACTCATAAGGATGTTGTGATGCTGTTAAAATTAATCGTCTTCGTTTTTAATTTAACATATTCCTATGGATTTCCTATGTATATTAAACGTTAATTTTTCGAAACTATCATAGTGAAATAGTTAAGCAGCATTTCAATGATTTTATTTTCAATAAATAACTAGACACAAACAAATGCATGGAACAAAAAGTAATGAAAACCTTCTGTGGACCAAAAAGATCGATACATTAATGCTTTCACTGAGATGTTGCTCAATATTCTATCATATTATAGTCATCAATTGTAGTTGTGATTCTATCTATCTTTCATTCTTATTTCTTATTTTCTCTCCCTCTCTCTCTTTCTACATACATACATACATACATATATATATATATATATATATATATATATATATATATATATATATATATATATAGGGAGAGAGAGAGAGAGTAATAATAAATAAATTGAAAGTTACCTCCCTTATACTGTAAACAAAACACATGAATTTTGAATCTAGAACGCTGCATAAGGCAATAAAACGAACAATTGAAATGTTTGGAATTTACAGAAATACATATACACATCCACAAAAACAATCGGAAATTTGTAGTTTAAAAATTGATTTTGCTAACCAAACGCTTTCTCTGTAGCTAAATGGTATAGCACGTCAGGCAAAATCACGGTTCCGTGTAGAATAGAGAATCGTTTCCTGTCGGAGGTCACATATTTTTTACGAAATTTCTCGGCAATTAATTAGGCCAGTAAATGTAGTCAATACTGTTTATTATAAACAGAGCATTTACTTAAATATTTGTATCTATAAATATAGCGCATAAACAATATATATGTAAGATAAGCGACATACTTGTCGAGAAGACAAATGTTGCACGGACCTCCAACCGAAAAAAGCGTCTAAAAAAATAATTGAAGCCCTTATCAACCCCAAAAATACTAGAAAGAAAGAAAAAAACACTTAATGACATCAACTATGCACACAGTTACAATGTACTGGCTGTATTATATAAATATATATATATATATATATATATATATATATATATATATATATAGAGAGAGAGAGAGAGAGAGAGATGCTGTAAAACGTATGTTACGGTATACTCACTCTACCGTTTTCTCTAAATATTTGTGAATGTGCGTGTTATCGTAATGTTGTTTGTCATTTTGTATCTATTCATGACCGATTATGTGTGTACTTCGTGTATATTCATTCTTTATGTTTTTGTGTTGGCGTATATGTTTGTTTTTATATTTATGTGTGTATGTGATGTGGTGTGTGCGTGTTGATATGTTTACTCTTTAATGTAATGGAGAGTTTAAACTTTTATGAAGTAGACAGTGGACAAAATATTGTTACTAGGCAATCTCTCTCTCTCTCTCTCTCACACACACACACACACTCTCTCTCTCACACACACACTCTCTCTCTCACACACACACACTCTCTCTCTCTCTCTCACTCACTCTCGCATTATTGATCTTGCATGTATTTAGTGTTTTCGACGGACGCAAGGGACGTCTATAAGATGGGCAAAAGGATCTATCAATAAATCAATCAATGGATTGATTCCCAAACAATTAAAAGATGATTGAACACACAAACACATACATACGTACTTACATACACGCGTACGCATACATACACGCATATACATACATACACACACACACATATGTGTGCGTGTGTGAGTATGTATGTCTTAGTCATGTAGAACTGGACCTGGAAGATGCCGAAAAATAAAATTATTAGAAGTTGCGTGGAAGCTCAATTAATTAAAATGGATGCAATTTGCGGAGTTCAATAAGATCGAACTAAATGGGACAGAAAAAGAAATTGTAGGAACCAAGAAAGGCGTGGGCGGTAGAGAGATGTGTAGGAGAATGCATTGCGATGGGATAACTACTTTTCTAATGAAGATCAATGAAAGACATGGGGCTGGGTAAACAGCAAATGATGAAAAAAAAAAAACCAAAATTGTAGAATTAGAAATTAATGAACGAAGTGAAAGAAGAAAAAGAGACAAACGATAGGACAATAAACAAGATAGAGGGACTAAGATTGAAAACATTTTTATTTTATCCGATATGTAAACATTAGCATGTCTTTGATTATTTTTTTTTTTTACTGCAATGTTACCGAACACTTTTGAGATATCAATAATCAATTCCGCTGTAAGAATTTCCGATTCATATAAGGTTTATTGATGTCTTATATTTTTTATATATTATGATGGTGTAACCTGAAAAGGCACGACAGAAATCAAACTATTTTAATAAAAGCGTCAAGGAAATGCTAATAAAATATTTTTATACATAAAAAGTTATAGTTATTTCTATAACTAAAAGCAATCGTCTTCTTAAGTGAAACTATTTTGGCATATGAAATATCCACTTATTTTTTAATCATTTCACCCTAAGCAAAGCAATAAAGTCACTAGGACGCAAGGGGTTACTGAATGTTACAGAATATGAGATGAAATACTATTAAGGAAAGAGAACAATAAAAGAACAGGAATTAAGAAGATTGAAGATAACGACTGACACTACATTTAAATTTTTGAAGATCAAGCTTGACTGGGATGGAAGAAGCCAGAAGAGAGTTCCACAAGTGGAAAGTGCGATAGAAGGAACTGTTAGAATAGAAATTGCGGTTACATGTAGCCATTTCAACTGTAAAATGATGAATCTAGTCTAAATTCATTAAATCTAGGTATCATAGAGGAAAGCTCATCCGGACAATTACCATAAAAATATTTATAGAAAAGGCAGAGAGAAGCTACATTACAACGGTGGGAAAGTGACTGAAGCCGAGATGCCAGGTCAAGAACAATAATATTGCTTATTCTTTAAATCTCTAAATATATAGTAGGAGCACTAGACTAGATGTGGCAGCAATAGTCAAAGCAAAGACTAATGGTTTATTTATAAATATGTGAGATAGATTCTGGCAAGAAAAAATTGTCTAGCACGACGCAGTCTTCCAACATCATGTCAGAGAAATCGTTAGTCCAAGAAGTTAGCATCTTCCATTCTGATGGATGATTAAAATAGAGCAGTTTCGCTTTGGAGGCGTTAAAATTAACAAACCATTCCTTGCCAACAGAATGTAGACCATTTTTTTTTTTAGATGAGCTGCCAATTTGACCTTATCGAACCTACTTACCTTATCGGACTTACTATCAAGACAACATTCATTTCACGATTCGATAAATAAAAGACTGAATCAGTTAAAAAATTCGCCCATAAACTTTCATCTTGTGAAAAAAACTAATATGCCAAATCCTGTCAAATGAAAACAGACCGAGCTTAACCATTCTGATCTAAAGCTTGATAGGCTCATTCAACAATAACCATTAATACATCAACAGTTGACCTAGAGAAGTGAAAGCCATATTGCTTATCTGAGAGAAGACTCTGCGAGGTGAGATGCGTAACCAATTCAGAGTTGATTTGAGCATCTAATATTTTACCAAAAAATGGTAGAAGGCTAATAGATCGATAGTTAGAAGGATCAGATGGTTCGATTGAGTTCTTAAAAACAGGAATTCCAGTTGAGGATATCCAACAAACAGCAAAACCGGAAGCAACAAGGTACTGATTATAAAGAGTACATTGCAGGGATATCATCAGGTCCACATGCTTTGAGAAGATCTTGTGTAGAGATGATGAATGTTCCTGTAAGAAAATTCAGTATTCTTTTGTAGAATCATTTTTTAAGCAGCTCGTGTAAAATTACCAACTTTGATTCTACTAGTTCCTCGAGTTGTACGTCAACGTGTTTCGCAAGTAAATCGAGAATTCGGGTTTCGACAAGTTCTTTTTATAATTATTTTTTTTTTTTTTTTGTCTAGTGTACCATTGCTGGATCAGTCTAAATAAAGCTGATTGAATATTAAAGCTGTTATCCTGTTTCTTTTCATCCAGTTTTTCATTTCCTTCTTTGAGCATCGACGATTCTTTCGAAATTGCATACTGTAGTGTGGTGCTATAAGTTATCGATATGATTTGAAACTATTGAATCAGAGTTTAGATATTTTACCTTAATCATTGCACAAATATCTATTCTTTTCATAGTACCATAAATTCACATCATAATATTTTTATCGCTACTCATTTCATTTCTTTTAAATCAGACATTTAGTATTTATATTAAATTAAAATGGTTTACTGGTAACTTTAGTAATTAAATTTGCTGTTAAATTTATTTTCATAAAAACTAATTATAATTGTTCAGTTTCAATTTTATGAAAGTAAAACATCGAATCAATGTAATGTCATCCACATGGGAGAATCAACCTACATAACAAATCACGTGGTACTTCCGATATTAAATTTAATGTTTTCATTACAGATGAATAAATATACAACGTATACACAAAAGCAAATGACAAGAAAATACTAAAAATTAAAAAATAGAGAAAACAGACTAAAAGAAAGAAAGGCGGGAAAAATTCGAATAAATATAGTAAATCAGAAAGAATGTAGAAGAATTCAATGAAGGGAGCCATTAAGAAATGAATGAAACAAGTGAATAAAGGTTTATCAGATAAATCTATCGAGAGGAAAAGGTAGAATTTCAAGCGTAGGAAAGAAGGTGGAAATATTTAGATATTGTAATGGTTAACAACTCAGAAAGAAATTGACAAGATGAATTCGATATTTAGTAGAGAAAAATATTCCCGAAAGAAAAATAGCTACAGAGTAAAAGAGAGAAAGAGAGATTGAGTGAGAGAGAGAGAGAGAGATTAAGAGAGAGAGAGAGAGAGAGAGAGTAATAATATAAAAGAAAGCAAATGAAGTGCTTCGTTTAAATATATTTGAAGCAAGTTCTGAATTCGAATCGATAAATTGGGTTTTGTTTCAGGCCCAGTTAGTTACGTTCATTTTTGTACCAATACCCTTAGGAAAAGGCATGAATCCATATATTCCTTCTATGCATTAAACAGGAGTGACTGAGCTCTCTTGCCTTGAGGTAGCAACCAGTCTAAGAGAAAGAAGACGTTGAATTCAAAATCACCCTGAAGATGGTGCCACAAACACTGATATATAGATAGAGTACACGTGATGTTCCTGCAGTCCTATTGTAGAAAAAGATGGGTGGAATGAGAGAAAAAAGAAAAGTATTTTTTTACTAAAGTAAACCCAACACAAGGTTCAAGATCTACTCAAGGTAGAAGGTTAATGAAGTGCAGATTATGAAGATATGGTGGATAGATAACGATTGATTGTATAGTTGAAAAGGTTGATTACAGTGTTTTGGGAAGCATCCATACGGAAGACTCTTCCACAAAAGTAGAGGTTCTCGGGAAGGAGCTTAACGGCTGGGACATCCCTACTTACCAGAAGAATACGTAAGGAATGGAGGTGATTCAACCGTTAGACAAAAGCGAAGAGAAAACGGAAATAGTATCGAGAAGAAGAAGAAGAAGAAGAAGAAGAAGAAGAAGAAGAAGCGTCGATGAATGAAAAAGAAAAATAAGAGGAATGTGAAGAAATACATAGACAAAAATCAAAAAGAAGAAAGCAAAGAAAATGAATAGAAGAAATAGAAAGGCAAGCATTGTAAACGCTCACCGATTGGATGCGGATATTTTACGCTGAAAATAGAAACGGACTCATTTAGAGCTTTTCATGGTGAACTACGCATTTCCAGAAATTATCCTTTCACATTCAACAATAGAATTGATACTGACGCTTTTGAAATTTCTTTGTTCATCCTCACTTTGTTCTCAGTTGCTAATATTATTCATTAATTTTATACCTTTTTATTATATGTTCTCTGTTTTTTTTTTTTTTTTTTTCTTTTTTAATCTTTTCTTTGTTATAACCATTCTTTCTTTCTTTCGTTCTGTCTTTAATCCATGCCTGCTTCTCTTACTTTTCTTTATTCTTCTTTTGACCATCCATCAATTCTTCTCGAAATACACCCTCCCTTCGTATTCCAACCAGATCCTGATTTGTTTCCTCTGCCGCTCCCAAACGTTATCCGACCCGCGACGTGGCTATAACCATTTCTTTTATTCAATTAATTCTCTTGAAATTCTTCCCTACATATTAAATCACCTTCAACCCTTCCCATCTTCCTCTTTCTCTAGAACTTTTTCAAACCATTCTCTTGACTGCGGCTTCTTCTTTTATACTATCTTCTCTCAGTGACATTTTGGCGACATTCCACCAACCACCCCTTTATCGCATTGCGGTTAAGCCTGGCGTTTCCTCAACAATAGCAGGATTGATGATGGGTGGTGCAACATTACAGGTATACGGTGATACATATGTGGATATAAATATGCCTATATATATATATATATATATATATATATATATATATATATATATATATATATACGTGGAAACAGAGGGAAGAGGTTGTAGGATAACATCAAGTGCTTATTAATTAAATGAGTGGAAAGTTTGATTACTTATAGAAAGAGTTTTAGAAATTATTCATTGTTATGTCTATATGTAGTGTATATATGGAAAAATGATATATAATTTATTGTATACCAAAGCAAAGTTAGTTAAATTAATTACAAAGTGAAAAAATGCTACGTTTATTAAAAGAAAAAGCAATTTACTTAGATGAAAGTGTATAGGAAGTATTTTAATCGTTAGATCATCAGCAGTCCAGTTTTTTACATTTCACTTTTCTTAGCAGATCTTCTATTATTACAATATCGGCTACGTAATAACAAGATTGATAAAAATATAAACAAAAAAGAAAATAAATGAAGTTGGCTAGACTGTATACCCAAACATATATTTAAAATATATCCTTCGTGCGCATGTGTAGTTACATTAACATAAACATCACTTGATTCCGATGAAGTCTTAAAGGATGAAACGAGTCACACGAAAATTTTCCCTTTTGTCATTAATTTTCCTAATATTTTATATATGTTTATAGAAATAAGAAATTATTAAAGATAGGAAAATATGTTCATAATTTAAAAGAAATCATAAAAATCATTATTTAATTAGAAATAAATCACCTTTCTTGATATCAAATATAAATGGTTTTCCTTTGTTTCCATTCCTTATTTTTTCTAAATATATTACTAATCAGTATAATTATATTCTAACTACCAGTTTCTTTGTCTTTTTTTAAATAAAGTATCAAGTGTTCTCCGTTTTTTACCTTTCTTCCATGTCAACTCTTTTTAATTACGTTTATTCGTAATAATTCTCAAGGCAACAAAACCCAATTTATCGATTCGAATTCAGAACTTGCTTCAAATATATTTCCACGAAGCACTTCATTTGCTTTCTTTTATATTATTATTCTCTCTCTCTCTCTCCCTCTCTCTCTCACTCACTCTCTTTTACTCTGTAGCTATTTTTCTTTCGAGAATATTTTTCTCTACTGAGTATCGAATTTTTAATCCCATGGCCTTTACTAAGGATCGGTAGCCATTTTGTAACTGCCTGTCGATTTACAGCACTTAATAATTTGAAGTCAATTCGTCTTTTTCGCTACTCCTGTTGCCCTTTGGTTTTGTTAACATCTGACAAACTTCCTCTTTTCTCTTCTTTCCCATCTCTCTTTTCTTTATAACTTCTCATTTAATTTTCTCCTATTTCTGCCCCTTATTCTGTCCCCTCCCCTTATAAAGCATTATCAATCCTACAACAATCTCCACACCCTACCTCCTCTTCATTGTCCCATAACTTCCTGATTGGAGGTCCGCCGACCGGATGGATCATATTAGACCGGTAGATATCAGTGAGCCTGCGCCGCTGCCATGCTGATTGCTAGATTTCCGGTCTTTTCACTATCAACTTCTGGTTGTGTCTAAGACTGAAAAGCCGTGGCAGGTGAATACATGATACCATTTGCCATCGAAGAGACCAGGAAAGAGATTGTCGAATTTTGCGTCCGGAGATTCAAAAAGGAAGGCGACCATGCGGTGAAGAGTAAGCCATGTTCGTTTTGGACAGGTCAGAATTGATTAAGGTTGAAGCAACGCAAAAGTTACAAGTCCTCGTCATAGGATCTTCGAATTTAACCTGCTGAATGATTTAGATTTGGAAACTTTGCACAGCATATTTTCGAGTCATTTTAGATAAGCATTTATACATGTTATATTAATATTGTCTTTTTTGTATCTTTACATATGTGCCTATGTGTGTATTTAATGTATATTTGTATATTATGTTTTTGAACGTTCATTCATTACGGACGTGTGCGCGCACGCGTGTGTGTGTGTTCATGTGTGTCTGACTTGTTAACTGCATAGTTATGCATGACATTTGTTCAATATAGATTAATGAATATATTGCTAACAAGATTACAAAAAGATATCGATGTTGGTTATTTTTACTTTTCTCATTACTAGTATTAAACTGACTTTATTACCTGATTTGAAGGTTATTTAAAGCCATCATTTTTTTAGATAGTAAGAATTTGTTGGAGATAATAATGATTTAGTGATACAAGTGCTACTAATTAAGCCATAGATGGAAAGAGGTGATGTGGATTCATACCTTTCCCAATGGTATTTACGCGTAAGTGAATAAATGAAACCCGACTAGAACTGGAACATTCGCCGATTTCCAATTCCGAGCTATTATCCATTACACCACTCGCACATCCAAGCTTAAAGCACCTGGTATTCCCAAGAGATCACACACTCAAAAATGAAGACGTGGACAATGGATAAAGGATTTATGTTATAATTTCCCGATATTAATCATGTCTGCTTTGTTTACCTTCTTGTCCGTGTAAATGTGGTTCTTTTCCATCCCATCTCTCTCACTGCTATATTTTATATATCGTTCAAAAAGAAAAAAAGTACATTCCCTGACTAATTCTTCATATCTATTTACTTATGACATGAATTTTGCTAATTTCTTAAACCTGTTTCAGTTTGACTCTTGATGTAGAATCTGAAAGTTGTGTAGTTCTGATGATTTTTCTTCTCTTATAATCAATCGAAATGACGAGAATCTGTACACATATAGAAGGGATTTTTTAATACATGTGCCTACTTAAACATGTGTGTTTCTCAATTCGTTACACTTTCGCTCTGACATTTTTTACCCCTTCTGTTATTCACGTTGTAGTGTGAATTATTGAGATGTTAAACTGGTTCTAACCTACGTAAATGCATCAATAATTCCGTAACCTAATGATGATAACAGCATCTATTTTACGCAACAAATCTTTATTTTTCAACATAATCTCTGTCCCTGTTCACACATTTTATTTTTGATAGTTATTAATCCATGTTGATCAAATTTTATATCGTAGAAATACTTTATCCAAATTTACTCATTCATTTGCATATAAAAACTCTGAAGAACTAAAAAGTCACAAACATCTTTTCATTATTAGAAATTTGATAAGAATCTCGGGACTTTCTTCTGCTCAATGTTTTCATAATGTTGCAGCTTTCTTGTAAAAAAAAATCTTTAAAATCAACTTGACTATACATGCTTTTGTATCTTCGTCACAGTAATTGAACGTACAGTGATCATACTGAACCTTTTACAATTACATAAAAGTGGGAAATAAACAATTGCTGCATCATCAAATCTCATACCAGATCAATAGATTTGTACTTGATTTTTCTCACAAATGTTTTTTCCCTGTTCTATGAGAAATTCAATCAGATATGGTTGATATTCAGAAAAGATCTAATTTCTGATTTTAAATTAATATGAATTTAAATACATGTAGTCTAACGATATATATATATATATATATATATATATATATATATATATATATATATATACGAAAGCATATCTATTACTTCATATATGTTCGTTGTCCGGACTTCACTTTAGGATAATTAATACAAAAAGGAAATTGAAAAAGAAAGAATGAAAAGTCAATACAAAGGAAATAATTAAAAATTAAATAGAAATAGATCTTGCAAGACTTAAATAAAAATATGAAAAAGTAGAAAACACGTTAAAGAAAATGAAGGTTGACCCATTCAAGAAAGAGTTAAAAATACCTTGAAGAGAATAAATTAAAAAGGTTAGAAAGAAATCTAGAATCAAATAACAGTGAAAAACATATGAAAAAAATCTCATAAAATGAAGCAAAATTTCTTAAAATATGTTATGCGTTCTTATGTAAAGAATTCCAAAATATATAAAGTCCTTTGGAATTCTTTACTCATTGTCCGCCATCTATAAACCTCTTTGTTTGCACCGTGCTCATGCTAATTCTGAAATAGCCATCGTCTATTTCAACGTCAATGATTTCAATCTGGTCTTGCATTCAGGAAAAGGAAGTTTAGGTAGTTTAATTTCAACTGACCTTTTGCCGTATGTTAAGATGGTCGAAAAGTTTGTTTTATCCGGAAACGCTTTTTCTAATACGAACTGACATTTGAGTAAAAGACACTCATTAAATCGGAGACAAAATCCATAAACGCAAGAAAAAAACGAATGAATAAAGACAATAAAAAGAAAGGGGGAAAAAATGAACAGTTTTGCGATGAATCCAAAATATGCTAGAATTTTTCTTACAGAAAAATAAAAGAAATGTGATGTAGATTAACTTTAATAATTCTTTTACAAAATGTATTGTGTCATTGTTGGTGAAATTGTATTTGGAAATAAACTAGAATGCTTTCGCATGCTGGTTACTCGCCCTCTTGGCATATTTCCTTTTGCTTTGATATATGTTAAAGTTGCAATGTCATGAAATATAGTCGATTTGTTTATTTATGATTGCTCAGTGCATTCTGATATTTGCACCATAGCTGGGAAGGGAAGAGATGAATTCATGCTTTTCATAAGGGCAATTGTGAGAAGTCGCGCCCGGAGTTTGAACTCTGCTCGCCGTTTCCATTTTATGCTTTTCGTCTGAGACTGAAGCTAAATAAAGGTCTTTCTAAGGAACTTATTGCAAGAGATTTTCCACGGTTGTCAGCAGAACCCATTAACACATAGTATTATTATTTCCTGAATGACTGGCTTAATTATTTAGTGTGAAATCATTTTGCGCTTCAAGAAAGTGAGTGTATAACTACCTTTCAATACTACAAAATATCGTTATTCTTACTTTCTCTCTTCCATGCGAAATTCTAAATGCAAAAAGCTAAATAATCAGCATTCCTAGAATTCATTCTTCCAGAAAAAGAGCTTAAAATCTTTTGCTTCTTGTTGAGATGCGGCCCATGTCGTATTCAACAAGATCGTTATTTATCATGATTGATTTCTTTTCATCTCAATTCAAACACAAGGAACCACCAGTGTGTTATACTTGCGGGTTTTAAGCAACTTTGTCCCATGTTTCAAAAGCAGCTTGATGTCAAAGGGAAATAACTTTAAATAGTTGTTTTTTTTCTTTTTTTAGCAGTGTAGATCTTTGCATATATATATATATATATATATATATATATATATATATATATATATATATATATATATATATATATATATATATATATATATATATATATATATATATATATATATATGTGTGTGCGCGCGCGTGTGTATGTGTATGCGTGTGTATGTGTGCGCACGTGTGTGTGTAGGTATATGCGTGTGTTTGTGCGTGTGCATCTGGGTGTGTTGTTTATAGCCTTGTGATCTTTACTTTTGTTGAAAATAGAATAGAAAGCCATGAGAAAGATCAAGCAATAAAAAAAAGAAACGACGGCACGGACAATAACAACAACTAAATAACAATAATAGTTTCTTCTGTAGTTACAACAATAAGAACAATTATAAAGACGTGCGTGGGTCGGAATCATGACTGTTCTGGGACGGCGAATGTGGAACCTCCTCCTTTCCGTTCAGAACAAGCAACTAATTTTCCAATGAGGTCAATTGTTCGGACTGACGTCGGAACATCATCTAGTTTTACCTTTATCGTTGACTGAGAACTTCCCGCAGTTTGAGTCGTCCGGTCACGAGTAGGTAAGCAAAGGACAGACACAGAAATAAAGTAAATAGATATGAACAACTTGCAATATGCATCGAGTAGTTTCAGTCATCTTTCTGGTTTATTCGGCAAGCACATGCATGATTGATTGCTATCTATTGTAATACCTATTGATCTCTTTAAATGCTATCCACTCTGTATATATATATATATATATATATATATATATATATATATATATATATATATATATATATATATATATATATATATATATATATATATATATATATATATATATATATATATATATGTGTGTGTGTGCGTATATATATTTTCTTATGGTATGTCCGTGAGTTTGTCAGCTCGTTCTACTTTTCTACTTCTCAGGCCATCTCCCTCGTTTACTTTAACTGCGATGGCCCATCTTATGACGAAATAAAAAAAAATACAAATTTCAGTCCTATCCTCTACTGAGGAAAACCTCTTTTTCATAAACAACCCTAACCCTACGCTCACCTCATTTCCATTGGCTCGATCAGGCCAACTGTTCTTTTCCCCTTCCAATCCTCTTTGACCTTTGAGCGTGCAGGAAACAACGCTCGACGTAGGTCCACTCTGTAAATTTTTCTCCGGTCACGAAAGCTAAACAAAGAGTAATCGGCCATCTTGAAGTGCTTTAAACGAACTTGATCGATTTCAGAGCGGGAAGAAAAAGACCAAGTGGAATGGCGGACAATATTTAACGGTCTCCAAAACCGAACAACAGTTACATCATTCACCGTATAACGTTGCAATATATATATATATATATATATATATATATATATATATATATATGCACCTCTCGTGTGTGGATTTGCGCATGCGTATATTTATGTTTATATTTGTGCGTGTGTGGGTGTATAAATTTTTATTTTATTGAATTTTTATTGCTACATATTTTATCTGAACCATTTTCACGTTTCTCTGTTACAAAATTTAGAGTTAAGCTGGTACAATACCAACACTCATCGTTTCCAATAAAACTACATAATTAAATTCAGCAGAAGCACTCCTCTTTTTTCTAGTTGTCTTTATTTTCGTAAATAAAAAATGTGAATGCAGTCAAGTGTGATAAGTGGCAGCAGCAGTCTCATAAGCTGGCAAGTTTATGGCTCAAAGTTCTAGACACAGGATTGTCCGACGAGACAAGAGCCTATTGAATTAAAAATTTAGTTCGTGAATTCGTGAATTATGAGTACAGTCTCTAGGACAGTGGAAACAGGGTGATCAGTAAGTGATCAGTACTAAATAAGAACTAGAAGAGATATCCCTAGATATGATCAGTCCGAAACTCCCTGAATGCTACACGGATCGACAAACCTCTGAAAGCATAACGGCCGAAACGTTCTGATCATAACGACAAAGATAAGGTCCACTTGTAAATAATATAAATAATGATAATTCCTCATCTTGGGATGACGCGTTATTATTATTTACATAATTTACATGAAAAATTCAGACAGAAATTGTAGAAGCAGGTCCTTGTGATACAAGCAACCTTTCATCTTGCACATTTACGACAGTCAAGCAGAGGTAAAATTTCTAATTTTTATTCATCACAATTAATCTTCCGAGTTTACTTTAAATAAATAGTTCTAATTATTTAGGTATTTTACAAATTACAAATAAAAGGGGAAACGCTTTATTAAATATAAATTAGATAAAATTCCATAAAAGCATAAATCTAAAAATTGTACAATTCTGTCTGAAAACACATTCTACTCTATATTTAAAAACTGAACAGGCAAATGATCACTGAGTATTCGTCTTTTGGGAGAATCATTAATATTCCAAATTTATGAATATGCTACCATAACTTTTCGGTTGAATCATGGCACATACATCTTCAGATCTATAATCCGTTTTTTTTTTTTTTTTTTTTTTGTTTTTTGTTTTTTTTTCGTTACGGATTGTTTCAACAATACGAGTTCACTTGACCTAACAAGTGCTATTTATCTTTTCTTCCACGTGCGAAGAGTTTTTAGCAAAAAGAATTAGATACATTTTTAGAAATATAAAACGAGAAAAATAAACCCCCTCAATAAAAACTGGACATCTCATACAGACTTCTATCACTGAGATTATTAAAAATTTTAAAAAATAATGAAAAATATAAGCAAAATAAATCAGTGATAGAAGTTTGTATGAGATGTCCAGTTTTATGTTAGAAACTGTTAGGATAAACTATACAAATATTTTAATGTCTATTTTAAACCAATTTCTTTGTTTACACTTTTGACATGTTCTATTTTCTTATGAAAGAGTTTTGGATACTAAGGTCTATCCGAAATCTTACAGTTAATAATCATAAAACAACAGATCTTTTTCCTCAATGAAACAACATTTCTTTTTTATCATTAGTTACTGACCTACAGATCAAATTCACCGTATCCAAGAAGTAGACTTCAGGCAAGGCAGCTAAGTTTCAGGCCAGTGTTAATTATTTAAATTCAGGTAAAATTAGATACTATTTTTATTAATGTTCTTATTTAAAAGATTAGCGGTATAAGGTATTAAAATAGGCAACCTTTAATCTTTGGCAAAAATATGTTGGTTTCATTTTATGAAATTAACGTGCTACGGAGAATCTCATATTGGGAAACAGCAGATGGTACTCTTGGTAAAGGCAAATATAAACCTTTTTGTCTATTGTTGTGTTACTATAAACGTTATTTTAGTGAGTGCATGTGTTTGAATAGGCATTTCTGTTTAAATGTAAATCTCTCGTTGGGACATTTCCGTGTCTGTATCTGCTAACTTATATTTTCACACCTGAAACGTAAACAGAGGCATTTAAGTATGTTATGCTGTGAAACAACTTTGGTAGCAGCAAACTGAGTAATTAATTCAATATAGTCTTACCACTTCATGTCAGCGGAAAAGGTTAGCCCGACAAGACGCAATGGGTCACTCTCCTCGAAGGAAGCATCAGCCATGCTGATGGATGGCAAGAAAGGTTCTCTCAAACGATTAAAAGAGGGTAGATTTGTTTTGGAACTGTTAAAATTTCTTACCCCCAGGCTGAAGTTTATTTTTTAGATCAGATGACAATTTGACCTTATCGAACTTACCATTGCATCATCAGTACAGATACTGAGCTGAGAACTGATGACATCAGGAAGACTGTTGATGAAAATTAGGAACAGCGTAGGTCCAAGGATAGAGATCAGAAGAACATATGCATTAATACAAAAATATATAGACAAGTTGCCGTTCGACATAATTTTCATTTCGCAATTTGATAAGAAAGGTTGAATCTGTTCAAAAATTCGTCCAGAAATAACCTTTCAGCCTGTGAAGAATATCAGCATGTCAAAGCCTGTTAAATACCTTCTAGATATCCAAAGCAACCACCAGAGCTTCAACATTCTTACCTAAAGCTTGACAGAATCTTTCAGAAATAACCGTTAATGCCTCAGCAGTTGACATAAAAAAAAAAACGAAAAACAATATAGCATATTTGAAAGAAGACTCTGCACGGTGGGAAGCTTAACCCATTCAGAGTTGATTAGAGCATCTAGTACATTGCAAAACATACATAGAAGGTCGATCGTTAGAAGAATCAGACCGTTCACCTGAGTTCTTAAAAATACGAACTACAGAAGAGGATTTCTAATAAGCAAGAAAGCAAAGCATTTATTGTAGAGTTTAGAGAAAAAGAATCCAGTTCAGGAGCACATTTCTTAACAACTATTGCAGGGATACAATCAAATCAACATGCTTTGTGGGGATCCAGTTTAGAGATGATAGCAGGAAACATGGCCGGAGTTATATGTACGGAGTTATATGCATATCACGCAATAGAGATTCAGTTCGAAGTGGGAAGTCAGGCAAGCATAATCCAGAGTCAAAATTGGAAAATAATTTGCAAGCAAAACATTCTACTTTATCAACAGAAGATTTTAACACTTCAAAGTGAGTGAAGAAAATAAGGATATAAGGCTTACTCTTATTTAACACAGCATTACATTGCTGCCAGTACTCCCGACAACCAAACTTCTTAGACACTATACGGTGCTTCATTATGTCATCAAAGACTTAGCTTCTTTCAGGACACGTTTACAATTATTACGAGCAGAAACAAAGAGGTTCATGTTGTGATCAGAACTATCACGCTGGGGGCAGCTGGAAAAAGTGATTCGCGTGGGCTATAGCTGCTGAAAAGACAGGTGTAAACCAAGAAAAAGATTGTGGTTTCATCGGGTACTTCCGAAAAGGTAAAAAAAAAACATCGATTGCAGCTTTAACTCAAGAAGAAAAACAATTCCCAGTAAGAAAGTTAAAGATATCAATTCTAGGGCCACCTCGAAAAAAGTCACGAATTGAATCCCAATCTCTACGCTGGTAACAGAAAGGGAGAGTCGCTCGACAATTGTTATGGGAGGAGGTAGAAACAAATCAAGTAAAGAAATGTGTTGATCGGGATTATTAAATTATTATGGAAACAAGTTGGGAAATTCACTATGTGATTGCGAGACTGGGCAACGGAAAAATTGAAAGTCGGAATATCGGCAGCATCAGTAATATTAGAATAATAAAGCCACTTGACATGATGAGCATTACCAAACACAAAAATATTCACAGATGAATGTAGAGAGAGAGAGAGAGAGAGAGAGATTTCTATACTGTCCAATATTTTGCTTAATATGTTACAGTCCTGAGAAGAAGGAAAGAGATAGCTAACGGAATACAATAAAGAAAGCCGAAAGCACATGAAAGAATCATCCGGAGAAGCAACAGATGATTCCATTACCATTGGAAGATTGTCCTCGTTGTGTATATTTATTCTAGAATCTTTTCGACAAGTGAAAGATAACCTGGAACAAAAACTTCAATGGTAGCGATAGAAGAATTTAAATTAGTTTCGTAAAGTGCTAAGGTACCTGGAGAACGTTTCAAAGATTCGTACGGATACGACGAATATTGGAGAAAGAAAGTTTGAGGACGTAAGTGATATTTTCTTTATTGGTCTACTCGTATTTCTTTTCATTTTAACTGTCATAAGAAGATTATATTTTAAAGAGAAAAGAATCAAAATAATTTTCAATGTCCAATACAAACTGGCTGAACTTGACTGGCGTAATGTATCCTCAGGATATATTATACTTTAAGAAGTACATGCGGGACACCTATTCATGCTAAAAAATACCCCGTGAGAGCAGAGAAGCCTTTCTATGCGCTACCAAAGAGTTCAGACTCCTTACTACCAGTCGGGATGCAGCAACCAGAAAACTATCAAACCGATACGCTTATAATGAAAAGTCTCAGCCACTGACCAGTCATATCACCAAAAAGTTAAGACAGTTAAATTATTATGGGCATGGAAGAAAGGAACCGGTAAACTATACCCTACACAGGAAAGAAGGGATAAACTTCTAGTCTTGTTCAATAAACATGGAAGGAGTATTGGCCGGACGATAGGCGAACCTATCTACTCCTATTAACCTGTTCACAGCAATGGAGGCTAGGCGCTCTTATTGAGTCAATAGGAATGTTGCGGAATAAAGCTTTAGAGCTCTTCCACACCAAGGGGAAATTACTAAATTATTAGAACTTTTCTAAAGTTTGTCCCAGGAATTGAAATCTAAGGAAAATTAACATAAAATTAGATAACTTGATTTCAAGTAATATTTAAGTTGAAATTAATAAAAATTTAAAGTTTAAACACACAGACACACACACACACACACACACACACACACACACACACACACATATATATATATATATATATATATATATATATATATATTACACTTGATTTGTTCATCACTAAAATAGACCACTTATTCTTACTATTTTTATTTCTTTTTAAAAGATGAATAACAGGAATATATATATATATATATATATATATATATATATATATATATATATATATATATATATATATATATATATAAAATAAAATTATCATCAAATATATATAAGACCATTTTATTATTATTGGTGTTAAAAACTGTTTGAATGACAAATAACAGGAAACTTGCTTATCTAAATCTAAATCACTAGTTAAAAATAAACAAACCGAAATAAACACTTTTCCTACAAATTTGAAAATAGGTCCTCTTTTATAAAAACGTTAAATTAAAATATAAATAAAACACAATTATCCATGTCAATGTATAAATAATTCAGTATTTACATTGTATTAATTGTTCATAATATTATAATATACTTATTCTTTGTGATAATATACTAAATATTCGTAATAATGTAAACTAGCTAAATAACACTTATTTTAAAAAGAAACAATCGATGTATACTATGACTTACTTTAAAATGAACTATGTATTCTTATAAGTAAAAATAATAAATGTATAATAATATAATAAAAATTATAATCACATAATAAACAATGGATATTATAAGAATAAATGGATAAATAAAAATAGTTATCATTTACCTTTAAAAAATCACGTCGCTTTATTGAGGCGATCAAAAAACATCTATTCCCTATGACATCTTAGCATAAAGACTGGCTATATTAACAAGAAGTGTACATATCTGCTTTTTTATGATAATTTGTCAATTTCCTGCATATTTTTCTTCAGTTTCCATGTGTTTTTCATCCGCGAAGTTTATTGTTGCCCCAAGATTATTTAATTTTTGTTCTCTTTTATGTCAGTTTTTTTGGTTTTAAAAACTCAAGAACATAAAAGAATATGAAACTGCTAGATGAACTTACTAGTCGATCATCCTACCATACTTTATTCAGAATTCCTATTTTAAAAAAGCTCGACTTCTTGCTTCCGAAATTGAATCTGCATGCATATCTTCTCCACTAATGCCAAAAAGAACAGTTACGACGACCGTCTATTAAATGCTTTCAGATTAGGTTTGTTGGTTGCGTAGTAGAAAGTAATGATTCCCCATTCAATCCCTAATCCGTAATATTCTATCAACTATATAAATAGCATTTCTCTATAAATATCTATTCGAATAAATTTAACAACTAATTGATTACTTTTCATCTTTTTTCATTGAATAAAAGGTACATTCCGTTATATTTGACTATCACAAGAAACACAATTTCAAATGAAGTAGAATTTCTTCTGAATTTTATTGATCTGTATTTTTAATTCTAACATTTCATCTGAAATTGACTGTTTTTCACGTGTTAATCGGAAATATATGAGTGAACAAAAATCCAGGATTGTCATAAAAAGTAAATTCAACCTGGACATAAAAATGAATTTAATACTCTACGAAACGTTGAATAATTTATTTTACGGAAAATGAAATGTATTTTGTTTGCTATTTTAAGTTATTCTTTATTGTATTTTACAGGTAAGTGGCGTTCATTTTTAATCTACTAGAAGGTAAGTAGTTGTTTTTTTAGGGGAATTAATATAAAGATTTCGAACCGAATGAATAAAAGTTTATAGAAACATTATTGTTCCTTAAAGGTATGAAACTGAATTAGAGATAAAAGCAGATTAATTTTAAGAATTTGAAAATATGTTCTCTTTAAATTAATAAATAAATGCAGGTTATGACATGCCTTGTTTGAAAACTAACACATATGTAAACCAAATACAGGGAAAAGAGTTTTTGTTTTTTCTTTCAAATGGTCAATTGAGCAGAGGCACCATATAAGACTTACTGACATCACTTCTTCTTTCTTTCGTTTTATGTGCCATGCCCTTTCAGGACGTAGGCGATCATGGCTCTCCACCTCCCTCTATCTCTTTTAACTTTCAACAAGTTCCTTCCTTCTGCTCCCTCCCCCAGACCACGTTCTGTCATCCACTTTGCTTAAGCTGTTTTCCCTGGTCTCTCTTTCCTTCTACTCGACTCGTATCAGATTCTCCAAGCCCTCCTTCCTCATTGTGTCTCCCAGAAACTTCATCTGCCTCATCCTGATATTAAGTGTAAGCCTCCTTTGTTTGCAACCTCTCTAAGACCTCATCGTTGCTCAAACGCTCGGTCCATTATATCCTTAGTATCCTTCTGGAGAACCACATTTCCGTCGCCTAGTGTCTCTTCTTCATCTTTGAGGAAATTGTCCAAAATTCGCTGCAGTAAAGAAGATCAGATGTCACTTAACAGCTCAGTATTCTTTTCCTTGTTACCAAAGAAATCCTCCTGTCTCGCAATACTCTGCCCAACTTTTGGAATATGTTCTTGGTCATCTCAAAACATTTACGGATCTCAGTGTCGCACGTACCAACCCCTGTCAAAATGCTTCCCAGATATTTAAACTTCCGTGTCTGCTTGATTCTAGTGTTCCCAACCTGCAAATCGCATTTCAGGTTCATCCTCTTACTGATGACCATGCATTCTGTCTTCTTGTAGTTTATGCTTAGTCCCTTCTTCTCACTCTCTGTCGTTACCGTCTGTAGGAGATTTTGTCATTTCTTTTCCGTGTTTGCCATCAGTACTGTGTCATCTGCGTATCTTATGTTGTTAAGATTGTGGCCGCCAAAGCTAAATCCCGGTAGCGTTTCAAATTCTCTCAGAATTGTCTCGCTGTACAGGCTGAACAGTTTGGGTGAGAAGACGCATCCTTGCCTTACGCCCCTTTCTATTTTTGTATATTCACTGAACGCGTTCCCTATGCGTATGCATGCTGTTTGCTGACAGTATAGCTTCTTGATTATTCTAATATTTTTCCCGAACATATCAAAGTTGCTGAGCAATTCCCTCAGATCCTTTGCCGAAGGCCTTTGCGTAGTCTATGAAACCTGGGTACACGTCCTTCTGCATCTGTATCGCTCTTTCTAATAACATTCTGAGCATGAATATCGCGTTCCTTATTCCGATGTCTTTAACGAACCCGCACTGTTCTTGTCCTATCTCTAGCCTGATTCTGCTGCACACTCTATACATCAGAATACGGATGATGAGTTTTGTCACGTAGCTCATTAAGTTTATTGTTCAGTGGAGTTCGCATTCGTTTGCGCCTGTTTTCTTAGGCATAGCTACGAAGACAGATCTGCTGAGGTCTTCCGGTATATCTCCGTTGTTGTAGATTTCATTTGTTATTTCGGTGATCTTGTCTATGCTAAAATCATCTAAGATTGTCAGCATTTCCGTTACAATTCCGTCTGGCCCAGCTGCTTTGTTTCTGTTCAATTTGGCCAGTGCGGCTTTTACTCGGTTTTCAGAATTCCAGGGCCGTCAGTAGTTCTGTGTATTGCTGGTTGTTCCTTTTCGCTGTGTATACTCGCTCCGGCGGTGAAGAATTTTTCCTTCTCAAATATGAGTGTTCCATCCTTTGATTTTAGCCTATTGACAAGCATGTCTTTTGTCCTGTTAGTTGTCTTATTAGTTTGTACATGTCTCTTTTGTTGGTAGTACTCAATCTTTCTATTTCTGCACATTTTCGTTTAGCCATTCTTCTTTAGCTTGCCTGTATTTGGTCCTTATTTCATTGTGTAATTTTCTGTACTCCGTTCCGTATCTTGACAGAATTTTCTATCTCCTTCCCATCATGTCGAGAATCTCATCAGTCATCCATTCGTTTTTTCTTCTCCGTCCTGTCTGCTTTGGGATGATATCGTTTGCTGATGTCACTAAAGCGTCTCTTAGTGTGTCACATTTTGATTTTTCATTGTGTGCCTCGTATCTTCTTTTCAAAATTCCATATATTTTTCTTTTAAGTTAGGATCGCTCAAGAGTGTGTAGTATTGCAGTTTGCGTGCTGCATTAGGCTTCTTAAATTTCCGCAGTTTCACTCTTAGTTTACATATAAGAGGGCGATGACCACTTCCGCAGTCGGCACTTGGGTAGTTTTTGCAGTGAATCATTGCGTTCCTCAATCTTTTGTTGGTGGTTATATAATCAGTTTGGTTTTTAGTTTCTTCTCCTGAGCTTCTCTATGTCCATAGTGATCTCGGATGTTCTTGGAAGCATGTGTTGGCTATTACCTGGTCATTGGCTGTGTACCATTGGATCCATTTAACAGTTACGACAATGATGATGATGTTGATGATTAGGAAATTACAAATGCTTCAAATAAAAGAAGTTGCATTATTTGTTTAAATATCATTTGAGAACAAATAAACGAAAACAAAATATCTTCAAATGTGAATCTGCTTTTTTAAATGCATTTATTTTTCAAAATCATCCAAAAACCTTGTTTACTAAATGGGAAAGCAAAGATATTGCAGAAAGTTAGAACGGAAGCGATGGCAAAATGATACAATTTTGTATGGCGTAATTACTGACGCTTTTGTAGTTAAAGTAATTAAGACAACGTTTAAGAAATATGACTTTCCAGAGAAATTTTCGATTTTGCGTTATTTGCTATAACGGTCGAAGAGTATATCAACCCAGAGTGTTGTAATAGCAATAGCAATAAGAAGAATAGAGACTAGATTACTAAAAATGGTAATAATATTGATTGCATGATTTGTTTTTATAGAATAATTTATAATTTATCCAAAAACGCCAACTCGAAAATTATATTTTCTTTACAAAATACTTAAAAATTGCAAATGATTTGATGGCATATTTACAAACTCTCTCTCTCTCTATCCTCTCTCTCTCTCTCTCTCTCTCTGTGTGTATTGCTGAGATGATGACCAGAATTTGGACATGTTTTTACATATTTCTTTTCGAATTAGTAAAATGATTCTAAAAGTATCTAAGTCAATGCTGTATACAAACAACTCGTTTATAGCGATTTACTAAGCATAGCTTACAAGTGAAACAAGGCCTAAATTATGGAGCACCCAGTGAGGATCGAACTCACTAATCAGTCGTAACTAATCTAGCCAGACAAGTTTGCTAAACGACCAGTTTATAAGTCGCATATGTTCACAAAGTACACTACCAATTCAGTCTTACATTTTTCTCTCTTGACAATTTTCGGTTAATGATTTTAAATTTTAAAAAAAAAAATTAAGTTTGATTTTATTTTAAAAAAAATGAAATTACTTCAGTAATTTGAAGGGCTTTATTTAAAATTGAAAATAGTTATTCGTATTTTTTTGCGTATTTTCCCTATTCCATGTGTCATTTTAATTGTTTAGTTGTATTCATTTAGATGTTTATTTTAATTTCTTTTACTTGAAGGAAAGTTTTGCTCAACTTTTAAAGTTTAGACCTCATTATATATAATTAGGTAAGAAACGAGAGCCAGAAAACTTTATGTATTTTTATTAAACAAAATGACAAAAAGAGAAATGATGACTTATTTCATCAAAATCAAAAGTTTTCATAAAAATATGGAGACAAAAAAGAAGAAATATATGTTCATACACAGACTGAAAATATTATATTTGCACATTGATGTGTAGTCAACCAATAGCAACAGTTGAAAATGTAATAATTTTCATTTTTTTTTATAATGGCGTATTTCTTGCAAAATAAATTTTGAATTTAGATTATCAGAATATTGCAATTGTTGTAAGACATCCTATTTATTAAATCTTGTTTTCTTTTATCTAATAAAATTATATTTAACTTACATGATAACCTTTTCGGTTAGTTCAGGTTCTACATAGAGAATAGAAAATGACTGAGGTGTGTCTGGAATGTATTCGGATATTTTGAATATCTGAAGAGCTGGTTGCCTGATCCTACTTGGCAACTTGGCAACCAAACATAAAAAAGACCTTACAGTGAGCAGATACTCTCTCATGGGTTTACTCATTCAGTAGTGAGACACCACTGAATGAACTTGTAGGATATGTGATCGTCGCATTCAAAATGACCGAGCGAATAGATTCCGCACAGAATATTTGGAAAATCATCACGTCATCTATATGTGTCAGCCCCACTTGGCTCCCTAGGGTTGCTGGATTTTTTCAAAGATAATAAGCCATGGACGAGATTAAGGGGAATGAGACAAAGCAGCTAACGGCAATTCCGACTTTGCAGACTCTGTGTGAGGTCTCAAAGGTAGTTAGGCATAATTATCCAACGGAGACTTGGTAATATGAGACAGACCACGGAATTGTGGTCAGTTGTGGTGTGATAGACTGAAATAATGATAGATCTGAAGTGAAATAAATGTCTAAAACAAATAATGACGCGAGTTTCATTTCTACTTGCATATGTATGTATAAACGTATCTTATTGCTCTTTTTAAAATAGCTTTCTTTATTAGCTTTTTCCCTTCTAGAGATTACAGCCGAAGTAATATTTTTTTTTTCCTTTTAATCAGACATTATTTTTCATTTCTCTATGCTTTTTCTATTTTCGGAAAAAAACATTTACTAAAAAGGACTAATTTAACCTCGAGCGAAGCAAGCCCACACCTGCAACCACTAACAAGACTTCCCATGCCATTACAGCACAGTTTCAACTTCCGTCTCCTCAGTTTTACTCACTGCATCATGGAACAGTCAAGCTTGCACGACATCTATGCTCCCTAAAATCATACCCCAACCATTGACAGATAAAAAATGGAAATTAAGAAAAAGAAATCTTTGGTTTGACAGCTTGTAGTAATTTTTCCTTTCTGAGTAGAAAAGAAAAAAAATGGAAAAAAAACAATTTGTGCCCAGTTGTCTGAAAATGAGAGAACCGAATGAATGAGAGAGAGAGAGAGAGAGAGAGAGAGGCGAGGTGGAGGAGACAGTTGTGTGGATGTAGAGAGAAGGGAAAGTAGTTATTGTAGTAGGAAAAGAGAAAGAAAGAATTGGAAAGTAACACTGTCATGAAAAAAGAAAGAAAGAAAGAGAGTCTGACGATATTTTTGAGGGTCATATGAGATGAGATTTCGTTAATAGCTTCTTGAGGCAATGACGGGGAAGGGGGCAAAATAGAATTTGATTTTCGCACAAAATCGACGAACGAAGGATTAAATTTTCAAGACAATGACCGATATTAACAAAATTGGACAGCATGCGCTGAAAATGTACATCGGCCAATTATATATATATATATATATATATATATGTGTGTGTGTGTGTGTGTGTGTGTGTGTGCGTGTGCGCGTGTTTTAGGCGTCTGTGTGTAAATAGATAGATAGATATATAGATAGATAGATAGATAGATAGATATTAATAAACTGAGATGTTAGATAGATATAATGAAACAGAGAGATAAAGATTTGAAAGTTGCGTTTTAAAACATTATTATGTGATGTCTTACGACTTTTTGCATTGATGTTTACCTTGAACAAGTCCCGCGAGTCATTCGAGGTAGAGTGTTAAAGAGTAAGAGGCACAGTTTATGTTAATATGTGGTGAAGATAACTGTTAACCCTAGACTATGTTTTGTTTAGTTTAATTTATGGCATATCAACCTCAATGGGTTATTTAATGCCGACAAGATTTTTTTTCTGGTAATCTTTTTTTTTTCCTAAATATATTGTTGGTAATAATTTTTCAATAATGTATTTCTGGTAACACGGTAGAGCAATGGCTAGCGCCTCGGACTGAGGAGTCGGAGAGCCGAGTTCGAATTCCAGTCGAATCAATTACATTCACTCACGTGCTAAAGTTGGGAAAGTTATTAATCCTCCTCTTCTACCCCCCCGCTATGGGTAAATAGCAGGACGGACCGGGTTCTATAGCACTGGATGGCAACTGGTCTACCGCAGAAAGAAATGGCGACCTATTGCGGGGAAAAACCTGTCTCGTCAGTCATGTATCGAAAGATACATGATCGTGTGTCACACATGACTTAAAAGAGATTGCTGGTAATGATTTTTTCCAAAAATGTATTGCTGGTATTTTTACTATAAAAACCTATTTTAGAGTATTTTAACCCCAGTTTGGGGGTTAAATATTTCCTCATAGCTGGGGCCCTAGCAGGGTTGACCTGTGAACACCAGCAATTAAGATATAGTTCCTCGCTTCGCAAAACCTCCTGATGAGAGGCCTTGCTGCCGGATGTAGCTTATTGCCATACCCAAGTCGACCCTAGACTTAAACAGATTAATACTGTAGCGATTGGGGAAGTCTCATCTTGGGAGTCGGCTCCACAAAGCACACGAAAGAAACTTACATCTCACCAATGGAATACGAAAGTAATGAGGGTGGATCGCTACAATGTGGGTAGCATGGTGGGTCTTAGCCATGAAGGTTAGAACTGATGGAACTAAGGAATGTAGTTCTTCCGAGCACTTTCCATGGAAATAGCGATAGAGCAGCGAGAGGCTTGCAACGTTTTTAGTCCGTGAGAAATGGGTTGTTGGGTGGAAAATAATTTGTTACCAACAGGGGCACAAAGACGCGTTTGGATTCTATCGAGACTGGAAAATAAGGACGAGGAAGTCCATTTCCATATATGGCAGCAGTATTCTATTATGGGCCTGATCCGACTCTTGTAAATATAGAGAATAGCAGGAAACCGGGAACAAACTGGAACGGTACCGGGAGCAGATCATTTTCCAGGTATCTTTAGCAATGGATAGTATTTATCACGTTCACTTGAGGTCGGGGTTCTCTTTAAGTTTCAATAAACGCTCAAGGCGCGAGGAGACATCTGTTCATTGTGATTGGTGATGAGTTCTGAGTCTGATCGGCGATGAGGGAATATCACTAGTTTGGCTTTCGAACCTTTCAATGTAACCAGCCAGTTTTCCGGTAATGGGCTTTTAGTGCTAGGTCAGAGGAGAAATCACCTGCCAGTCCCTGGCCATCTAGAGTCTTGAAAGTGCACCCATATACCGTAGTATTATCCTCATAGATATTCACAAATGATCGGAGTATATTCTTAGGAAGATCATTTATGCAAATTAGTAAGAGGGTTGGTCCGAAAGGTGACCCCCCTGGGGAATGCCTGTGCTGATTCCTAGGGTCTCGGGGGATTTGCTGTTAACAACTACCCTCCTGTTATAAACTACTTTATAATGATAAAACTCTTCCAGTGATTCCATAGGTAGAGTGTTTGTTCAGTAATTCTTTATGCCAAGCCTTGTTAAATATCTAATTGAGATGTATTTGTTGTCTAGTGTCTCACTGATTCTGCGAGTAAAAAACCCAAATGCATTTTTATCGGGAATGCTGGAGATTTTATTATTATAAGTTACGAAATTACTTCTCAATGTTTATAGTATCCCCCTTATAATTTAAGTACGTAAAACCCAAATCAATTTCAGTTAAATACTCATGACACTGATTCTTCCTACCAAATGAAGTCCTCTTCTTAATAAAACCGTTTAAACTAATATTTATTACCCGATAAACATTTCAACACCTAAATATATTCTTGGTTACTATTGCGATGGTGATTGGCATTTAGTGAGATCATTCTGAACGATCAAGTTAATCCCGCGAAGAAAATATCGAATTATTTCTGACATGCAAGTTTCTTGTGTATAAGTTTTCAGTTTTACTGTCCAGCTGATATTGGAATGAAAATCGCCTGTCATCAACTCCGTTCACGTTATTTGCTTTCAGTGAAATGAAACTGAAGTAACGTTGCCTTCGTTAGGCGTTCCTTGTTTGTTTGTTTGTTTTTTGTTTTTATTTTTTTTGCAAGAGATTTTTCTGTGACATTTCTAGTAATGGCATACGCGTGTGACAATGTGTCGCCCCGTATTCCGGGATGAAACGGATGGTGTTTCTGACGCTGCTGGCCACGGCTCGAATGGTGATATGGACGACGCGACAGGAGGAAGTCTTGCGCGGTATCCGTCTTTCAACAGGATCTGATCCGATTCTTTGAGCATCAGCTCAAGATGAAGATTAGAACTGATAGAAAGCGCATGCATTCGACAGTCTTCAGCGAAAGGTGGGTGACAGGCGAGCTTGGTTCGTTTGAACGGGGTTAGCCTTGATTTTCTCTTTTAGGTCAACCTACGTCACATCGGGGTGGTTTCCTGTGTAGCCCTCCCCTTGGCTGGGTTAGACAAACTTTTGTGTTAATGTGAGTAAGTGTTGTTCCCGGCCTGCCCCCCACCCCCGGTCATATCTTTAGTTATGATTCAGCCTGACATTTCAACCTCCCCACTTTGTTTTGGGCTCTTTTTTATCTCGACTAGGTCAGCTTTATATTTTCCCATGCCCGTATGATTGTTTATCCTTTTCCCACTCCCTTAGCGAGAGAGCTGCTTGATTTTGTCCCATGGGCAGAATACAGTGGCCTCTCTGTTTTGAGGGTTGGACGGTCCCTACTAACATCAGTTATGTTTAATTTGATTTGTGTTAATATTTTAGTTCGTTATTGGGTTCATCCCACTCCCCTCTCATTTTTTCATCATAGATTTTTATATATATCTTTTAGTATCATTAAATTTTTATGACACAGGGCGCGTTTTGTAGGTCTCCCTAGAGAGAATGTGGTATTATGGTGTATGGAGGATTGATTGGTGACGGACGAGTTCTTGTGGTGAATGTGGAAATTGTAATGTATGAATGGGTCGTGAATCGGATTAGCTAGGTATAGGATAGTTAGTTAAGACCAGCCTCAACCCCTCCCCTTTTTCGGCCTTGTGCCATAATTGTAATTTTTTACAATAAATATTGACGTTTCTATTAATGGATTAAGCACCTAAATATGTGTTTGGGACATATTAAAAGGTTTTGTCATTACTTTCTCAATAAAATTTTCTCGTTATTTTCGGAGCAGACTTCGTAAACATTATTAATACACAATTCGTATATTTAACTGAGGAAACAGGGATAAACTCATAGTAAAATAAATATACACACAAAGATATGTATATAAGCCTGTATATAAGTGAAAAAAGTGGTATACATACCTCGGCCCATCAATAATTTCGTAGCCTAATGATGAAAAAGCATTTAATCTACATATGGGTTTATTTTTCTCCTTTTGTTGTCAATGCACCTTATTCTTATTAAATCGAATATTGTACAGTGAAAATTACAAAACAAAAATTCATTTAATAGCTTGCTCCATACACCAGAATATATTCTTACACGTAAACGTATACAGTTCAGCGTAGTCACGTGCAAATATACACAGAACAATACGCAGTTAAGCACCTATATATATATACAAATTGCACAATCGAACCGATCGTAAAAAGATAAATATGGATATACATAAAGAGGAGAATATTGTCATGCTCCCATATATACCTGCAATCTCGCACATACGCATGCGCAAAGATGCTTTTAACTCGCACACGTTGTTGAACAGATAAAAAAAGAAGTAAATACACAACTGCTCGCACACACCGTGTCCATACGGACATATAGAGAAAAGCTTCAATGTTTTGTTCTCTCAAACATTCACTCTCAACATTAACTTCTACTACTATTTATCACAGTATAATGATGTTTATATTTGTCTATCCATTCATTGATAGAGCAAATCGACATCTTTCTATTTCAAATTCTGGTACATCGATTCACGCATCTTTTTTCAATTTCACTTTTATAGGATAATATCGATTTCTTACTCTCTTTTGTGTAATATCATGAAAATATATAGAAAAAAAATTTAATATTAGGCATTAAAGTTTGTTCGTGTCCAAGCTGATTGAATGTCGCATGTTTTGGAAAAGAGGTTCGAAAGAGATAATGGACACTGGTTTGGAAAGGAGACTTTTAATGAGAAATAATGCAGCGTTGTGAGAAAAAACACTTAAAACTGTACGAAAGATAAATACGGCATTGAAAGAATTGAAAAGACAGTTCGAAAGTGCAATGATGCGACGTCTTGGAAAAACTTAAAAACCAGTTCGAAAGAGAAATACGACATTGGGTTTGGAAAGATTTGAAAATCAGTTCGAAAGAGAAAAATTGTAACATCCTAAAATGACTTGAAAAACAGTTCCAGAGAGAAATAAGACATAATTCTAGAAAGACTTCGAAGATGAATGAGGTGAAACCTTTTAAAGGCTTGAATGCATTTTAAAATAGAAATATAGTTATGTCCGTGAATTGGTCTAGTGGATATAATAAATGTAACTTTTGGGAAGATTGATTGGCAGAGGTAGGTACCAGATTGTATTTCCAGATTTTATAAGTATACGATGTACTTACCAAGTGGGGAGATATTTTTTTATCTTTTTTTTTTGTTCTCTCTTTGTATATCTCTTTTCTCTTCTTTTATTCTGTGACCTTTTCTCTTTTTCTTTTTATATAATTAGTCTCTTCTTTTCCCTCTTTCTTCTGTGGCTCCTTTTTCTTTTCCTTCTCCTCTTCTTAATCTTTTGCTTTTATTGGTATTTATTAAACTCGCCATAGTCTGGCATAGGGCTACAAGGATGGTTAAA
Source organism: Acanthosepion pharaonis (assembly GCA_903632075.3). Lineage (NCBI taxonomy): Eukaryota > Metazoa > Mollusca > Cephalopoda > Sepiida > Sepiidae > Acanthosepion > Acanthosepion pharaonis. The sequence continues at coordinate 1,350,702 of CAHIKZ030000580.1, forward strand.
ACGATTGATATGAAACGACCTTCCAAATGTATAGGGCCTGGTTGCTTTGAAATCTAGCATTAGAAACCATTGTTTTTTTTTTAATTGAAATCTATCATCGAATAAAAATTGTCGGTGAATATGTTTCAATCACTTAACGGATCCTCTACGTTTTATTCCTATCCTAATACGGACGGCAATGGATGTCCTAAATCGTATGTGAGCATACGCAGTGTGTGAAAAGAACGTGATATTTTAAAATATTTTAATTTATATATATTCGCCCAATTTAGATGTGAATTCGTTTTATTTTAATCTCGCTAATTTTTTTTTTTTTTTTGATTTCTCGACAAAATATTAAATAGACAGTTTTTGTGTGTTGTATTTTGAGTTTTAAATTTTCTATCAAGCAATTCAGTTCATATTTCATCATAGACGTACGTTCTGGCAGCATGTGCATACTGACAGAGAGAGAATTATGGATATGAATAAAGGAAAATAGGCATGCAAGTAAAACACATCACGTCTCGATTATGACTAATAGACAGCATTTGGCAAGAACTCGACTAAGTCTTAATATACGAACAGTGATATGTGCATAAAACAGATGCACACAATGAATTGCGCACTAAAAGAGACGTGCAATATAAAAGATGAAACACATCCACACAACAATTCGAATGCACAAATCTATTATAATCGTGTACGCGTACACACACGTATACGCACGCTTTGACAAATGAACCAGATTGAAGAAAAAGTCTCGTTTTGTCGGGAAGAGGGAGAAAGACGACGCCCCCTGGAGGCCAATTGAGGAGAGTTCATTAGGACAGAGCTTACTCAAGTAAAGAAGAGTTCGGAAAGAAGTACCCTGGGCAGTGAGAAGCGGTAGTAGGGGATGAGAAAAAGGTTAATGTGGGGTGGATCCAATCAAGAGTGGAGACGATGGGGTGAAGAAGTAAAGGAAAAGGGGTAGGGTGTAGAAGGAGTGGTTTTTGTCGCGGAAGGGAATTTGTGAAGCGAAAAGCGGGTAATTATAGAGAATAGGACAGATTTGTTAGATGTGGTGATTAGATGAAGAGGGAAAGGAAAAGAAAAAGAGAGGAATAAGATAAAAATGCAAGAAAGAGACAAAACGAAAAAGTGGAAAAGAAAAAAATGGTGAAATGAGTTAAGAAATAAGAGAAAAGGAGAAGGAAAGTAAGAAAGAAAAAAAAAACAAAGGAAAAAGTTAAACAGTAAAAGAGGGAGTAGACGAGACGTGGTGATATCCAATTTATTGAATGTGAGGAGAATTTAATAAAGATTCTACATGAGAAAATCAAGAGCTATTTTAAAAAAGATAACAACGAAAGAGGGGGAGGGGGAAATGAATTACGTAGTGAAGTTTCATTTGGTGGCGAGTTTAAAGTTGTAGTCGTTTATAAGAGAGTAAGAAAGGAAAGCAGCAAAGTGGGGAAGAAGATAGAGAAAGAGTGATAGAAAATATTAAAAGAAAAGAAGAGAGAATGAAAAAGAAGAAGAAAAAAGAAGATTGTTGGTGATCAGGGGGGGGTTGTTCAAAGAAGAGAATAAACATGTGAAGCATAGAGAAAAGGTAAACTAAATGTAGTGAGTTTAAAAAGAGACAAATGTTAAAGAAGAGACTCTGATGAAACAAAAGCACAAGTGGAATTGCTACGTGTGTTGATGATACAGAGGGAAAAATTAATTTAGACAGAAAAGAAAGAATAAAAGACACAAGTAAAAAAAATGTTATTTTAAAACAAAATAAGAAAACAATTTTTGATATTAAAATAAAAGAACAACAATAACAAGATCAAATTTATAATTTTGTAATTCCATTACGTCATAAATCGAAGATTTATCATCGATTTATGTCATTGACATGAGTTCGATTGTCCATATTCACTATGGCACACATACTTCAAATTATATATATATATTTAACTCGTATACAGATAAATGTGTGTGTAGTATCACGTTTAAAATGATGTATACAAACAGTATAAAGATATTACATAAATTTTTACAGGATAAATAAATAAATTATGAACCCGTTTATATCATTTATATGTTATTAAACACATTGTATCAGATGTAAAATTAATAATATAACCTATGAGAAACGTTTTCTTTTAAATGAAATTCTTGAGTTACTAATTTTGATGTGCCTGATCTATCTTTTTCTTTTTTTAAAGTAAGGTTCACTCATTACAGAGGCCGCTCGAGGTAGAAGGTTATGTTGAGGCCCTTTGTGCGTATAGGAGTGGAAGATAATGGTTAACCCTTGCCATGAACAGGTTAAGATTGTAGTGATCAGGGAAACATCCTCTTGGGAGTCAGTTTCACAAAGTAGTGGATCGCGGGAAGAAGCTGTTAGAGATGGAATACGGATGGAATGTGGGTGGTTTGCTACTATGTAAGTAGCATGGTGGGTCCTTACCGTGAAGATTTGAATTGGCAGGACCAGGGAATGTAATTCGTCCGAACACTTTCCGTGAAAGTAGCGATAAGGCAGGGAGACGATCGCCACATCCCGCCTGTGGAAGAAAGTTTGGAGGGTGGAGACGCTATTAGAGACTCTATCAAGTCTGGACAGCTCCCGCCCAAATGTGGCAATAGTATTCCATTTTTGGCTTGATTTGGCTCTTGTAAAGGTAGAGGATATAAGGTGGAGTTACTATCTATCTATCTATCTATCTATCTATGTTTCTATCAGCGGTTAGCAGAAGCCCGTACAAAGTCAATAAAAGGATCATGCCAGATGGAAAATGTCCCATTTCAAACTATTCATTAAATATTTTTTGTATTCAGTGCTAAATTCTTCTACGAATCTTTCAAATATTAATATTTTGTAATAAAGCATTCCCCTTGGTTCTCTTTAAACTATCATTATTATTCATCCAAATATTTCCCTTTACCTCTATCAGGGTTAGTTTTTATGCCATGTCCCTTCGGGACGTTGATGATCATGGCTCTCCACGTGTTTCGTTTATTATCTATAAATTGTCGCTAATTCTTGTGGAGGGGTTTCTGGTTGCTTCTTCCACAGTTTTGTATCCAGAGTAGTCCTTCTCTCAAAGTAGATAACACTGAAAACTAAACAGCCCAGCCGACACTTCTAGTTAATCCAATTCGGCTAAGAGAATTTTCCCAAGAGAATTTGTACGAAAATGAAAGCAGTAGACTAAACTGGAATTTAAAATCGGCCCGCCGAATCCGTGTTATGCTACCTGCATATCCTAAATCGTAAGCCTTTCCTATTGGCTCACTTGAACCTTCTGTTCTGATCTAATGTAGCTTCTCTAATCTGATTGTTTATTGCTCATACGAATTCAAGTCAATAATGATTTTAAAATTTTACTTCATTTTATGTTATCTATCATTGATTTGATATTTATATATATATATATATATATATATATATATATATATATATATATATATATATTAACAATTACAACAAAAACATATAAACCACTATATAAATGCAATCATGTTTCGACACTTTGTGTCTACTCAGACGGTGGTCTGAGAAGACACACATTCAGCGTTCACTTAAGATATTAAAAATATCAAGGATGGGTCAATAGAGCTGTTATTTAGTTGGATGTTGTCTCTAGAAGATATTAAGTATAGCTTTCATCATCCGAGTGTAGGCTCCATCAAGCTTAGGTTTTAGCTAATATCCAAGAAGTGGCGCCATACATTAACACTGCCTCAACAGTGGTTCGAAAGAATCTCTGCTTGAGGTTGTCTAGTAGATCAGCCTACATTATATAAAAAAATGATACTAATGATGGACTCTAAAATTGAATTCATCGGCTTCAATAAACAAGGCTCAATACAAACTGTTTCAGGTAAATCAATAAAATCTGTCGAATCTTTTTTACATACCGAGAAAGTGAGATAAATTCTACTGAAAAGAATGTGAAAACTTGCGTCTAATATATATATATATATATATATATATATATATATATATAATCTAAAATATTCCATATATCAGATTTTTACACATGTTGGAATTCGATCTTACAGTTCAAATAAATATTCATAATCATTTCCAGAGACTTCTCTTCAATACAATAAAATTTTAAACGCAACATTAAAAAATTGACATGGACAGAATTAATCATACACCAGAACAGAATTCATAAAATATGTCATAATCTGTCAAGCTGTAAGTGTGAGTTGTAAATTTTCAAAAGAAATTAAGTTTGCTGTACTGAACATGCACATTCTTAGTTTTAAACTGAGTATCAACAACAACACAGAGAAAGAGTCTAACTTTAACAGATCCAATGCTTGCAATTCAGGAATATACCCAAGTCGATTGTAATTTTGCAAATCTTCTTGGAATGGGCCGTCATCTTTTCAAACAAGGGTTGTTCGTGAATATTTTTATTTTCAAACAATAGATTGAATGGATCATGTTGTATAGTAGCTGAGTATTCAATAAACATGTTAGCAATAATTATTATTACAAGGCTAGATTGGAATTTGGATGTATCTGTTTTTAGAAAAGAGCCTATTGGGTTCTCCAGCCTGGCAGCCAGTCTAAGAGAATGACAACTCAGAAGTCAAAGCCTATTAGGCATGGGGTTACCAATTCCATCCCTAAAAAACTATTTGCTACGGAGACCATAGCGTGTTGTGGTCCCATATTTCACAGTTGGCGTATACGGGAGTGAGAAAGAGAGGGAAGAAAGTGACTTTTAGAACTCAGTGAATGTTTTAGTTGTAATCAGACACGGTGTGCATACAGAAAAAGAGAAGTCATTGACCCTAGGAACATCATATCCCGAATGTGGGCGTTGATTTTGGAGATATCTTCGTGGAAATGGAACGCGCTGTTCATTTAAAATCGTTAGAAACATGAAAAGAGTGCGTTGATATTTTAATGGAAAATCTGGAAGATTCTGCCAAGTGATCATCATCATCATCATCATCATCATCAGTCCTTTGACTGTTTCAATCATCGGGGAGGGACCTAAGGGCAGAAGAAACAGAAAACTTCCTCCAGGATGATATGTTGGCAGTGACTCTTTGAGTTCTGGCATTGTCATGTCAGTCCACTCTTTGATTTTGTCTGATCAGCTCTTGAATTGCCGCCCTGCTTTCAACACTGCCTTGCAAGATGATCATGCAAAGGCTTTAATGCTGTGTGACGTGGTCAAACGATGTCATCTTCCGGCGCTTATTAGTGACGAGAAGAGACTCCTGTTGACCCACAAAACTTTTGACCTTGCTCTGTACATAAGCATTAGTTTTGTGCTACCAGTAGGAGATGCGGGGAGGGAGCATTTTCAAGCATTTGTTCTCGAATGTCTGGATCCTTTTTCCTGTCACAACCAGAAGTATCCAAGTTTCACATCCGGACGGATATAAGCAGTGATTTGTAGAGCTTGAACTTGGTATGGAATCTGATGTTATTCAACCATATCCTTTCTAGTCTTGTCATCGCTCCTGAGATTATGGCGAGTCGTGTACGGACATCTGAGCTGCAGGTGCCATCTTTTGGCAGGGTTGCTCCCAACTATTTGAAGCTAGAGGTTCGCCGTCTATGGTGAAGCTGACACTTGCGTTACTTGTGCTATTCACCATTACTTTGGATTTCCCTGAGTTGAGTTTTCATTCCATATGATTTGTTTCTTTCAATGAGTTTGTTGATCAAGTCTTGCAGCTCACTGTTACTGCCCGCTATAAGGTCAATGTCTGCGAAATGCAGGTTGCAGACAGGTCTATCAACGTTAGAAATGTTATGCTCGTGAAGGTTTTCCTGTAATTCTCTCCAGAAACAAGTTGAAGAGTGTTGAGGAGAGTAACTAACACCGATAGTTCACTGGGAGAAATTTCCCACTTGGTTACTCAAGAGAACTGCACTGGTGGCATGGTCATAGAGGGCTGGTATGATTTGTATGAGCCTTTCTTCTATGTTGAATCTTCAGAGGACGTGCCAGAGACCATCATGCCTTAGCCGATCAAATGCTTTCTTTAAATTAATGAAATTGTGGAACAGGTCACTCTGCTTTTGAAAATGTTTGGAGACTCTACAACTGAAGATTGATTTCACTGTGCTCCATCCATCTTTAAAAGCTGACTGCTTTTTTGGCAGTTGTTTTTTAGTCGAGGTTACTACGGGGCGTGACTTTTCTCGGGTGGTTGATCAGGATTATTGTTCTATAATTCTGTCCTTACTTGAGATTACTCTTCTGTCTATAGAACATAAAGGAATGAAATCGCCCGTTTAGGTAAGTAAGCGGAGTTGAGGAGCATTAGCTCTTAGCCCCGCGCTAAGCTCTTAGTGCTTGTCGAAATCTGCATTCGGGCAGAGAGAAACCCAGATGAGTCTATGCCGAATGGCAGAGTTTCGTCTGGGGAGGTAGACAAACCCGACCCAGTTATTACGGGGTATACGAGTAATTTTTGCCCGGGCCAACGGGCTCGGAAAAAACCCACATTAAACTGGCTTTGTGCCACATCCCACTCTATGGGGAGATCGGGGAAAATACCGAGTTAGATCATTTGCTAAGTGAACATTTGTGTAGTAAACTTTCTATTTCATTACTCACCTACGAGTTTGTCTTATTTATTTCTCTCTCTTATCTCGGAAACACGAGATACAAAACCTTCTATGGTAGTGGTATCACAAGGAATAGGGTCTTCTTTTGGTCACTTCAGCTGTTCACAATTCCGCTGGTACAGTTTCTTGACCTCCATTTTTCACCCGTTTAGAGCGTACATTTTCCACTCCAGATGACTTGCAAGGTTTTAGGCATATCACTGCGGCTTCTATATGTCTTTGATTTCTCTGGGGTACAGGTCGTTCTCTGGATGGAACTCGTGATTGTACAAGTCGTCGCAGTATTCGGTTCATCTATTCAGAACTTTCACTATAACAGCTGTTTGGCTGGTCTTATTGATAGATGTGTGGATATTGTAAGCTTTCTTCTTGTCGCCTGATTTTATGTCCTTCTCAATGGCACTGGACTGATCCTCTATTCACACCTGTTTGGCTTCTAACTTCTTCCTGAATTCTCTGTGCTCATTTTGTCCGTGCAGCATCACACCAGTCCTTTTCTCTTAACTCTCGTCTCCTCAGGTCTTCTTTTGTGATCCACTCCTGAATTTCCTTCCATCACTTTCCCAGAACATCTTCAGCTGGTTTGAGTAAGACTTCTTTGGTGTCGAATGCGAGTGTCAAGCTGCTTTACGACTGCAAACTTGCCGCCGATTCGGCTCTGAAAAACTGAGATTTCAGGATCCTTCAGTTTCTCAAGGCCAAAGCTTTTGCAGGGGCTCTTAGGGTAATGCTTAGTTTTCAGTTTCAGTTTGAAGGTTGTCATCACAATCTCAAGGTCGCTGCCGATGTCTGCGCCAGGTGATCTCCTTGTTTTCGCGTTGTTGACGGTGTACTTGAACCAAAATGAAGTCAAACTGTTTATAGACTTGCCGGTTAGTTGAGTGCCAGGTTGTGGTTCGAGCCTAATGGAGTGTAGATTATTGGCCAAGGTGAGGTGGTGGCTTCTGAAAAACCCCTAAGACCCCTGTCTGTTCGATGCCGATGCTCGATGTTCCTTCCCAGTTCTCGCATCCACCTGGATGTAGATCCAGGTGCATGCGAGTACTCTCCAGATGTTTCATCGATGCCAATCCATCTGACTTGGAACAACGCAATAATATCCCGGCGATAGCATCTCAGTTCGTGAGTGAGTTCTTGAATACTGCTACAGGCATAGAGATGGGTGCGGAAGTTCCACGTTCCGATGGTAATTGACGGTGTTTATCGGTCATCGCCCACTTTTTACGACCATCCTGATGTGAACCGATGGGATTCGCGGCGCTTGTTGATCCGGGCTTCAATCCAATCTAGCATGGTGTTTATTCCTCATGATCTTTTCACTGGGCTTTCAGAGAATTTTGCGCCCATCTTCTCTCCAAGCCCTTGACCGACAGCTAAATACCACAGAATATGGTGTGGGTCATACACTAGGCCGTTGAGTCCATCTGAAGATCCCTCTGCCCGAGCCGTTGAAGTAAACATACTTGTTTACAATCTCTCCTTGGAGGAAAACATGAATTTAATGAATGGTTATTATTTAAATTATATTATAACGTTTATTATTTTTATTATATTATTTAAGTACATAGTTTATATAGCTGGATATTTCGAATTATATATATCTATTTAATATTCTCATCGTTGTTTATTTACCATATTAGTTGACATGAACTGCATAAATGTAACTTAAATAGGTATTTATTACTTATTGATTTATTTTATAATATTTACATACATTATATCAGCTAATCTGAAATTAAATGTGAATGGAAACTTATTTACTTTCTTATAATTTAACATTTGTTTTCGCTTTTAGAATAGATGTGTTTTTTATTATATATTAACCTGATTTATTTAAATTTTATACCACTAAACAATATTACGATAACAACAGCAATAATAATAAACGCGATTATTTGTTATTAATTATTCAATTATATTATTACATTATTTATTAATGAATTTATTTATCTAGTTTATTTAGTTTTATATTTTAGTTTTTTTTTATTTTCTGTGTATATTTCTGAGGTATTACAATTATTTACACTATTTACATTCTTTGGGCTTTTTTATTATATTTTGTATATGCTGGTTACACATGCCTCACCCGCTCAGCCGCTTCAGAACGTGGGCTAAAATACATGAGGAACTAGTGTCGAGTAATGTTCTTCTAGGTACTTTTGTAGAAAATGTTTCACTTTCCCACACAAAGATGAATGTAAATACACAAGTGAACTGGTAGAAAATCAATAACATACACCTTAAACATGCAAAAAAACCTGGATCTGAATCCAGTAAAAAAAATCTGTTATAAACATCATGGTCCCTTCACGACAACATTGAAAGTAAATAGAGCGGTTAGCTTCCGAAGAATGGAACAATATTCCGGAAAAATGTGTAATTGTTTCTTTTTACTAACTACAAAACAACGTTTTTTTTTTTTTTTTTTAGATATCGACCAGAACAGCTCTGCTTTAGACTTTTAGCGGAAGCAAAGTGATAATTTCGTTCTTGCATATTTTGTCACTATTATGTTCATAATGTTACTGTACTGAATAAAAAGATTCTGAAATAAATTATGAGAACTTATTCTAAATTTTATATAGAAAAAATATTTGTTTCAATATTTCCACATTGAATTTAATAACGTACGGATAATTTTGCGCCGCACTATATATATATATATATATATATATATATGATAAAAAGAATTTCAAAAATTTATACTTAACACTACCAGGTTTCAACATTACGGTCACATCAGGTGGTTACTGGTAAATAATTAATTCGTAGCATTATTCAAGCGCCAGAAATATCAGAAGGTGGGTAAGGAAAGAGTTTGAAGAACCGAAAGAGAGAAAAATAAATTATAAATATAATCATCCAGGTTCATATTGGGCTAGAATATACTCTAACCCAGGTTTGTATTGGGCTAGAGTACATATATATCGTATTGGGGTAAAGTATATATATATATATATATATATATGTGTGTGTGTGTGTGTGTGTGTGCGTGCGTGTGTGTTTGTAGGATGAGAATTTTCATTTATTAACTCGACATATTTTAATTTATTGGTTTAAGGTTATTTTTAATGGATACCCACATTTGAGTAGATGCTCTGTTTTTATTTATTTATTAAACAGCATTCAAGCTGATATATATATATATATATATATATATATATATATATATATATATATATATATATATATATATATCCTGGTAAGATGAGAACGAGTAGAGTATAATTCCAACATTCGTAACATTTAATTTAAAAGAGTAGAGCAATATTATTTATTTTAGGATATTACACCGAAAACATGTCAAAATCGCTACACAGTTGCAGTCGTGTTTCGGTGCGTATCAATGCATCTCATCAGGTGATTGTAAATTACTGGCGAGTGAACGATTTATTTAGATTTAAAAACAAAATACAACCTCTTTTTACGAAAAAAGAAAAAAGGTGGAGTGTTATAAGTTTTGAGGGCTTTACTCTGATCAATCAATCAAATATGATCTACGTTAAATTTAAACTAAGCGAAAAAGCAAAAAATAAAGAATAATTTTTTATAAGTGGACTATGACCCGTAAATTGGCAGCTAACAACATCCAGACATAAATGGATGCATAAATGGAAACACAAATTATACAAACTAGACAATGCTACTACCTAAGAAATAAAAATGAGGTCGAGAGCTAATTTAGCAAAATGCTAAACAAGTTATATACTTTGATTTCCCTTCATAATTGTTTTTATAGTTGATAAATAAATAGCTTCTTTAAGAAACTAATAAATAATTTAAACGTATAGAATTATTTGGTAAATTGATATGCAACTGATGAATAAAGGTTCTTCATATAAGATGTTAATAATATGTTAATAATAACCAATCAATATTGTCAAAAATAACAACCAAATACCAATACATCCGTACAAGTTGTTATTAATACTACCAGGAGATTAATACAAAATTATATAAAATCCAAATTAATCTTACAAATAGAAAGATAAGCCATATATGTTGCAACGCATTGTAAGGTTTGGTAAACTATGTTTATAATTTACTGTTAATTCATTCCTTTGATTTAATAAGAATTTTTTTAATCTGATAATTTCCAGCTTTTATGTAAGCACAGAAATTAGGGTTCATATAAAGAGCTACATGTCCTTATTACATACTGATATAACTATGCAAATATAGAAAGATTTATTGACTTTAGTTATTGAATTTATCTCGGTATATTGATAAATCTCACAACGTCTGTTTCTTATCATTTTATCCTTCCTATTATTATAATCAATATTTTCCTAATGATTAAAATGTATTAATCTTTCGTAATTTGACACTAATTTTGTTCTGATTAATTTTTGAGTGCATTCAAAATGGACAGCAAAATGAAGTCGGCCAAAACAACACTGTCTTATTTTTAGCTAATATTTTTACCACATCATTAGGAAGAGACACCGACATCTCTAGTTATTTGCTATTCATTGTCAGTCATCAAAACTATTAAGACTATCAATAAAATGTATTAGCAGTAATGCACTGTCATTATATCATCATGTCACTGGTCTATTATTTTCTTCCTGACTTTTCTTCTTCTTCTTCTTCTTCTTATTATTATTATTATTTCTGCATTTACTAAGAGTTCCCATCGGTAGTAATTGGTGTAACATAATGGAGATCAAGTGACAGTAAATCTTCTCACTACTCAAATGATCTCTTCTGTATTCTAGCGTTTTTAATACTGTTGTCTGGATGGTCTCGATTTTTTCAATTCTTACAACCTATTCCCCGAAACGATTGGCTTTAATATCACCTTGATGATTTTTTGTAATGTGTTCGGTTAATTGTAGTTCGTTTAGTTTGTTTCCTGATCTCTTGTATTTTTTATTGTTGTAAATATCCACATTAATCGCTGGGTACAATTTTATTAAATATTTTCGTTAATTGTGAAACGTAAACTTAAATCCAGGAATACAACACGGTCAGTTTTTCTTGCTTGTATGGAATCTACACATCTGGTGAAAATGATTTTCTCTGTTAGCTTTGAATATTTTGTGTGTATTGGTGATCTTATGTTTCGACATATTTGATCATTTACAGTGCCTTCTCTATTCAAAATTCTTATTTTGAATCCCATTTCTAGCTCTCTTAAGATAAATACATTATATGCCTTGCTTTTTCGATCTTCAAAGTTAGAAACACTGAAGAAAAATATATAGTTCACAATTCATTTCTAAGCCATGTTTATGAATGACGTTAGTTAACGCTACGTACTAATAATGCTTTCTGCTTACAAAAGTAGAACTAACATTTTTAGACTAACAAATCTCACTAATAAACGACTGTGTAATCTGATGGTTGTAATTGTGTTTTGTTGAATATTTTCGATTATTTCATTATCTTTGTGGAAGTATTTGTGTATCAGTCAATACAAACCAATTATAAGCAGTACATTATTTCGTATGTTTTACATATTACAGTAAATTACACACAAATGACAAATAAATAACTTTAATTGCATAACTTCTGATGTCATTTTATATAAGTTAAATTACGTCAAATAAGCTGGTTTATTAGATAGGCTGATTCTTGTCTTAATGTATTGAAACTGTGATGTATCTTCCAAAAATGCTAATACTCGCATGAATATTCCACAGAATTCAGAAGTGTAACAATTTTTTATTTTACCTTTATTCATCTTGAATGTTATAAATTTTAGACACAAGGTTTCCAAAATATTTCATAAACATACTGCTGACTTCCTTCGGAACGGTGGACTAGTGACTATAGGAGTTGGTTATGCATGTATTCCTGTAATATAGTGGTCATGAAGTTAAAATCCCTGGATTAGGTTAGAAACACCGGTCCAGCAGTAACCAATAATAGCTGGCATCACAAGGACAAAATAATACAATAATTAACATATATCCCATATCAGCTAAACAATTGTCATCTCATGATAGTCAGAGGGCATTAGTCGGAACGTTATGTCTATAATAACATCTATAACAACCATGATGAAGACAATAGTTCGGAAAATTTGATCATAATTTTTAGTAAAAGATGCCAAATAAAAGTTAAGAGTTGTCTCAATTTTATATCTTAAAAGATTTTAAATTTCACTTACAATTTACGATTGCAAGAAATTAAATATACCTAAGTAGGAGTCTATATAAAGATTTACCACTAAGAGTTATGAAGCTTTACATAAGCGCATACTTCAACGATATTCCATTACAATAATAAAATGCCGAATATCTTTGAATAATGTTACTTGAACCATCCGATAATCTCTTATCCCTTATTATGTTGCTCGATTTGAATTACTGTCTAATCCAAGGCATTCCATTCTTTCTGACTCCCACCATGAGGTCAACAAACAACTGAAATTAATTGAATTGACAAAAGCAATCAATTGCATCCAATTTAATCACAAATCTAATTGAAACAATAGTTGGAACAAAGATGACCTTCTGTAGTTGGCAGATCGATTAATACTACAAAGAGATTACGTGTCACAGTTCTCTGTACATTTAACGATATGCTAATTGTATATGTATATACGTGTTGTCGTGCAATTTAATTTATGTAGACAGGTGAAAATGTATGTATAAAAGAAAGAGTGCATTTTCTTTCTTGCATGATAAGTGCCGCAGCTTGGACGAGTGATACTGAAAAGTTCTCAGTCCGAACAACATGCCCTTCTAAAATGATTCTAATGTTTGATCTGATATTATGAAGTGTTAACTGACAAAGTACATCCGTCTTTATCATTAGGTTAACATTGAATGTTTACTTCTTTTTTTATGTGCTGTGTCTCTTTAGGAAGTGGACGATCATGGCTCTCCAAAATTGCCTGTCATTTGTAGCTCCTATTAAGTTTTGTCTTTTTCTATGTCTAGTTATATTCTCTATTTCAGATATTTCCTGACTACAAATTAATATATCGTTTTGATGCTTGTAGGCAAAAGCATACTAAAAGTCAACAAACATAAATGCCAAATTTGTAGGGCTTCGCTGGCAAAAGCAAAATCATAAAATTAAACACAAGCAATAGCAAAAAATCAAGAGAGAAAAACGTGAGGAAAAGACTTGTATTAGAACTATCAACAAGAATTTCTCGTTATCATTTCATGAAAAGAAGCTGAAGTTTTCATGTGTGCTAAAAACAATGCATTTGAAATGTATAAGAACAGAAAGATAAACAATTTAGAAAACATCTCAACGTCTAGATTTTAAACAGCGCGAAAGATATTTATAGCAGATATTAAATATTCAAATAACTAGTCATTATATCACAGATGATAATAGTTTTACTATATATTTTCAGTCAATCTAATCTACAGTTTGTCAGTTAATTTGTGTGCGAGCGCAAATATCTGAACTGATTTCGATGCATTAAATTCGTTTGTAATGCTGAACGTGAGAAAACAAATTTTGCGAATAGAATTTCTTGACATATTATTTGGTGAAAATCAGATTGACAAGAAAAGTGAGTCACGTAAAAATGCATTTCTCCAAACGTGTTTGGTCAGCCAAGAGACAATTATGTATAGAAAAACGTTATTTCAACGATGGCCATGAATGTCTGTTTCATTATCAGTACTTACACACACGCACACACACACATATATATATATATATATATATATATATATATATATATATATATATATATATAAATTTTATATGTATTTCAGATTGCTAGTATATATTTGTGCGTGTGTATAATTAGGTATTGGCATATACACGCACATCTATATTTATATTTCCTTGTAGTGTGTGTGTGTGTGTGTGTGTGTGTAAAATACGTGTCTTCGCTTTGAACGTGGGTGTAGTATATCCTCGAGAAGTAAAATTAAAGGATGTGTTGGGGAGAAGAAGGCTATGATTTGCATTATATACATACATACATATATATAAATATATGTATATATACATGTATTAATCATTGATACACAAACAAAGGCACATAATCACAATCACACATACGCACAAACACACATGTATATTTAAATATATATATATATATATATGTCATAAATATATATCTCTTTATCCCCTTATCATGTTTTACTCCCCCCATGTGTGTATAGATAGTTGTATATGTCTGCATATAGGCCAAGTGTAACAAATGTGTACACAGCTGTGAGAGTTGATCAAATGCTTTTTTTAAATTTTGAATTATCTCCATATAGGAAGGTTTCTGTGTCAATCTGTTTTCTTCTGTTTGATTTGTATGTCTCGGTAATTGTGTACATGTAACATGGGCATCACTAGGCGAACCATTTTGTCGTAACGAGGATAAACAATGACAAGGTTGAAGTACTTTGTGAGAAATTGACGATGGACACGATTAGAAAATAAAATGGAATGAGATATGAATCGAGACGCTTACGTCTTTCAAAATCACATATTATTCTGACACGTGTTAATAAGCGGTTGTCGATGTCCCAAGCGGACTCTTCCTAATTAACCCTCAACACTTTCCCCTTCCTTCGCCCCTATGTAGATTGGGCACAGAGTCAAGATTGGTAATTCCACTGAACTAACGAGAGCAATCAATTAGGAAGAGTGGCGTTGATAGAATGATTGCGAACAGGAAAATAAGAAAGAATAAAAAAGAAAATGCCATCTTGTATCACTTTCCTGATTTTGAAATGCTAATGACACCAAACAAATTATGCCTGCCATGACGTCATCATTACTTTCACAGTCTTGCTTCAAACATCACGGCTGGGATGTCATAAATTCTTATAGAAATGTTCTCAAGCAATTTTCAAAGAAAACAAATTTTTAATGATAGTGTCGCAATGGAGATTCATTAATATTATACAGACAGTTGCCCTTTAAGAATTATTATAGTCATAATTATTGCTGTTTATATAGTTTTGTATTTATTTTCATTTTTATATAGTGAAAGGCATTCTTTCTTTTTCTTCGATTCTAAAGAATTTGATCCATCTACAAATTCAGAATCTGAAAATATTTAGTAATATCATTTAGAATATCATGGGAAATATTTTAATGATGAGCTCTCATGAAAACAAAACACTTTTAGCCGTAATTATTAAAACAATGCTCTATTTGCCTTATTTTCAAGACTATTCAGTTTCTCTTTGTTCTTTTATTTAATGCCTTATTCTGACCATTTATGCAACTATTTTTGACACTGGATATACTTTTAACTTTTGGATACATTTTAAAAACTTCTAAAAAATATTGTTTTGCAAATAAGATTTCCCAACCCTACAATACGATATGAATGGTTCTAAACTTTCATCTCGCAAAAGGGAAGAGAAATTAAAAAAGATTTGTAAAGAAATAGGAGAGAAAATGGCAAAATGAACGAACCAATTTATTTAAGATAAATATACAAAATTATCTGCTTTGAAAAGTGAACATATAATTCAACACACCTTTATTATTTGTTCTTTTTAATTTTTCATTTTCATTATCTTTTTATATTCATATTTTTATCTCTTGACGTTAGGTTCTTTTCATCTTATCGTTGTTGTTATTATTTAATGCTTATACATTGTTCTTTAAAAAAGATTTACCTTCGGGGTAAGTATTTTAAAACTTTAAGTGAAATATATAAGTAAATATACACTAATAGTTAGTATAAATTTGCTTATGTTCCTATATCCTAGCGATAAATTTGTGTTCTTACGTTTAAACCTGATAGCAGTAATGTTATTCAATATCCTTCAATACTAGATACCTTGGGTGAATTGTTCATTATTCATTACTCATTATTCAAAAGTGGACATTTTCAATATTTCATTTGCTTGATAATATCGACCATCATTAGAAATACAAAAATACTTTATACAAAATATCCACTTATCAAATGGAAATAATTTCTATGAAATTAAACAGATGAATAAAAAGTATTTGATGTGAAAATTCCCTACTAAATAACATTAAATGTAAAGCTATTTTAAATGTTCCCCAAAATTATTAAATTTAAATATTTCCCAAAATGAATGGTTCGAAACATTGAATTAAGAAATTGTTTCATTTTCGTTAAGTTTGTTGTATTTACAATTGTAGCAACTATTTTGGGACGCATAATGTAACAATCATTATGAAACACAAGTAGTATATTATTAACTCTGTCCCATAATAGTTGTTACACGTAGTGCACATATCCTGAAGTCATCATTTCTCAGGTTACGATTGTGACTATCAACTATCAGCTATATAAAACCGTTTACTTAGATCAAGGAATAAAAATGGATTCAAGCGAAAAAAACTTGTGGTTCTCATTGATTAGATCACGTAGACTGACGCTACAAGAAAATAACTTTAACAAATAATGGAAACTACATCACTTGATAACTTTCAAAATTGCAACAACTAAAACCATTACTACCTGTAACTCGAAGAGAAAATAATGACATAAGCAAGATGTTGATTTTTCACACTACATTAAACAAAAGGTTGGGAAGGAAATAACAATCAATACTGGAAAAATCATTAGCAATTAGTAGACTCAAGAAAGTTATTTTTCTTAGAAAACTTTTTTGGAGAAAGATTTTATAAATTTCAACCAACGATAACGCTAACCTTTCGATCAATGAAGGCCGACTGTTTCCTTGTAAGGAAACCACTATTCTCACTATTACCATTTTACGTTAGAGAACTAGATTTTCCCCAAATCCCATAACAGAATTTCAGAAATAAAAAAGAGCTTTGGTTCTCAGCATTTTCATAACAGTGGAAACATTCCTGAAATTCTCTTCGTGGAATTGAAACAACAATGAATTCAATAAAACGAGAACTAAGAAGGCACTGCAGTGTCAGACTTTGTGTCAACTTCTTTATAAAAGATGACGATGATGAAAATTCCAAGAGAAAAAATGCCGGAGTCTAGATTTGATGGTAAAAAAATAAATGAATAAGCAAATAGGTAAAGTATAAGGCAAAGAGAACAGGGAGTTAATAGAAGGAGAGTTTGAATAGGATTCAAATAACAGCCTTCGAAATGGCTTATCGTATCAGAGAGACAACCATCCATCATCGACACCTTTATTTGCCACAGAAAGCGCGACACCCAATGGCTGTAACCCAGCAACGTTGAATTTTATGCTAACAGGAAAAAAGATTTAATTTTGGTCCGTCTATTTGTGTCGCTGCTTGCCTCTTTCGATTTATGAGAATTGTAGTGGCAGTTTGAAATTGAATGCTGCGCTGGAGCACTGTAGCTAAACAGTTCCAAACAGAAAAACCTAACAAATTTTGCGACAACTCTAAAGTCGTCTTACATAGTAAGACAGGATGCGATGGATAAATTGTCGTCTAAATTACGCAAAAATGAAACTAACACTGACATCTCATTTTAATATATACATTTATCAAAAATTATACAAAAATGTCTTGAAATACTAAAGAGGAAATTTATTCAATAAAATCGCCATTAGCTTCAACCAAGGCCTCTAGACGACCTCGGGATCTCCTGCAACTCTTCTGGACGATCTCTTTGTTAATGTTCGTGAATGCTGCCATAATCATTGTCTTCAATTTATCCAATTTGTTACAATGAACTTTTGGGGGTCTCTCACTCTACTGCGCCTCATAATAATCAAGGGATTGCAGTCTAGGGAGTTAGGCGGTCAGATGTAAGGGAGTGTGGTCGCAAAATATCTGACGGCCATGATTGGGTTCTCCTGCTTGTGTAGCATGGTGCAGAGTCCTGTTGCCAGACATAGGGTCTTCCAGCAGCTACCTTCTTAAATCAATACAGCACTACCTCCTGAAAGCACTTGATGTAGGTCTCCGTCTTCAGTGGGAATTCGGGAGTTCTTTCGTATCAGAACGATCAGAATGATTTTTTTCCAGCTGTCGTACCTTCGTAATCCTCTGCACTCTCCTCAGATTGACAGCCAAACACTCTGAAATGGTTCATATTGAAGCTTCCGGTGAGAATACCAAACAGTACAGTATGTCGTTTCCAATTTTCTGTTGGAGTGAATTGCGTCATGGTGCTCTTTTTCTTACAGACGGTGCCCAACTGACCCGACTATACTGTGAAGTCGATAAAACAAACAAACAAAAACAAATAATGCGCATACGCGAAATTAAAATATAAAATGGCGACAATTTACTCATTGCACCCTGTAGTTGTTGAACTGTTCAGAGTATAAAGTTTATTAAGCACCTTAAAAATGGATGAACAGATATGCAATAGCATGCAAGACTAGCATGGTAAAAATTTTAGCCTACCAAGTACCTTTGTAGAATATTAAATACATTATATAATATTGTATATTTTAGATTTGAAAAGAGTTTTGAAGACTACTAAAAACTATGCTTCCAGACTGCATCTTATTAATTTTACTAAAAAATACCCGTGAACATCGAACAACACCCATAAACACCCACACTTTACGAATTGTAAAAATACATAAACCGGAAGTCTCGATGAGACCCCCTACATCAGGAATCAGCAGCGTCCCACATAGACTAGCCAGCACACAATAGCCCCTGGTAGCATGCATAAGTGTAAAATAAAAGACACCATACAATACTAACCCTCATTTACCGCTCACGATAGAAGAGTCCACCAAATTATATATATAAATTATATATATATATATATATATATATATATATATATATATATAGTCTATTTCATGCTAGACGCAATCGTTAGGCCACTTTTATATTTACACATGGTCTATCTCTGGTATTGAGCACTTTATCCCATAAATATAGCACACCTTAAGAGTATATATATATATATATATATATATATATATATATATAAGTTACCAATTTTATCCCGCCTAGAAATTCCGATTGACAAAAATGTTGACGATATAAATCTTCCTGGAAATAGGCTGTCAAACAGAGTAATCGCCACAAAAAAAGCAACGAATCTAGTCAGTATTGTAATAGTCAGTATTGTAATAAGTTCAATCCTCTGCTGTAGCCTTATACAAGATTTGTACTGATCCATGTATAGAAGCAAACATGAATAGAAAGTGAACAATGAAAATACAAGACTGCTGCTGCTACCGGTTCTTAATATGTTTGTCATGTAATTAAGCTAAACGATCACATATATGCACCGAACGAAGGCTTCAAAGGCGGTGTCCATTTATTTAATGACACCCTGAAGACCGTGAAAATGATCATCATCTCTACTTAAAATGTGTAACGTCTTTTCTATGAGGAAAAAAGATCAAAACAATGGCGGAAAGAAAAGAAGCGATATTTCTTTTCAACGACATTCACAAAAGCAAGCTCTTTCCTTTTGCTCTGTCCACATACACGCTTCTCTCTCTGTACGGGTATGTATGCGATTAAGCAAATGTATAACACTATATAAGCATATTAAAAAATCTTTATTTTTTTATGTGCCAGTGGATAAAGTTTGTCAGTTCCTACTCTTCTTATCTACATCTGATATTTTACCCATTTCAATATTCAATTTACAAAATAATGTTAGTAAACATGCATATACTCTGACATACACACATATACCACTCGCGCGTACTTACACACACGCACGCGTGCGCGCACGCGCAAAGAAACGCAAGAGCGAAAAATTCTCTTACGACACCAACGCCATGAAAATGTTTCTTTACACAACGCATTATTACAAACCGTCAGATGTTTTCACAGTTTGTCTAACGTAAAATATTTCACCGTTTTTAATGAATTAAACGTTTTATTTTGACGAATGAATATCGACTGAACTTTGATTTTTTCTGAGTTTTATCCAATACATAGTTCAAGAATCACTCAAGGTTACTTAATGTGGGATTTGAACGTAACATGGCAGGAAATAAACTCAAAATAAAAACTAAAAAAAAAATATCGAAAGAGAAGGCAAAAGGCAAATTTTCGCGAGAAAATATAAAATATAACAGACGACAATGCGAGGCTAGAGTAAAAGATGTTGAGGATTTGTAGTCATTCAATCTTCAGCGATAGCCATTAGACATCTGGTAAAAGAATGCAAATGAATTAAATAATAATATGATTTGCTGTCATGGCGGGTATAATGGGCTACTTATATTTGTACGACAGCGCTACTTTGTTGGTTATGCTTTTCTCTCACTCGGTTATAATAATAATAATAATAATAATAATAATAATAATAATAATAATAATAATAATTACAGCAAAAGAATATAATAAATTTGTAAAACATAAAAATCTGTAAGTCGAAATTGGAAGGATATGTGATTAAAACACAACCATTATTCCAATAATAATAAAAGAACATGGAATGATTGAAAAATATTGATATACACATGAAAAAAATCCCAACAAACCAAACACGATCAGAGATACAAAAGATTTCGCTTATGAACAGAGTTCACATGCTTAGAAAAAATATTTCAGTTTAACATGCTGAATAACTTTCAAAGAAAAACGTTCCTTTAAAGCAAGCCGCTAATAAAGGACTTCGTAAAATATTGTATCAAACTGCAAATTAAGAAAACTGGAAATATTAATGATAATAATAAAAATAATAGACATCTTCTTATCCCGCGAAGTAGAAGTAGTGTTTTCTGTCTGGATTTACTTCCATATCCTTTTCCGTGTCTGGAAGTAACCGCAAGGCAGGGGAGGGGCTTAAAATCGGGGACTTTTTTCTTCCCCGTGATGAATTACGTTCCTGGATTGTCGAGTTCCATCTACCCGAAGCACTTATTTATGAAGCCCCGGTTATCCACTTTTACCTATTGCTTGGCTGTACATAGTTTTCAGAAGCAATAATAATAATAATAATAATAATAATAAGAAGAAGAAGAAGAAGAAGAAGAAGAAGAAGAAGAAGAAGAATGCGTTTGATATTCGGTTTCGATATCTCGGCATGTTTCAGACCAAAACTGAAAAGAAAAAAAGAAAAAATAGATAAGTACCTTGACCTTACCAGAAACCCGAGGGGAGTTGTAGGACATGGAAACTAACAATCGTGCCAGTCATTAGTGCAATGCTAGAAAGAATCAGGAGGTGCATAAAAAAAGATTATAGGCACTAGAAAACAAAGGAATAGGCAAAATTACTAAAACATCTAAAATACAAAGAAAAGAACTAAGGTATTGAGAAGATTTTTGTCACTTACACCCTAGTGGAAGCTGCTAGTTACAATTGATTTTGAACATTGAATCAATAGGCAATAATAATAATAATAATAATAATAATAATAAAGGAGCTTAATAGAATATAAAGAAGATTTATATGTACTTATTGTATGTCAGTATATGTAATATACGCATATAATATGTATATATTATTCATATAATTTATATCAACTTAAATCATGATTATATGAATGTCATATATCTATATTTGCATCCATCAGAATATATTTGTATATTTATACATGGTATAATTAGTTTCTGTTATAGTTACATATGGGGACAGAAAATTGTTGAAAATTAGAATTAAAGTTTAATCGATGTGTCTGTGTGTGTGTTTGTGTGTGTGGTTGTTGCCTAGGCGAATTTCTCTTCATATATATATATATATATATATATATATATATATATATATATATATATATTCAACAGAAAGGCAACGAAGAAAGAAAGAAAGCTTCAATAGAAGAAAGAAAACGAAGAGAAGCATATTTTGAGAGATTCTTTGTCTTTCATTGAAAGCTGGTCATTCGTTTTTCTTTTGGCAAATTACACACTAAAAGAAAACACATACATATACCCACATACATACATAGATATACACCTACAGACTTGCAAAAACACATACATCCAAACATGCAAATACACACCGACATACGCACAACTTGGTACAAGAAGTTTTATTCTCACGATTAAACAATCATCAGTTTCTCTTTTTTATTTTTCGTCTTCTTCTATAAACACCGTTTTTATAACTCTTCTCTTTTTTTCTTTAACTGCCCATTTAATCTCTTATCCTGCCATTATCAATGCATTTCTTTTTTCACGTCCGCTTTTGTTTCTTCCTTTAAACATGCTTGATATTCTCTTTATTGTTTCTACAATTTGTTTCTTGTAATTTTGAAAATCTTCTTTCTGTTTCCCCACAATTTTCTTCTTAAACATTCTTCTACCGCCATATTTAATTTTCCACTTCTTTCGTTTCCGTTTCTTTTTTCTGATGCACTTTTTGCATCTTTCATCCATACTTCATTCTCTTCTTTTTTTTCTGCGTTTTTTATTCTTCATTTCTGTTTCATTCTTATTTCTCCTTTCTCTCTGTTAACCACAATAGTTAACAATTCCTTTTCTTTCTCCTGATAGCCATTACTTCTTTTTTGTAGTTAGAAACTCTTTCATGTTTCCATTGCTTATATTATTTCCATTGTCTTCACAATTACATATTTTCCTTTTTAACTTATTTTTTTCTATTTATATGACACTCCTTTTCTTTTTAAGACTTCAATTGTCATTTTTCTTTCTTTCTTTTTTCTTTTTGTCCTTTTTACTTATTTCCTGAGTCTCGTTTATTCTTCCCTTCTATATTTCTCTAGTTATTTACAGATTTCTATTTAATGCTATTCTATGTCTTTTTCTGTGCACTCTCCCTTTTTCTTTTTCTCCTTCTGCCATTATTTTGTCTTCGAAATCTTTTCTTCCCTTTCTGGATATTGCACCTCATTTTTTTTTGCCTTTATTTTCCTTCTTCTTTTTATTCTTCTCTCACTTTATTGTCGTCGTCTTTATTATGTTTTTCCTTTTCCTTCATTCTAACACCTTCCTTCCGTCTTCTAGTCCTCTTGCTGACACCATGTTTTAAAGCAAAACAATCAAAAACCGAATACATTCTCACCCTTATCTTCAAGAGGCTCCTTCTATTGTGTCGTGGTTTTCTCGGTGGAGTTCTCCAGTTTAATTGACCAACGTGTTATTGCAAGGTGTTCTCAAGGAGCCACAGCGGCCATTTTACAGTTTGGGGCAGAATAGCACGCATTTTGAAGTTTACGCCATTGATTGTGATGGGTAGTATTAAATAGCTGCCAGGTATATGATTGGAGAATGGAGTAAGATAAAAACATTATTCTTTCCCTGGTTTCTCTCGCTTCTTAAGTTCATTCCGATTTTTCACTAAATTCTTCTCACAGTCCTCTTTCTTTCTGTTCCGTTCACCCTTCTCCAGTTGATTGCTATCACAAACAGCGTGTACAATATACATTCAAAGAATTTGAGGTACATTTATCATTCTATATATTACTCCTTTCCGAAAATGGGTAGCGCATTGAAAATGATTATACTGAATACTTAGGAAAACCATATTCAATCTCTCGTGTGACGCACGAGATTCAAATACAGATTCATCCACGATTCTTCTTCGTTGCTCTCTGTAGATATGTTTCTTCTTTTTTTTTCCTATATTTCTCTCTCATTTTCAATGTCTAAAAAATAATATTGTATAGTAATAGAACAACCAATAAAGTTCATAAGATTCTACTTTGGAATGAACTGCTGGACTTGTTCTCTTTTTAGAGAATGCCTCATTGAAAAATATCATACATATTTGGTTCCAGTGGACATCCTGAAAATTTCATTACAGTCTTTGAGGCCGATTAATATTCAACTATGAATACCATATATTGAATGAATCGACGTCCTCAGTATTAGTGACGTGGGAATATTTAATTTCCTTTCGAAAATTTAGAACATTCTTAAAAATGGCGAATATGCATTTCTTTCTATCCGATTATAATTGCGCTATAAATGTTTTATCATCATAATCATTGTTGCTATTAAATGTTTTATCGTCATAATCATTATTGCTATGG
>CAHIKZ030000580.1:1380000-1507500 GCA_903632075.3 Acanthosepion pharaonis
CAGGGGTATACAGCGATAAAAGCAGAAGCAAACGAATTGGCTAGATATGGGAATATATATCAGATATATATATATCGGCTAGATTTGTGAATATATATATATATATATATATATATATATATTACAGCAAAAGCCAAAATTATCTCACATAGGTATATTCTATTTCACCCGTCTTCAGCTCTTAAGTGCCTGACTGGAATTGGGGTTTTGAATGTATTTTCGATATTAGTCCCCCTCTGAGAGGCGCCGTGTTTTTGATAAGGGTCTTGTGTTAATGACCGGGGGAGGGCGTAAGGTATCTCATTACGAAGAAGTAAATAGTATTTTGACCACAAGGGTTTAATGTTATCAATAAGTGATGAGGGATTTAAACATAAAACCAATTAAAATTAAAGTAAATTAGTTGAATGATAGATTCATAAATTGTGAGTAATACCAATAAAGAATCATGCAGTCCAACACACACATAAATATACCTTAACATACATGAGCGTTTACATATACATACATATATGTAAGCATATGCACATACATACCCACACACATATATACATATATTCCCATGTAATTTTGAATGCTCCTATGTCTACATTTCGTTATTAGCTCTTTCCGTTGATTTAATAGTTTGCATTGATTTTTGTATTTTATTATCCTGATTTTCTCCTCTAGTTATAACATGCACCTATCCCTAAAACTATTGGGGGTGTTCGTGAAACCTAAAATTTTCCAATTTATTTGAAGATTCAGACCTTTTTCCTTCAATTCCCGAATTTTTTTTTTGAAAAAGCTGTTTGATGTTTTAATTTTGGATTGGTAAATGAATATCTATATGTATAGATTCTCTGTTTAAATTCTCCTGCAGAAATGCTGATGTAAATATTATGGTTTGTCATATTTTCTTTAGGGGTAATGGTTGCCTGGTATACTACCCTAGTGGATCTGTACTTGTCCTCTACTGGGAAGTTTTCCTTAATTCTACAATTACAGGGGGTTTCCATGTTAGATTTCTTTTTTCCCATAGAATTTACTTAAAATGTAATTATTATGGGAATTAATAATTTGGTACATATTATTAGTGCAGGAGTAGTTAATTCTGATCGTCTTCCTTTTGAATATCTTATTTAAAGGATTTTTTGTGGAAGTGTTTAGCTATTAATTTTAGGAAGTACTGTCCGATATTAATACTTGACAGTTTGTGGAAGTGTGGGGGGGACTAAACCAAGTGATTTTTCTTTTTCTATTTTTATACCTACTTGTTGGTTGCATAGGATAGTACCCCATAGTAGAAACCGAAATTTATCTACCGACAACGAAAGGCTCTAGCCATAAATAAACTCCAACCCCACGACCACTTCCCCGTAATGAGATACCTTACGCCCCCCCTAGTCACCAAAACAAGCCCCTTATCAAAAACAAGGAGTATCTTAGAGGAGCACTGATATTGAAAATAAATTCAAAACCCCAATCCAAGACAGACAATTAAGGCTGAAGACAGACGATTGATAACTTGATTAACAAACACAAAATTATGCAAATGTATTATTGTCTATCGGGACGATAATATACATCTGTAAAAATACAGGTTGATGCTTGTTTCTCTTTCTATCTCTCTCTCTCTCTCTCTCTCTCTCTCTCTCTCTCTCTATCTATCTATCTATCTATCTATCTATCTGTCTATCTCTCTCTCTCTATCTATCTATCTATTTATCTATCTATGTATAGCGGTAACTGAATGATAAAGTGGAAAAAACATTCCCTGAAAAAAATCCTTTCAATTGATGAAACGCGTAATATAGCAGTTTTTTCCACTTTATCATTCAGTTACCGCTATACATAGATAGATAGATAGATAGATAGATAGATAGATAGAGAGAGAGAGAGAGAGAGAGAAACAAGCATCAACCTGTATTTTTACAGATGTATATTATCGTCCCGATAGACAATAATACATTTGCATAATTTTGTGTTTGTTAATCAAGTTATCAATCGTCTACTTTATTTCTATGTTAATCTATGAGAATATACAGTATAATGATATGAATAAATTTATCGTTCTCTGTATATTTAATGTACATGAAGAGCTAGATTAATGGTCGCACTGTAATCAGCGAACAAATATTGGAAGACATTCAATCGCTTTGCAAATTGTAATCGAAAAAATAATCAACATTACGGTTTTCCAGACAAATTGCTTTAGAAACGAATTTTTATTTAATTCCTAACTTTAAGATCCTTTATTGCTACTCTGAAAGACACTTGACTTGCTGTAGGATTTAATGTCGCAAATATATATAAAATATATTGTCACATGTTAAATGATGGACAGTGATTTGTTTCCGCGTAAATGGTTTGGCCTTGAACAGGCACAAAACAAATATTTCTTTGGCTCCACTCATATAAGTTATTATAAAGTTGATCGTTTCCAGAAAATAGCATTTATTATCGGGGCCCATAAGATCCATTTAGTGACACTTTCATTTCTTCATTCATCTTTTTCTTTTATTAATTTGCCATTCATTTTGTCTTTCTGTTGTTTTTAATTTTCTTTATTTCCTGATTATTTTTGTGTTTTCCCTATTTCAAAGCTTTATTCTTCATTTCATTTCAATGTCTTTCCTTTTTGTCATTTCTTTATTAATCCACACGCTTCATTTCTTTCTTCATAAAATCCTTGGCTTTTAAGAAACTTTTTATTCCTTTTTTATTCTTTAGCTTTTTTTTTTTCGGTCCTACTCACGTATATTCCAAACGTTGCAAACTTATCCTTTTGTCATTGTCTTCTTTATTCTTGAGAAATGTTTCGCCCTCTTTTTAATATATCTTCCATTACGAACTTGCCTTACTATCCATCATAAGAGTTCAAGTTATATACTCATATTTCCATGAAATGCTTCAAGACAACACTTTAATATTGGGCGTCCAATCAATCTGGAACACTTCACAGACTCCCTTTATCTTGTGGAATTTCATTTTACTTAACATTCTATGTGGGTGAATATATATATATATATATATATATATATATATATATATATATATATATATATATATATATATATATATATATATATATATATATATATATATATATGTCTCTGTGTGTATGCATATATATATATATATATATATATATATATATATATATATATATATACGGCTTCCTCCTGAACAACTCGTAAGAAATCGATAGAATATTCCAAATTGAATGTTCTAAATTTAAGGATGTAGAAAATATGAATTATCTTCATTCGTTGAATTTCGTTGACAAAGCTTTAAAAATTGATTCATAAAAATTAATAAAGATTAATTCAGTAAAAAAATGTTTTTCTTGTTTTGTTCACGAAAAATTGAAAAGGAGAAGAAAAAATTTTTAGAACTAAATGGAGTGAAAATATCGTAAGAAATAATAGCGGAAAGATGCAACGATAATATTTGTAGATAATATTGGCTTTACTAAATGCTTTCTAGTGTTTGTCATTCGATAGAATTAGGAACATTTAGCTTTGGTTAACTTTATTCAAACAGAATGATTTGCATTTTATTGCACCTACCTTTTTATTGTATCTATTTTTTACATGTTAAATATAGTTTATTTGTTTTATTGATTTTAACATCAAAACTAGAAAAATGAGCACAGTTCTAGGCATATAATTTTTGTTATTTTAAGAATCACGACTAAAAAAAATATTGTTTTATAAACGACGGAGCACACTCTTTTTCTTTAAAGGGAACCTTTTCGTTCAACACCTCTTCAGAAAGATTCGTTGGAAAAAATAAACATGCAAAATCAAATGAATCATAAACGAGGAAACTGAAAAAGGCACAAGTAAAATAAAATTATTACTGAAACAATTGATGTAATAAAATCCTAGTGAATATTAAATAGAAGAAAATATATTCACGACCCACCTATGAGACACAGAGAACGAAGAAAGGTCTTCTGCCTGCACAAAGTGGCTCAATGAAGCTTGATACGAACAGCTTCTTAAAGCTCTTCGAAATTGATACCAAGATCATTTAGCCGAGCGAGCTTTGTGCAGTACCTTAAATGCTTCGTCAAAATATTTGAAAGCGCAACCCGAGCTGTTTGCCAAATGTAGTCCAAACCACCTGAGTCAAGTGAATACTATCGCTGATTCCACCCTGTCTTATATGAGTAGGAACATACTGTCCAATCTGGGTCTCCAACCACAAGTTTGTTCGCACCACATAGCATCACACTGACATTTAAATTGATAACAGAACTGCTTTGCAGGTAAGACAAATCATCCTTACGGAAACATGTAACCACCGGAAAAGAATCAAAGACAACACGCAACTTAACAGTAGTAAAGCTAGAAGTCCAATATGCCTACCCTCTTGAAAGGATAGTCTTTTAATGTTCACCTCCATGACTGTTTTTAATTGATTGTCCTTTCTAATTTTAAATAAATGTGTAGTATTGCAATCCCATCAAATTGCAAAAGCTACTCTCAAACTCATTTTCTATATAAATATTTTCTGTTGTTTTTCATTTGTTAGTACAAGGCGGTACGACAGAAAATCTGAAGTTACCAAAGTCCGTAAAGTTGTGACAACATGACAAAAATTTCAAAAATAATCCGCAAATCTATTACTAGGTCATTTTGCTCACTGGTTTGAATAAGTACTCATAATTGGTAGGAATTCAGCTCGATCCTCCAAGATATTGAAGGTTGTCAACTCAGAAAGAGAAGACGAATTTCTAACGAAAGAACATATTCCTTTTTTTTTTAAATTTCTCACGGGCCACGAGTTGAGTCTTTTACAGTCAAGAACAGCTTTACTACGATCACAAGACTTCTTTCCATATGTATTCCATTGGTAAGAAAGATATTCACGCAGAGAGCTTCTTCCCAAAAAATGCTACTTTGTGAAACAGGCTCCTACGTGGATGCTTTCTAGAACATTACACTCTTAAACAATTCAAGTCTAGGGTCGATCTTTATCTATCCTCCATATCCTCATAATCTTCACTTCCTACTTTCTATTCTTACGTTCATATCACGTCCCTCTACTTTGAGTGGCTTTTCAATCTTGTATTAGGTGAAGATTAATAGAAAAAGACATAGATAGTTAGATAGAGTTTAAGAAATTTGATGAAAACCTGAATGTAATCATTCCTTCAGTGCAGGCATATTTAAAATGTTTTCTGATAAGTATATTTTTTACGAAATATAAAGTGTTGCAAAAAAAAAAATAAAAATGCAAATTTGTTCTTTTATATTAAGTCATATTGAATCCTTCTTTAAATTATATTTTAACACTATTTGGTAACGCCAAGAGATCTTACTTCTTTGATCCTGTCAGTTTTTCAAATATTCATCCTAACTGATATGAGATATTAATGATGATTTATATTAAATATGTTTATATAAGGGAAATCAATCAGGAAACATTAATTCATTTAAATATTGTTAGAAGTATAACAAGGGTGCCTTTTCTCACTGAATTTATTTAACTATAAGAAGACAGAATGTATTTTTATATGTAAAAAAATGGCAACCCAAAATATGTTTTGGAGACGTCAAAATTAAGTAAATGCAAAAATTTAAAATATGGGTAGTGTTACAACAGACGGTAAAAACTGTAAGAGAATTCTGAAGACGAATAAAATTAGCGAAAACTCTTTTTCAGAAATTAAGCAAAGTATTAAGAAAAGAGTTCTGAATTGTTCTGCAATACCAAATATCGGTAAATTCTAGACAGTATGTGAAATGAAGCAGAGACTTGAAGCGACAGAGATCTGGTTCTACAAATGAATATTTAGATTTGATTGATTAACCATTTGTGGGTTATTTAAAGCCCAAACATTATTTAAAGCTTGAGAAGAAGAATTTTTCTTTTTTTGCCAGTCAATATTGCATTAACAAATCTTTTTGAGAAAGCAATGTTTTTTTTCCAAATTCAATTCCTACTATTTAACGCATAACTTAGGGGTAGAAGACATGTATTTGCACCGTTGTAAATGTATACAACGCGACTGGAATTCGAACTCGGCGCTCCGAGTTCACATTCTAAGCCGTTAATAATTACACCACCCGTACATCCCGAATGTTGAGAATACAATGGCCAGAACGTGTGAGCAACGAAAAAAAAATTTTAAGAAAATAAAAACTAAAAATAAACTTGTACTTACAATCGGAAAGAGGCAGCCGAAATTTCTGGTACATATGAGAAAAGAGGGCTTGAAGAACTTAACACTCACATGACATAAGAAAGACAAGAAAAGCGGCAGCAAACAGCGAGTAACAACCAGTTTGGGTGGCAGAACAAAGATCAAGAGGTATAATCAAAAGTCAATGGTTACTTGAAACAAGAGGATGTTGTGGAGAGCCATGATCGCCTGCGTCATGAAGAGACATGACACACAAACGAATATACTATGTTTTTTAAGTTGTTCATTAAATTTCTGTTGAGACGTAGTTATAAAGAAAACACTGCTGAAAATATTAGTCCAAACAAAGCGCGGATTGATTGATTCATTCACTGAATTTGTTTTTATAATAAAACAGATGCATATATCAAGTACCTGTTGGTGAAATAAGCATTGTTTTTTGTTTGGGTTTTTTCACAGGTGCTTTATAAATGTCGACATAAAATGTTTAATTTGTTGCCTAATATATAACAACTGCAATATATACTGAACATCACAGCGGATACAAAATTATTAGGATTATGAAAATGGTTTGCAAGTAATCTAAAACATTTAAAAAATTAAACTTTCGTGTCAAGGATTCAATAAAATCGAAACTAAAACAAGATTTACAAATATAACGCCATTTGAAAAGAACATTCCAGATTCGATTTCCATTTTCATGACCGACCGTCCATATCAAATAAAATCATTCTACATCAGTTGAATCACGATATTGGGTGCAATGGATAAATTGTCGTCTAAATTACGCAGAAATGAAAATAACACTGACATATCATTTGAACAGACATATTTACCAGTGTTACACAGAAATACCTTGAAATACTAAAGAGTAAATTTATTCAATAAAATCACCATTGGCTTCACACCGATTCTAGACAACTTTTTGGCGACATAGCAAGTCCTCTGATACTGAAATACTCGGAAATGTTTGTATTGAAGCTTCCGGTACAAATGTCAAGCAGTTTAGCATGCCGTTTCCAAATTTCTGCAGGAGTGAATTACGTCATGGTGCCCAACCGACCATACTATACTGTGCAATCGACAAATCAAAAATAAACAACGCGCATGCGCAAAATTAAAATTATAAAATGGTGAAAATTTAGCCATTGTCCAACCCTCTGTATTTAGATTGTTGGCAAAAAGAAATAGAAATATTATACAAACTTTAAAATAGATTTTCCCAATCATGTGGCATTTTAAAATGCTATATTCCTACCTTTCTTTTGTCTATAAAATGACTTCTTCATTTGAAGCCGTCAACTTATTTATTTCTATCATTTAAGTTATCATAATTTTTAAGTGTGTACACGTATTTACGGGCGTGTACTCATCTTCGAGGATATACTGTCGTATGTATGTCGCTTTGTGTGTCCAATTTAATTTATACAAACTTGCATGTGTGCATCTGTTCACTACACTATCGTTCTATGCTACTTGGATCTCAATGAACTAGCTTCTGTTTGTGTGTGGTGTGTGTGAGTGAGTGTAACATTGACTTTCTATATCCACAAAAGATACAAGTATGTGGATTTCTATTATAAGGATATAATATACAAGATAAAACCGCTTTGTCGATTTATAGGCAAATATTAATTTTGATACATTTGATGTATCTGTAAATGCTTATATTTCTGTACGTGGGAGTCATATTTAGAGGTAGGCTTAGTCGATTGCATTTATGTGTACTCACTGTGTATATGCATGTCTTCTGTACCACAAAGTACATGTATGTGTTTCTGTGCGTGTCTCCAAACATGCGTGATGCTAAGAATTGCTTCAGGGTAGGCTTTTAAAAATGTTGACAACTTCGTAGCAATTTTGTCTAGAATAAAGAAAAGAGAAAAACAATTTTTAAGACGGAATTAAGTTTTCAGTTTTGATGGGGAGATTAAGGATGAATTTAAAATGCATTACTTTATGAAAACAAGTAAGAATTACAAGACGGTTAATGCCGTTGGCATAAACACACACCGGCAAACAAATGCACACGTACACACACACACACAGCTAGATATATATCCATTTTAACAATTTACACAAAAAATAGACAAATATTTTTAATAACTTTTAAGAAAATAACTTCTTTTTTTTTAAATCCATAAAATTTAAAAAAAGGAATAGCTTAAGTACGTCAAATGAATTGTTAATATTTTGACTAAAGTGAACTTAGACTTACACGAACACAAATAATTTTCTCAAGTGATTTTATTGCAACCATATTGCCAGTCTCTTGGATAATAAACCGTTTAGATTTATAGAAGGTCACAAGAATAAAATTATTATACTGATCGTTAAGGTACTCGGTGATAGATTTCCATTGTTCTTAGTGGTTTCTGTTTGTACTTTGCTTACTTATTAAATTGAGATACACACATACATACATATATATATATATATATATATATATATATATATATATATATATATATATATATATATATATATATATATATATATATATATATATATGAAGGACACAGTTGCGGAAAAAATTTCTGCATAAAGTTAATGAAATAATTATACACATTCCTAGTCTGAAAAATGTTTAAATATATACATACCACAAAAATTCTAAATCTTTTACAGACAAGACTAAAAGTAAATGTTAGAAAAGAAAATCTATTTTTTTTTTAATGTAAACAAATCTAATTTTGAATTATTCTTTCCCAGTGGTTGTCCTTAAGAATATCAACCAGGAACTACCTTTGATCTT
This sequence comes from Acanthosepion pharaonis, assembly GCA_903632075.3. NCBI lineage: Eukaryota > Metazoa > Mollusca > Cephalopoda > Sepiida > Sepiidae > Acanthosepion > Acanthosepion pharaonis. The sequence continues at coordinate 1,388,892 of CAHIKZ030000580.1, forward strand.
ATTTAACTGCTGCTTGAAGGAGAACTCCTTCCTAAGCCTGTGGAACGTACCATGTGTAAGCTCGATATTCAAGAACTCGGGGGGCGCGCCTCTCTCTCTCTCTCTCTCTCTCTCTCTCTCTCTCTCTCTCTCTCTCTCTCTCTCTCTCTCCAGATCCATCAGTCTCCTCAATTTCATTAGCAAGCGTTTTGAAACTATAATCAACAAGGTTATTGAGCACCAACATAAGAACAACCTCTTCAGCGACAAACAGTACGGATTTCGATCGGCTCGATCAACTGCTGATGTCATGACTAATAGAATCAGTGAGGTACTAGAACACGAAGGCCTTTGACAAGGTGTGGCAGAAAAGAGAAGCTCTCTAGCTACAGAATCACTACAAGAGTCTTCTCAATAACAAAATCCTTCCTAACGGGTAGGTTCCTGAATGTTAACGGCCAGTTCTCCAGGGCCGTTGCAGTCAACGCAGGCGTCTTCCAGGGGTCACTTCACGGAGCAACCCTCTTTTTTTACTTTACATAAATGATCCGGCTAAGAGTTGCACTTTCAAAACTCGTGATGACCAGAGATTGGCAGCTGACCACTCTTCCACTCTAGCTCTAATATCTCAGTGGGGGGGAAATTGGCTGATTACATTTAATGTCTCAAACTACCAGCAGTCACGATGAATAGATGTCTCCTCAGGGATGCCCCGATCTTTGAGCGACTATTGGACCTTTAAACTCACCCAGTCCGATCCATCGCTAAAGATGCAGAAAAAATGATCGGGTTCCCTGTACCGCACCAGTAAGTACCTAACTCCTCGTGCTATCCTCTACCTTTACAAGAGCCAGGCCCAAAAGTGAGTACTAGTGTCACATTTGGGCAGGAGTTGCCCAATCCTCACTTTCCAGTCTCGGTAGAGTCCAAAAACGTCTCTGCGTCCTTGTGGGTGACAAATTATTTTCCACCCAGCAATACCCTTCCTCACAACCGAAATGTAGCAAGCCTCTCTATCGCTACTTTTATGTAAAGTTCTCAGACTAACTACATTCTTTAGTTCCACTAGTTCTAACCTTCACGGCTAAGACCCACCATGACACTGACATTGTAGCAAACTACCCACATTCCCTCCGTATTCCATTGATGTGAAGTTCTACTCAAGCAGCTTCTTCTCGCGGACCACTGCTCTGTAGAACCGACTCCCAAGAGGATGTTTCCCCGATCACGACAATCTTAATCTGTTCAAGTCTAGAGTTAACCGTTATCTTCCCCAGTTATCCGCATAAATTGTGCCTTTTACTCTGTAACCTTCTACTTCGAGTGACCCCTGGGCCTGGTACAGGATGAACCTCACGGAAAAAATACGTGAATCAGTATATATGAATTCCTTCCATAATTTGTGTTTTTACTGCAGCTTAACTGAGATCAACATAAACAGAACGGATTTCAACTGAAGCAGAATTTACAATCTAATTGCACAGATAATACACGAAACAAAAAAATATTCACATGAATTCTAATATATGCTTTAGTGGGTATAAATTTATCAAATGTATAACTCCAGGCAACATAGGATTCTTATAAACACATACTCAAACACACACACACAAAACATAAACATAGTTATAGAATAATTCGAATATGTAGACGCGTGATTGTGTAGCACTTGTTTTTGCTTTTTATTTAACCTCGAAGCAAACAAAGATTTTTGATTTGACCTGCGGCTGAAAAATAGAACGATTTGTCAGTCAGCGACCACAAAACTTGTCTTCGTATTTTTCTGGCTACCTTATCGGGTCATACCGTCGGGTCAAGGAATCTCTAGGAAAAACTCATTATTCTGCATGTAACCTTTATACATATCCCCATATCTGGTTAAGTCTACTTTTTTCTTACGTACATTTTTTTTTATATATATATATATATATATATATATATATATATATATATATATATATGATTAATAAAAATATGAAAAGGCATTTTCCTGCTGGAAGAGCACATCGCTTGCACTTATAGGAAAGTAAACATAATGTATTGAACAATGTTCAAGACATATATGGCGCTATTCGTGCTGAAACCACCATTTTAAAACTGTTCTATTTTTCACTTCGCAATTAAGTCTATTGAAAAGAAAGGCGATTATGTTAAAAAGTAAAGATCTGTGGTTTAAAATAATTACTTTTTACACAACTTGGTAGCAGATTTATTGATGCATGTACGTATTAATATTTTACAGTTGTGTTTATATGTGTGTCAATCATATATATGTGTATTTTCTGTGCGTATATGTTTGGACGTGCATTACATATTTAATTTTTAGAACGCGTGTGTTTTATGATGAGAATTTTAAAGCGATGTGACAGTTTTTTAATATTGATATCAACTTTGAAAGCGCGATCAGGGAGAAAAAGAAAGAAGGAGAAGAACGAACAAGAAAAACTTTTTTTAGTCAGACTGATTTTTTTTTTTACCTCCATTTTTAAGATTTATATGCGTGAATGAACATCAGCCATTATTTCCAGGGACCTAATGCCTTTGTTATTGAATATGATCGACAAAAAATAACTAGCGCTCTTTCACATTGAACATATATTGAACATGATAAGATGTCCCCTGATCCTTCCGGTTAGCCCACCAAAGATTTTTTACACTGTTTAAGTGCAAGATGCGTGGAGTATTGAATGGTATGATAGTATCCGCCAACTGTACAATGTTATGCTTGCGAGAGTACTATATTAATACCCCCAAGGAGGATATAAAATGACATTAATATAAGTATTGTTCATATACACCCCTTATTTTAGAAGTTGTCCACGTACTGATTTGTATATGTGATCATTTACTCTAATGCAACTATATTGCCTGTACTTTTTATATTGAGCAAATTATTAAGAGTGTTTCAATTTTCCGTTAGTGTATATCATTATTATCAGTGGATATTTTTTTTGTTAATCTAAACAAATATATATATATATATATATATATATATATATATATATATATATATATATATATATATATATATATACATGTGTGTGTGTGTGTTGTAATATGTACAGATACGTGATCATCTACTTTTCAGTCAGAGATGTTATTTAAATTTTGAATTTAGGGTATATATATTCATCGGATGAAACGCGTTAGAAATAAACTTTTTCCATTTTATTTTACAATTTCCTATATACTGTTCTTGATATATGAAAATATATATTGTTATCTATCTATCTATCTATCTATCTATCTATTACTGTTATTAAACGAAAGTATATTAAGCATATGTGAATATATATATACATGCTGGTCGATAGATGCATATATGTATGCGTGTGTATGTGTGTGTGTGTATGTGTGTCTGTATACCGGCCTATTTTTTAATGTATATGTCTATATATTCATAGTTACTTATTGGTCCGTGTGCGTTTGTAAAATTATGCGTGTGATTGACAAGCGACAGTATATATTAACGTCTGCTGGCAGTTGGGAAATAGTTTTAAAATTTCTGCCAGGAAAAGCACCATGGTGATTGTATCAATATGTATTACATAAGTCTAGCCTTTAGGGAGAAAGAAATTGAATTTTAAAATATGATTGATTATTTTAAAGATGTATTTGTCAACCACCACCAACAGCAACAGCCATAACAACGACCACAATGATGATAAATAAAGATGATGCTGATGATCTATTTTATTAAAAGCCTTTCAAACTCGTAGTCTGCAGGGCAAAGAAGCAATCACTTCAACCAATTAATGACTGAATAAAAAATGTTGCCTTAATTTCAACGAAAGAAAAATAAAAAAATGAAAAATAATTATTACGATTCATCATAGAAGCTAACCAGAGTTTCATAAGAACAAAACGAAGGCAGAAAATCTTTTACATAAAATTATATTTTGAAAATATAATTAACATCATTTTTCTAATGAGAACAGTGTGATGTTCTCAAGATCCTAAACGAAGGTATTCGGATTAAGACAACAATAATAAATATGAGAAAGATTTAAAAACACGTTGTCGTTGCAGTAAGAACGAAAAATATATGTCCACTTGTGTGAAATGCTATAATCTGTTGTGGTGGCTGGAGATTAATAACTTATTTGCAGTGCCTTTTGCAATCTGTGATTTAGTAATTTTGCTGTAATTGATTTGATATGTTACGCTGTATACTGCCTACCATAATTAAAGCCATTGATCTCCTATTTTTTTAATCATTTCATCACAAGCAATGTAATAAAAACACTAAGACGCAAGGGGTTATTGGTGTTAAAGAATATGACGAAATGCACAATTAAGGAGAAACAACAATAAAAGAACGGGAATTAAGAAGACAGAAGGTCAAAATTGACATTGCATTTGAATTTTTGAAAGATCAAAGTTGACTGAGAAGCAAGAAGTCAAAAAAAGATTTCCTCAAGGGAAAAGTGTGATAGAAGAAACTATTAGCTTAGAACTTACGGTTATATCAAATCATTTCAATTATAAAATGATAAAACCTTACTGCCATTCTAATATTGTGCTTAAATTCACAAAGCCTAAGTACCGCAGAGGAAAACTCATCAGAACAATTACCATGGAAATATTTATACAAAAAAAGGCACAGGGAAGCTACTTTTGAGATTGTTCCAAGTATTCTAATGATAATGGGTACAACTATCAACGTTATACTCTACAATTTTTGTAGTTTTCCCGCTTTTGATATTTCTTAAAATTCTTCTATGTTATGTTGAAACTACAATTTTGAATGTCTGACATGTGTTATTCTTCTTGTTTACAAGACTTATATCTAGTTTTCTCGTTTGGATTATCGTAGATAAGATATATCATAATTCAGATAATTATAGATATATATAATCTTTAAGTTTCTCGCTGGTATTGGCCAGTAAGTTCACTACCTTCCGCAGCAAACTTGGTGACCTCCAACACTGACTGTGACTGGGCAGTCTCAATTCTACTTTGAACGTCTACTGCCTCCAATCTTGCGTCTATAATTTCAGACAAAGTCTTACTTATCATAATTTATATGCTTTTTAGTTCATGGATGAGGTTATATTTTCACATTTTCCTGCTTTTTTATATGCCCTGTTCTACTGGAACAGTTGCATTCACGGTTTAACTGAATCTCCTTTATTCCCAACAACCAGATTTTAATCGGAACACTTGTTCTTCTGATCTCTAATTCTTCCAGCTTTCCAAAAGTTATTTTATATTCTCAACTCCTTTAATAATTCTATTAGAATAGAAATCTCTTTCTCATTCAAAGGCAATCATTATAACCCAAGGCAAAATTCTCAGTAGTTAAAAATACGTCATTCGAACACAATTTTATGCTGTTCTTTTTTTTCTTTTTTCGCAGTCAAGGCATTGATGAATGTAAGAGTTAATTTAATGCTCGAACTGACAATGATCTATTTTGAAAAATTTAATGAATCGTCTTCTTCTTGTTCTTCTTCCTTTCTTTCCCTTTCGCTTTTTTTTTTTCTCTTTAAATCTCTCTCTCTCTCTCTCTCTCTCTCTCTCTCTTTCTCTCGGTGAATTTTTATTACATATATATATATATATATATATATATATATATATATATATATATATATATATATAATTTTATCACAACTTGCAAGGCAGCAAAGCCTCTAAGATACAAGGGGTTACTGATTGTGAAAGAATAAGAAAAAATAGAAACATTATTACGGAGCGAGAACAATAGAAAAGTAATAAGAAATACATTAGGTAACGACTGAATTTAAATTTTTAAGATTAAAGTTGACTGGAAAGCATGAAGCCAGAAGAGAGTTCCACAAGTGAGAAGTGCAAGAAAATTGTTAGCATAGAACTTACGGTTACATCTAGCCAATTCAAATGAATCGATAAGAACTTGTTGCCAAACTAGTACTACATTTATTGTTTCTAGTATAAAGCAGACTCGTTTGTGATAATACTAATAATAATTCATGCCAGTGATAGAAATGTAATGATTATTTCATTTTTATTCTAAAAGTCAGATTATACAATTCCTATAATTTCTACCAGTCATTACTATTGTTATTATAATCTCTATTAATTCTAGAATTTGCGTTAAAGTTCATAATTTTTCCAGCCTTTCATAATTTTCCTAATAATTAATATCAGAATTTTACATCTCAGCCGTTGAAATAGTTTTCAAGAATGAAGTAAATACGAGAAAACTATATTTTATCCCAACTGAAATGTTGTATTTATTGCTGAGGCTAACGTTGATCTATTTTGGTTTGCAATCTTTAATATAATCAATTTTGTTTTGCTGTTCTTTGGGTAATGTTTTCAAACTTAGCAGTTACTCGTCATAATCATGATCAGTCCATTGACTACTTCAGTCGCCAGGCTGACCTAAGGGCAGAAGAGACAACCTCTTGACCGGTTGACAGTGACTTTCTCGAGTTCCGGTATTGCCATGTCCGTCAAATAGTTGATGTCTGACCTGCTCTTGCGTTACTGTCCCCGTTCGCGCTCGCCTACAACAGTGCCTTGAGGCTGTTATGACATGTGATGTGGCCAAACTATGACATTATACTTGCCTATGACTTGCCAGGTTTCAGACAACTTACTGCTGTTTCTACCTCCTCCTTCAGTATCGTCGGACTGCCTTTACCTTCTGTGGGGTAGTAGTCGACTTGCAGTAAATAGGTATTTGAATGGAGCTTGTATTTGTACAGGACGTCACAGTATTCGGTCAAACTATTCAAAATTTGCACTCTGTCATTAGCTTGCCATCTTTGTCACCTAAGACAGCTGCTCTTGGTTGGTTGGTTGGTCTTAGTGAGGGATTTGAGGGATTTATGGTCTTCTTGCTGTCACTTGAATTTATGCGCTTCTCAATGGCGCTAGACTGATTTGTTATTCACTTCTCTTTGGCTGCTCGTAAATTCCACCTGGAATCTCTCTGCATGTCTTGGTAATACGCCCTTGCTTTATCACCTGTCTTACTTTCTGCTTAGCTCTCGCACAAAATCCGGACTTCTTTCGTGATCTACTGCTGAATTTTCTTCCGTCGCTTTCTCAGAACCTCTTCAGTGATTGCGAGTAGGACGTCTTTGATGTAAAATGTGAGAGTGTATATCTCGCTGTCAAGCAGGTTAGGAGAAGCAAATATGCCGCAGGCCGGGCCTGAAAAACTTCTGCGACTTCAGGATCCTTCAGTTTCTCATGGTCAAAGCGGATGTGGGGCTATCTTAGGGCAATGCTTAGTTTTCAGCTTGAAGTTTGTCATCGCAATCTCAAAATCGCTGCCGATTTCTGAGCTAGGGAATGTTCTTGTTTTCGCGTTGTTGACGTTGGACTTGAAGCGTTGCGGAACCAGAATGAAGTGAATCTGGTTGTGGACTTAATCTACCCCATTGTGCTAGATTCTCGCTGGTTGTCTCGCCACCCTTTTTAAAAGAAAAGCCTGATGGAGGAAACGGTTTACTCGCCGATGAGCCGACCTTGCAGCAAGGTTTACATGATACCATTAGTACTTGTAGAGTGATCAAATGCATTTACATATAATCTCGCACTTGGAATCAATGACGAACGTAGACAGGCATATAAAAAAATCTCATAAATCGATAAGAGGCAAGCAAGAAACATTTTTGTTTGTAAGAAAGAAAGAAAAAATAAAGAAGCTAAGAGCAAAATGACTGAAACATTTTAAGTGTGATTTATTCGCTTGCTTGAAGTGGAAGTTTGCATCAGTAAAAATTATAACGCAAAAGGTGTAAACGTCTTCAGTGTACAACTACTTCATCTTCCAATTCTTATTATTAATTACAAAATGGAAGATTTCATTTGTAAAACACTTTCTTGCTTAAGTGTCTATGATCATTGCCAATCTTGACAAGTCGATAGATGCTGCTTCAACATGAAAACTTTTTTGGTTTTAATGTGAAGTATCTACTTATCTCTAACTTCAATGATAATTTATTTTGGATGATTTTCTTATAAGCGACAAGAATATCTGATTACGTGTCTGAGAGAAAACAAAAGTTTATTTGGATCAATTGATTCTCACTCAACTCAAAAAAAAAAAATGAAAAGCACACATACTTCAGGGAATATAAGTACAATTATGCGAAATTGGTTGTTGCTTTATTTGTTTTCTGCAGTTTACCAACGCTTCAGTTATGTGCAAATGTAAGAATACAATATAATATAGTATTCTTAAACCGAAACCTGTTTTTTTTATATACTCACATTAGACGTGCAAACGATTATGTACGTACATATACCGATTTTTTTTTCTATTTTTCCCATAAAACCTTTTCCTTGATCCCCAATCATTTTTAGCGAATTTTATCCCAAATGCGCGTTTTCACAGTCTTGTTCGCCTGCGTTCGAGCATTCACTAACACACAAAACGACTTTTTCTTTTCCAGCCATTTCTATAACTGAAAAGAGAAAACATTAAACAGAATTTTTAGTTGTTTCCACACATGCTGTTAAAATTTAAGATCATTTGAACGCGAATTGGTCAAGTTATTAGATTAACGAAATGATATCAATTTTTCTGAAACACCTTATATAATGTTATTCCTATTTTTCAAACTATCAAATCATACTAATCTTTTCTTTTTTGTTCACCTTTTCTATAACACGCATCTCTCAAATGTTTTACACGTTTAATTCTAACCCTTTTTCTCTTATTCTATGATCATGTCACCCATTTTTGAGCTTGACGTTCACTTTATTTTTTTTTCTACCATCACTTTTCATCTTTACAATAACATCTTTCGACCTGATTTTCCGTCATTATCTTTTTATCTTCTTTTTTTTCTTCTTTCATGTCATTTCTTTCTTTCTCTCTCTCTCTCTCTCTCTCTTTCTCTCTCTCTCTCTCCAAATGTCAGTTCTTCTCGTCTTCTTTCATGTCATTTCTCTCTCTCACTCTTTCTTACTCTCTCTCTCCAAATGTCAGTTCTTTTCGCCTTCTTTCATGTTCTCTCTCTCTCTCTCTCTCTCTCTCTCTCTCTCTCTCTCTCCAAATGTCAGTTCTTTTCGCCTTCTTTCATGTCATTTCTTTCTCCCACCCTCTCTCTCTCCCTCCCTCCCTCCAAATGTCAGTTCTTCTCGCCTTCTTTCATGTCATTTCTCTCTCCCTCCCTCCCCCTCCAAATGTCAGTTCTTCTCGCCTTCTTTCATGTCATTTCTCTCTCTCTCTCTCCCTCCCTTCCTCCAAATGCCAGTTCTTTTCGCCTTCTTTCATGTCATTTTCGTTTCTTAATCTAACTAGCTAGCGAGCTATCCTCAACTGTCAGTTACTTTCTTCCTCTTTCTCTGTCCATTTAACCTGAAAATGGACACAAAAGAGTGTTTTTGGAATTGGACCCGGAATGACGATTGAAAAAAAAGGAAATGCAATTTAAATATCTTGGGTTCATTTCTCTGACAGGAAGACGAATATGCCGAAACTTGAATAGAAAAGCTATATTAATATCGCACTTTTTTACCATATTTTTACCACATTTTTACTTGACAATTCTCCTATCAATAACTGTATTTTGTTCTTTATCTGTTTCTATTTTTTTGTTTTTATATGTCTAGTCCCTCAGAATATTCTATATTTCTATCTGTCTCTCATTTTATCTTTCTGTTCAAAAGTTTCTGGAATTTGCAACGATAAAAAACTCGCTTTTTTAAAATCAAAACTTTAGCCACGAAAATGACAATTGGGCTTTGCATACCTATTTTAGGATTTATGACAATGTGTTCAGTACATATGTGAAATGAAAGTATATACCGTAACTTTCATTGTTAACTTCATTCTGTGGTAAGAGAACGAGCTGCGTAATAATTCTGTGCAAAGAGACGACATATTATTCAAAGAGTCCCGTTCGTTATCCCTGTAAAACCGACGAATTTCTTTTCTCGCATTTCTTTTCTGATTACTATTTTTAGTATTTATATATTTTTTTTTATTCTTCAATGTTTGTCATTTCTCATCTTTTTCTTTATCTTCTTTATCTCTACTCCATCCTTATGTTTACATTCTTTCGTTCCCTTTTTTTTATTTATTTTCACTTTCTACTTTTTGCTTTCCTCATCACAAAAATTGATCTCCTTCTAATAATCCTTCTTAATCAATACTTGACTGCATTTCTTTAATATTTCCAACGACTCTTACGAATCATAAGTTCTATTTTATCATTCGATTTATTCTGTTGCAGAATTTACAGTAATTGTCATTGTTTCAGTCCTAATATCATTAGAACTAGGAGTTTCTCGTCATTATTGTTTTCTTTTTAGTCATTACACAAGCAATTATCGTGCGTCAAATGAAAACGATTTTTTTTATCATAAATCCTCTCCCATTTCCAAATTACAATAATCATTCTAAATAAGAAGGCAAAAACATCAGTTTATTGCTTTGTTCATTTCAATTTAAATGCGTCACTATAGGAATGTGTCAATGTATGTCGGTGTATATATATATATATATATATATATATATATATATATATATATATATATATATATATATATATATTATCGCTGTTGCAATAAGATTGTCTTTTTTAATTTACCCCTGAAGATGATCTTGGAAAAAAGATCGAAAGTGCTTGGGTACAAAAACTACGGTGCCTTCCTTGATGAATTTCATATTAACATCAAGAAACTGATTAGACAACTGGAAAAGATAAGTATAAAAATAAGTATGTGTATATTATTCAATGAAACATGTTTGAATGAAGATATGGTGCCTAAATATACATATATACGTGTGGGGGGCGTTTATGAGCCTGTCACCTATAAATATAACAGATTTCAATATATATATATATATATATATATATATATATATATATATATATATATATATATATATATATATATATATATATACAAAATCAGATGTATATATGTATATGGTAAATGTGCATCAGATACGTTGCGTATCTAGTGATCTTTACATTGAGCCCAAGATTTTGATCAAATCTTTTTGCACCACAGTCTGTTCTTTGTGTCCTTATAAAACTACCGACAGTTAACGGTGTGAAGGACCACTTCATTCAACTTGAATCTCGTCCAACGAATTCATTATATCAATGTACGTCTGCATTTATAACTACCACATCTATAAGCGGTTTCGTTTCTCCTCTTTGAAACTATCTGCCATCATTTTCCATTCAAATGATGTCCTTCTTCTGTCTGCTATTATCGCAAATTCTTCAGTTTCTTATAAAAACAGATATTGAAGATGAGAAACCTTTCACAGTGCCACGCTTTTTGTCTTCCATGTCTTTCACTACCGTTCTTACATTTACTATAATTACTGTTTTCTCTTGCGTCCGTTTTTTTTATATAATAATCTTGTTTGAAATGAATAGAAGCATGGGAAATACACGACCATCTGTAAAGAAAATGAGAAAAAAATAATAGAAACAGACGACATAAGGAGAGGAGGTGTATCTTACTTCAAATTAAATAATGATTATACATGGTTACAAACTTTAATGTTTACTGAACATTTCTGTAAAAATAGATTTCGTTTTGATCAGTTATGTTAAAAATGTTATCAGATTTGTTTTCTACTCTTCCAAATAATAATGGAAAATATTTTCATGCTAATATTAAGCCGAATGTCAATGTAATTACCACAAATGTACTATTTAAATAATACAAAACTTAAAACAGAGGAATGGAAATCAGTTGGAGATCATCGTCAATGTTCTTTTTGCTAACAACCACACATTATTGTAGCTTGTCGCCTTAATCAGAAGAGAATCTTAATCGTCATGATTTGAAAATATAGATAATTTGTTTTTCAAATTTAAGATTCTATTCAGAATAATGTGTCAAGTTACAATAATGCGTGGTTGTCAGCAAAAGGAAGATTACAAGATGCAAACTATGAATTGGAGATATCAGAATCAAGCAAATACGAAATTTTAATTATTTTGGTAGTGTAGCGGACAAAAAATGTGACACCGAAATCCGAAGACGCATTGGAATAACGAAAAAACTCCAAAAAGTTAAGTAAAGTATTAAGAAACAGGAAAATTTTAGTAATTCTTACGTAATATCAGTGCTCCGATATAGCAGTGAATTTCATCGCGGAAGAAGAAAAGGGGCAACAGAAATGTGGTTCTACAGAAGGATGCTGAGAATACCATGGACTGAGCATGTGAAAAACGATAAAGTTTTAAGGAAAATAGAAGGAAAACGGACATCTATACTTATAATCAAAAAGAGGAAATTGAAATTTCTAAGAAACATAATGAGGAAAAAGAGGTTGGAGAATTTCATACTCACAGTACATATTGAAAGCAAGATGGACAAGCGAAAGTAGCAAATAACTGACATAATGGGCTTATGTAAATGATTGAGGAAAAGGGACTGGGAGTGATAGCAAAAAAAAAAAAAACTTACTCAAAGCTACAAAATACGGTTAGTTGTGATCACCCACGCCCTGAAGGGACATGGTGAATGTTGGTCTATATAAATTATAAAAGTTATTTTAATTTCTCAACAGTAAACCTCATAAATAAATGATGAATGAAGAAAACCTTGATTATTAATTCAATCATATCGCATGATATACTTTTGTATTGATGAGATTTCATATCCTAACCATTGGTAAAGAGATAATCAAGAAAATGCAGATGCTATTATCTTCACACAACTGCATATCATATGATATCACTTATTATTCAATGATATTACTGTAATATTCATGTAAAGTGTTACCAAATAGTATTTGTATGAAGAATATTGTTAACTATTAACAGCTAGAAACAATATTATAATATTGTTTATTTAAACATTATTGTCATTTTTTAAGGCAAAGGGATTGTTTTGGTTTTTGTACAAAGTCATGAAGGCAGTAAACAGTTAAGTAATGAATGTAGCAAATTCTTTTGGCGACCTTTAGAAACCTTCTTCCCAGATGAAGAGTCTATTCTTGATGTGATGTCTGTAAATTCATCATAATAGCAAAACTCAAGACGAAATGACAATACATGCTGACAACCGCGATGTAGTGTCCACCAAAAAGACCGAAAAACGATAGCATCTGAAATGACACAAATTCTGTCTCAGATTGTTTCCTTCCATCACTTGTCCTTTTTATAACATTCTTTCAAATTCATTTTTTTCAATCTATCTCGCTATTTCCCCTCCTCCTTTCTCTTCTTTTCTTTGATTTTCATTTAAAATTTTTCCATCTCTCTTATTTTTCAGAAATCTGTAATTTGTCTGTCAATAATAATTAGCCTTTTGTAATTTGAGCTAAATAATTATTGCTTTCTGACTAGATTCATTGATTGCGTGTGTGAAAGAGAAAATACCGTGCATTATTTCCTTTGTTAACAAATTCATATAAAATGTATGTTTGTATGCGTGATATATTTGAATGCAAGAGTTGGTAGTAGTGTATGCGCATGCGTGGTTCTGTTTAATTTAGAGATTGAAAAGAGCCACTTACGCGATTTATATAAACGACATGACAAATATTTTAGTAAAGTGAAGAAATCTCAAAGAAAGTAATCTACTATAAGAAGTAATATGTCATGGAGACAAATCAAAGAGCAAAGTATGTGTGCACAATAGTTATACATATTCACGATATTTGTGTGTATTGTTAAGTACATTTTTTTCATTACGAGGTCGTATGTCATAAATTATGCTTAATGACTTGGATATGTATTCTGACACTTGAGAAATCGGTTCATTCTGTGTATTTTGTATCCAGTTCTGCAATTAATTATCATTAGTATTTGACGAGAAAAGGCAAAAAGGCTGAAGAATCTATCACGATCTATCAATTTAGTTTGACCAGATAGATGCCAATATAGTTTAACAATTTAAATGTTTCTAGTGTCAATCCTATACTTAGGATATGCACAACCCCAACGGAAACACGTATATGTGTTTGGATATTTGAGATAGCGTTCCATTTAGACACGCAAACACGTCGTTCATATAATGCACAGTATATATATATATATATATATATATATATATATATATATATATATATATATATATGTGTGTGTGTGTGTGTGTGTGTGTGTGTGTGTCTGTGTGTGTGTGAAAATTTCTCCGATTTAACCAGTAGAGAAGACAATATTTATGAATAAAAATGACAATAGAAAAACTAGTAATTGCTGGCGCGTTTCGGCCAATGTTGACTTAATATAAAATTAAATTCATTATGTATTTTGCTTTGATAAAGTCCATATTGGACGAAACGCGTCAGCTATTACTAGTTTACCTATTGTCATTTTTATTCATATATATATATATATATATATATATATATATATATATATATATATATATATAATTGTTGGTTTGCATATACAAACTTGCAAGTTGAAGATTGCCGAAAATTGCACAAGTGGAAGTATTGCCTGGGGAAAATGTCTATGTGTATATGTCAGTGTGTATGGACGGGTTAATGTATTTTTCATAAAGAGTATGTATGCGTGTTTGTGTGTTTGCGTGTTACTTTTGGAGATGTCCTCATTTTCTTTATACTTTTCATTTTCTGTATATTTGTGTAACTGCGTACGTGTGTGGACATTCGGTTATAGATTTTTATGAGGCTGAATTTATCCACGAATGTGCATTTGTGTGCGCAAGTGTATGTGTGTGTAGCTCTTAATGCAAAAGCATTTATAGTTGTGTATATGATAATGAAGCAGACACGCATGTGTTTATGGGTGAGTGTGCATCTTCTTGAATTCAACGGCATTTAATTCCCTGAATCCATTTTCGGACTCTGATTACTGACGTTTATTCCAATTTTCATAATTGTCACCCCCAACGTTGCATTTGCTGCTTGCAACTCGAAACCTACCCACCCGCCCGCCTTTTTTTGCCTTCGCACTCCTGACTTATTCATTTCTCTCGTTCATCGTTTCTTTCTCATTTACTTTCTTTTTCTCTTTCTTTCAACATTAGAACATTTACCTCCTCCTTTCTTTCTTTTCACTACTTTTCTTTCTCGCTTTGTCATAACTTTGTTCTCTTTCTTTATCAACTTTGAGGAAAAAAAACATACATTTGCTTTCTTTATGACAAACTCATTTTTCCACTAAATACTTTTTGTTTTATTTTTTCTTCTATCATTTTTTTTTCTTTCTGTTTTCTACTCATTTCACTCTTTCTTTGCTTCTTTCTTTCGCTTCTATTCCAAATTTATTTTATCTAAGTATTTCTTTTATTTAGTATTTTCGTTTAATTTTTACATTTCATTGTTTTTATCCTCTTTTTCTCTCTCATTTGATTCAACTTTCCTCTTTTTCTCTCTCATTTGATTCAACTTTCCTCTTTTTCTCTCTCATTTCATTCAACTTTCCTCTTTTTCTCTCTCATTTCATTCAACTTTCCTCTTTTTCTCTCTCATTTCATTCAACTTTCCTCTTTTTCTCTCTCATTTCATTCAACTTTCCTCTTTTTCTTCCCTTTTTCTCCTCACATTTACTTATTTCTATTTTTCATAATTTAACTAATAATTATGATTTTGTTATTTTCTTTAACCATTTTCTTCTCTTTCAATTTATTCCCCACTTCTCGTGGCCGTTTCACACATAAATTGTCTTTCTTTGCTTTAAATATTTACAGTCTCTAAATTAATTTACTATTTTTTTTTATTTCATATGATTTTCTTTTCTCTTCTTCTTCGTCATTATTTTATTCAATTTTTCATTCTTTTTGCTTCAAATCTAATCCACTCTCACCAATTCCTTCGTCCCGTCGCACAAACCATCACCAAACTTTAAGTTAATTTCATTTAATAGCATTTGGTAAAAATGGCGCCTGAATGCGGGCTTGTTGTCGTTGATTAGCGCAAAAATCGGTGGAAAGGCGGGAAATCCGTGTGATGGACAAAATTGCTGCCAACCTGTGTCAGAAATCAAAGGGGCTCTTTAATCTTGTGGTAGAAAGTGTTCAGAAGATGAGAAACGAAGACTGCAAAAAGCTGTGTCATAAATGGAGTTGTAGATTTTCTAACTTTACATACATGCATATGCATAAACACTTGTGTACACACACACGCACACACGCACACAGAATACGAGATATCTATTTACAGTTATGCGCTCATATGTAAAAGAAAATACGCTTCCATCATATACGTTCGGACGCCGCATTCATGTTTGTTCATTCAAACGCATAAATGTGCACATAGAAAAGCAAACATATATACGCGGCATGCAAGCAGAAATCTAACGTTTTCAGATAAAGTGAAATTTCACTCATGAACAGAGAATATACTCAATGCCAGATGGAAATCTAAATACATTTGTCTTGGTTTTATTCCGACGGTCTTTGCGCATATACACTTAATGCCATCTAGAAATAGACAAGCAAAATTTACAGACTATCTCTTTAAAGAATTAATACAAATGATGCCGACACACATACACACGCTTATACGAAATTACATAGTCAAGGAAAGAAAGCACTTAAGCAAATTTGAAAACAAAGAGAACATTGTAAAAAATGCATCAAATCAGAATAATGAAAATAACAGAAATCTCATTCTTTGGAATGCAAGCACAACCGCTGCCATTAGAGGAATTAAATTATTACTCTCAACTAAAAATGAATCAAAAAAACAACATAAAATAAATACAAGAAAAAAGCGTAAAACAAACAGCAAATAAATAAATGACATAAATTTTGTTTCTTTGATAAATAAACGAAAGCAGAAGATAATATTTTTGATATCCAGAACTGATGAATATTCACTAAGGAATTATTTTATATATTGGTTCCAATTCTTACTGGCTAGCTAGCTAGATAGACAGATATTGAAGGGAACGAGATAGATAGATAGATAGATAGATAGATAGATAGATAGATAGATAGATAGATAGATAGATAGATAGATATGCGCAGGATGCTAGATAATCTCAATCCCTGCATATATGTTTACTTATCAAACTATTCCCATATTTGTTTGCTATAATTTTTTCTCTCTTCATATATATATATATATATATATATATATATATATATATATGGCGTGCAATGGGGTAAATTTTCGCCATTTTTTTTATTTTTCATTTCGTGCACGCGCTTTTTTTTTTTTTAATTTTATTTTGTCGCATGCACAGTATAGATAGGGTCAGTTGTGCACCGTCTGTAGAGAAAAAGACCACCATGACGCAATTCCCACCGCCAGAAATTTGGAAACGGCATGGTGTACTGTTTGGCATTCGCTCCAATACGAAAATTTCAGAACAAGCTGAATGATGTACTGAGAGTGATGAAAACCAAACACCCACTCAACATCATGGTATTTGGAGTGATCACTAGTGATGGCGAAGTTTTGCCTCAATTCATCTTCCCACGCGGCCTCAGGCTTAACATGGAGACCTACATAAAGTTCCTTGAGGAGGTAGTGCTGCCCTGGGTCAAAGGTGTGACTACTGGAAGACCCTATGTCTGGCAATATGACTCTGCATCATGCCACACAAAGAGAACATAGTCATGGCTGTCCGACAATTTCTGCAACCACATGACCCCTTATATCTGGCCACCCTAGACTGAAATTCCCTTGATTAGTATCTGTGGGGCGCAGCTGAACGAGACTCCAAAACTCCTAACATCAAAGATGAACTAAAGGCAAGGATTATGGCAGCATTTACCAACTTAAAGAAAGGACTGTCCAGAAGAGTGGCAAGGGATTCCGAAATCATCTCGAGGTCAATGGTGATTTTATTGAATAAATTTACTCTTTAGTATTTCAAGATATTTTTGTGTAAATTTGGTAAATATCTGTTAAAATGAGATATCAGTATTATTTTCATTTTTGCCTAATTTAGACAACAATTTATCCATCGCATCCTGTGTGTATATATATATATATATATATATATATATATATTCGATCCTGAAGATTACATTCAAGCATGAAACAGACTGTCGCCGCTTACAGTTGACTTCAGTGTCTACTCTCATATTTACATACGCTATATCACTGATACTGAGCACCTTTACCAATAAGCAAAGCATACCTTACAACTATATTTTTATCACACACTCACACACACACATATATATATATATATATATATATATATATATATATATATATATATATATATATATATATATATTTAAATATGTTTTTAACGGTACAAAAAACGTATTATGGGATTAAACGCAAGAATTTTTTTTTACTATAGGCCATGATAAAGTTTAAAACAAAAACACGAACACAAGTCGACCGGTTTCGTCTCCTCTATTCAGAACTGTAAACGGGGAAACAAATTATGAGAAGAAAGTCTGTTGCGGATGACGTGAATGAATGGACAGGGGGAAAATATAATAATAAATATATATATGAAAACAGGATATATTTAAAATTTATAGCTTAATTATTGGTTGATTTTCATAAAACATGCTTTATGTTTAACAGTATATAATGCTAGAAGTATTGTGCAGTGTTAAAATTAAACATAGGCACCAGCGTTGATCACCAGTGTTTGTAATCGTTTTGGTATATTATTGAATATTTCCTGTGCTTTTTGCACATTTTCTTCCAATCTGGATGTTGAAGAATTAACTGCTTTGTGGCTATTTACCACAGATCCTGTTTTCATCAATTGAGAATGAAAATGTTTGATGATTTTGGCATCTACTGAAGCACGTGGTCTATGAATACTCCGCCACCATCTCTGCCACACTTTATAACAGGATGCCAGCTGACCACGCTCATGCAGTGCAAGGCCTTATCTTATTCTGGGCTACACTTGTCAATCTCAAATAAGGACAGAAACTAACAATGAAATAGTATCACTTTACGACTGACAATATATTTTGGTTCAGGCAAAAATGTGGTCATATTAATAAAATTTTAAAGTAATTGTCTCTTTCTACTCACCCTGAATGTGTGTATATATATTTATATGTGTGTGTGCGTGTGTGTGTGTGGATTTTATGGCTTAAAAATTATTTTATTAGATACCCATATTTGAATAGACGCTCCATTTATTTATTAAATATTATGTATATTTATTTTCGTAAACCGGCCTAAATATTCGAGAAATCTTACTAAAGAAGAATTCTAACGACGGTTTCCCCTGCCAAGGGAGACGAAAGTTCAAATTCTATTTTTATTCAATATTTTAATAAAGAAAAACTCTATCACATCGTTCCAATATATATATATATATATATATATATATATATATATATATATATATATATATATATATATATATATATATAACAATCATTGTCCGAGAAATGGTAAAAAAAAACTGGTATAGCAAAGGAAGATAACCAACACAACGCATTAGTTCGGTCAATGATTAACATCTATTCCTTCCTTACTTCAATGCCGTATCAACTGTAAGTCATCCTTGACTTTATTACACTTGCCAAATTTTTTCTTCCCCTTGTCTTGAAACAACTTTGTTGAATGGCTTGTTTTTTTTGCGAAGACAACAATCATAAAAATGCGGATAATTTTTTTTTTTTTTAAATTCCTCAAATTAATTTTAAGAATAGGTAAAAAAAAATTACGCAAAAAAAAAACGAAAAATAGAGAGAAAATGAATGATAAATAAACAAAATATGAAATAAAATTACAGCTAAAAAATAAAGAGAGGAAAAAATGGAAAGGAAAACGAATGAATTTTCAGCTTGTGTGTTAAGGAAAATGCCAAAAAGAATGAGAATCAGTTTGCTCGAGGGACTTGAAGAAAAAAGTTCAGGGGTTAGAGATAGGAATTGTTGTTCCTGTTCCGCTCTACTGGCTGTCCGTGCCTCACGACTAAATTGGGCAATCTTTGGAAAACATGATTATTCATTTGATTCAATTAGAGACAGACAAAGGCAGTTTTAAAAAAAGACTCAAACGGAGAACGACAAATATTGGACTGTCTCTAGTTCTTCATTTTCGATTATTTTTTCTTTCACTCCTTTCTTTCTCTCTCTCTCTCTCTCTCTCTCTCTCTCTCTCAATGTTCTCTTTTTTATTTCTTCACCTTTCTTCTCTCTTCCTTATTTCGCCCTGCTTCTCATCTTTTATCCTGTTTTCTTTTGTTTATCTAATTCACTTCTACATCATCATCATCATCATCATCATCATCATCATCATCATCACTGTATTCATTACCAAAATAGTCCGCCATCAAGTGCAAGAGACGACGGATAAAAGTGACTTGATTCTTTTCACAAAGTGTTAGTGCCAAGTCCTTCACCCCTAAAGGCTCTAGCGAACAATCGAAGGGTAAATTATACGAATAATCACAACTTTTTCCGGTCGACTGTAATCTAAACCTCCAGTCCCAACCACTTTAATTATCACCACTACTTCATCATAATAATTATCCGATATTCGTGGATAGTCGTGCAGGCAGCTTGGCGCTTATGGGGTTGAAAAAATCAGATTGGCTCAGATATGCATTTATCCTCCAACGACCAAGGAACAGAGTGCGTTGTCATGGTTTTCTCTGGTTTAAATTGTCTTATGGTGTCCAACTCGGTCAGAAATGTCTAAACTATCATCTATATATAACCGTTTTCTCAGACCAATGATTAAAAAAGACTTGAAGCGAAATGAGCTCCGTAAGTCTTAAAGAATACAATCATTCATCAAATACTATAAACTGGTGCTACAAAATCACAAAGAACTTTACCAAATAATAAAAGTCATATCACTCGAATTCAACAGCAGTAGCATCAAAAATCGTTAGCCTATGTAACTAGAAGGGAAAGCAATGATATAGTCAACAAGTTAACTTTCTTCACTGCCAAAAAGAAAAGGTTTGGAAGGAAACTCCTGTCAATATTAAAAAGATTAATAACAGTATACGTGGAATTTCCTGAAAAACTGATTTAATAAAAAAAACATTTTGTAAATTTTAACCGACAAGTTAAAATCAATGAATTCCGAATGTTTCCTTCTAAGTTAATTTTACCGTTGCCATAACCATAACCATACTTCAAATACGTTAGTTGAAGTTAATTAATGGAAAGTGAAAGTTTTATATACTTGTTTAGGAAAAACCTTTTTTATAAATTGAAGATTATTTTTTATTACAAAATTTGTGTTTAAAAAGCTTTCAACTGATTAGAACTCAGCTCTGCTACGGTATCTACACGGACCGTTTTTAACTGCCAGCATAGCAAAAATTATAATTGTCAAAGTGTAACTTAGCAATTGCTTGCGAAAAAACATGTCAGTAATTGTGTACCTTTATGTGTCAGATATTTATACACCATGCTCTGCTATAAAATTCTAACAGCTGAGCAATCAGTGCAGTAATGCGTTGTTTCAACAGATTAGACATCACTGAATGCACATGTACATGTATTGAATAAGTTGATGCAGCAAGTGATAACTATTAATGACAAATAATTGTCGATAAATTTGTAAATCCTAAGTTTCCTAATATAAAAATATTTTTGTTTGAATTCATATCAGTGATTATATCAATGTGCACACCTATATATACCTGTTTCTTTCACATTGAAATGATACCAACAAATGCAGCAACAATAATTAATAATATCTAAATATATTTAAGGACACGGAATATGTAGCTAGATTTTTTTAAAAATGTACTTGAGGATAGCACTAAGTGAAAGATGACAATGTGTAGTCGATAAAAACATTTTTCAAGAACTCTATCTCTATTACTGCAATAAAACTGAATCACAGGGAATTGTAAAGAAAGATATAAATTTACGAAGTTAAAGTAAACAGTCAACTACCAAATCTATATGGCTGATTTGAAAATATTTCAAGAATTGGAAGTATTGATCTAGAGAGCTTTTTTAGCCAGAATATTGGAATGGAATTCGGGGACGAGAAATGAGTAACGTTGGTAATGCAAGATGAAAAAAAAAAAATGATTCAACAGAACAGAAGAAAATCATCAAAACACTAAACGGAGATGAATACCAGTAATCGATCAATTCGATTAAACAGAATAAAATTGTATGGAAAGTAAGTATATATCAGAAGAACAAGGAAGAAATTCAAAACTAGACTCTACAGGAAAAATCGGATTCCAAGCATATTCAGCGACATTTCTAAAATGAACAACAGAAAGAACTGAGATATTTGCTTCATCTGAAAAAAAAAGATGGTTGACCATGCTTAAAGTCTAGCGATTTATATGAAACCAAAATTAAGGATTTTATCAACTGAACTATTAAAAAATCTGAGAAATTTACAACTGAACAACAGCAAACTAGAAGACAACGATCGAAAGAAAACAACTTCATAAATATTTCAATAGACTTGCAAAAAGAATGAAAGGAAAATGACATGGGCGTAGTTGCGCAGAGGATATCTGAAGCGAAAAAGAAATCCTTATTAATATGAGCTCCGAATAATTGCTCAGAATAAACTATATTGGACAAGACGCAACCTAAATGTCACAATCAAAACAGCCTATGAAAATAAGCGAATGCATTAATTTCGAATTCAATATTTGATATGAATAAGTGGAGACGGTGATCCAATAGAAAACGCGAAAGTGGCAGATATCAGAGCGTCCATGCAAATTGGATAGGGTCATCAGAAACTGACACAAAGAATGAAACAATGAGGTAAAAAATAATATGAAGAATTGTAATGCAAACGATTCACCCATGATTAGAATGTCGAATTTAGGTATCGTGAACCAAGAGATGATAGTATTTGTAGTTGCATAAGAAAACGGCAAAATGAAATTGAAAAAGAATGAAGAATTGCCTACTCGAAAACTGAAGAGCTCACCAAACAAATATTACTATTGGAGGATTAGATAATCCGGTAGAACCATGACAAAAGGTGAGAAAAATTAGAACCAGATAGAATTGAAATATACAGTCTAATCATTATCAAAATCAGCAAAGAACAAGTTTGATATACTGAGAAGTGGTGCAGTTATTTCTGCTGTGACGACTCAATAATAATAATAACAACTTATGAACAATATTGAGGGGGGAATGAATTCAAAATGTCGGGTCAGGATTGATAAAATTGCAGATTCTATTTTAAATTTTATCAAGAATCTCTAATTACACAAATTCTGAATATACTTACATTTATTTAATACATACATCAGGAACATTTCAGCTTCAAATACACGTTTTATTAGAAATATCTAAAATGACTTACTTGGTGATATGAGGTTTATTATATTAAAAATAAATATATGACATAATACAGTTAATATTAATTTGTTAATTCCATAAATAAATAAAAACTGCTGCGTGTAGTAAGAAAAATAAGTCTTCAAAAGAGAAGCAAGATATTGAAAAGTTATTGGATTTTTGGAGAAAAAACGATGGAAATGGCAAACATTTTGAGCAGAGGTCCTGGAAAACATTGACAAGAACAATAAAAAAGAATATTATGAAAAGAGGTTTCAGAAAAATGAAAGGGCTGATAAATAAAACTAGTGCAATTGAAACCATCTGGTGTTGTAAATGTAAAGAATGAAAAGATGCCGAATAATATTAAGAGCAATGACTAAAGATATGAAAGCAAAAAATGGCATAAAGAGAAATATTTAAAGTTAGATGATAAAGTACTAAAGAGTTGATTTCTCAACTGCAATTTTCATTGATCAATGAAAAGATGTATCGGATGGACTTGATAGGTGCATTCAAGATTAGATCCTTTATTGAAATTGTCAACTGAAACAATTTACAAGGGAAGTAGCAGAAAGATGGGGAGATATTTTGGGTTAAACAGTAAATAGTTCCTTTCAAAGTTGAAGATAAACTCAAAGACTATATTCTTTGTTATTTAATGAAACGATTTTGACTGATACTAGCCAAAAGCCATAACCTTTAAGCTTGTGTATATTCATAGAAGACAATTCTCATTTGCATTCTACAAGATATTTTGATTTTGACTGATACACGTCACATACAAGAAGATTTAAGGTAGAATATAGAGTCATGAAACACAATGTTCCTACAAAAGATTTTGACTGATACAAGTCACAAGCAAGAAGTTTTAAGTTTGATTTTATTCACGGAAGAGAATTCTCCTTTGCATTCTACAAATGATTTTGATTGATACATGCCACAAATCAGAAGCTTTATGATTGAGCCTATTCCTGTAAGACAATTTTCTATTACATTTTAAGAAAGATTTTAAAAATACAGGTCACAAAGTGTTTTAAGCTTAAGTATATTCATGGAAAAAATTCTCCTTCAGAATTTTTAAAAGATTTTGACTGATACAGGTCAAAAGAAAGGAACTTTAAGCTTAAATATATTCCCGTAAAACAGTTTTCATTCGCATTCTACAAAAAACATTGATTGAAACACGTCACGGTCAAGAATCATTAACGTATATTCATGGAAAACAATTCTCTTTCGAATTCTACAAAATATTTTGATTGATACAGGTTAAAAACAAAAATTTTAATCTTAAGTATATTCATGGAAGATAATTCTACAAATGATGTTGACTGATACATGTTACAAGCAAGAAATATTAAGTTTAACTATTTTCCTGTAAGAAAATTCTCCTCTGCATTTGCCAAAATATTATGATTGTAAATGTCAGAACCAAGAAGCTTTTTGTATATTCATGGAAGACTAATTTCCTTCGTATTCTGCAAAGATTTTGGTAAGTAAGCGTTGCAACGAAGAAGCCGTAAACTTGAACATATTCCTGAAAGAATTCTTCTTCATATTCTAAAAAAGATTTTGACTGTTACAGGTTTTAATCACCAGTATATTCATGTAAACACTTCGCATTCTACTAAGGTTTTGGATTGATACAAGTCATAATCAAGAATCTTTAAGCTTGAGTATATTCATCGAAGTCAATTCTACTTTTCATTTTAAAAAAATTTGGCTGATTCAGTTCACCAACCTAAAGCTTTAATCTTGTGTGTATTCATGGAAGACAAATATCCTTTGCATTCTATAAAAGATTTTGACTGATACAGGTCAGCAAGAAAACATTTTTGAGATTGAGTATATTCCTGCAAGACAATTGTTCTTCGCATCCTATGAAATATTATGACTAATTCGGGTCACAAACAAAACGCCTTAAGCTTGAGTAAATTCCTGTACGACAATTCTTTTTTGCATTCTACATTTTTACTGATACAGAACACATACAAGAAACTTTAACTTATGTATACTCATGTCAGACAATTCTCTTTTGCATTATACAAAAGATTGTGACTGATTCAGGTGATACCGCTTTAAGTTTCTGCATATTCATGGAAAACAATTTTCCTTCTACAAAAGATTTTGACAAATACACTTTACTATCAAGAACATTTAAACTTAAGTATATTCCTGTAAGACAATTCTTTCGCATTCTACAAAATTGTTTACTTCTCACGTTGCCTAAATATTTCCAAAGAACCAGATTAATGGATTATACCCTACAAATCTAGATAATACCCTAGATCTTAATCTAACAGAAATGTGATGCATATTGAATGGAAAGCTATATTTTATTTGGTGTACTACTTGATAGTATGCTCCGTTTAACGGTCCTGCAAAGTCTATATGTATTCTGGACCATAGCATACCGGTTTTCGACCAAGGTTGAATTCTGATAGTCGGTGACTTCGCTGCCAGAGCACAACCTCTGTATGATTTCACTAAATTTTCCATAGACATATCCATTTTTGGCAAATAAGGACAAAATCTCATTAAGGATTTAATTCGAGAAATTCCTGGATGTCCTCTGTGGAATTCTTTTATCATAAGTCTTTGCAACGATGCTAGTATGACTCTCTCTCTCTCTCTCTCTCTCTCTCTCTCTCTCTCTCTCTCTACGTGCATCATTACATAATAAAAATGCATTATTTCCAATAATAGTTTTTCCTTTATATCTTAATTTCAAATTCATTTTTATTATGATGTCTTTTTTCCGCCTTAATTTTTATTTCCTCTAATGTTATGAGAAATTCTCTTACAATATTGTATATCATTTTATTAATTTCATTTTCGGCCCTTATCGCAGCAATTACTGTGTATTCAAGTGGTTCGCAGAATCTTGCTATTAGTCTAGACAATCCGTCTGCATGACTTAATTTTTTGGATGGTAGAAATTCCATTTTATAATTATAATTCAATAGTCTATTCGCTATATATGTGGGAACATCCTTTTTTAATCCATATATGGACAACAATGGTCTGTCTATAGTATGAATTTTCTAACATGAGTGAATTTATGAAACTTTTCATGGTAAATATCATGGTCAATGCTTCCTTTTTTAACTGGCTGTAGCTTCTTTCAGCTGCAATTAATGATCTTGAAGCATGAGTTATTGGTTTAGTTGTTCTGTCCTCATATTTGTGTAGTATCACTGCTCCGATACCCGAATCACTTGCATCTGATGCAACCACAATATTTAATTTATGGTCAAAATGAGCTAGTGCAAATCCGATGTTAAAACTTTCCTGATCTCTTCGAAAGCACTTTGACATTTATCCCATTTCACATCTTTCTTCAGCGGGTTATTCAAGGGTGCTTATAGTATTATGTATGTATATATGATAGTAGTTAGCAAACACTAAAAATGCTTGTTATATTTGTTGGAGTGGGCATGTCATTTATCGCGCTCGCCCTTGAAGGAACCGGTCGTCTACCGTTTTCATTAATAATTTGTCCTAGATATTTAAGTCTGGACATAAACCATTCACTAATCTAACACCATACTCTTTGATTCTCTCAAATACTTTCTTTTACATCTTCTGCATATTGCTTTCGGGTCTTACTTTTAATAAGTACGTCATCCAAATATGCTTGAGCACAATCCAAACCGGCAAGCATGGTATCCATTATCTGTTGGAATATGCTTGATGCTATCTTCATACCGAAAGGAAATCGAGTGAATTTCTATAACACTCTATGAGCGTTAATTGTTAATAATTTTAAATAGTCTTCGTCCATTAATACTTGTAGGTAAGCGTCTGACAGGGCCAATTTAGAAAAAAATTACCTCCATTCAATTTGGAAAAAATTCCTCTGGTCTTGGTAACGGTTAGTTATGTTGTTTTAAATTTTCATTAAATTCCGTTGAAAAACCAGTGCATACGTGGATTTTATTATTCTTTTTTTTAACGTAGACTCTTGTTAATGCCCATTCGAAATAGTCTGTTTTTGATATCACACCTAATTTTCCTAGTCTGGCCAATTCATTATTAATTGGATCTAAAGCCGCAAAAGGTACACTCCTTTTTGGCTTAAATGTCGGTGTTACATTGTCTTTTAACTCAAACTTAGCTTTTGCTTTCGTGCATGTCCCTAGACCTTCTGAGAAAATTTCTGGAAAACTCTTTTTCAGTTCATTTTTAAATTTTTCAGTTGCCGTATTAGTACCGGAAGTAACAATAATTATCTTGTTGCAAAATAATTGGAAGGTGCCGAAGATCAAACAATGCAATCCAATCTGTTCCAAATAAATTAGCAGTATTTTTAAGACAAACACCGCCGCTTTCTTGGGTTTTTTTTTTTCAACAAAAGAAATGTTACGGGTGAATTCACCCAAAAAGTTCAATCTCTTTCCTGAAACTCCATGCGACAAGTCAATAAACTGTGTTTACCCATTTTTTCCATGTCTGTTTATTTATGATAACGATATCAGATCCTGTATCTAGTTGCAATTTCATTTTTACATCATTAATTTGCACAAAAACAAATTTCCTCTTTTGAGATGTCGTGTTAATTTCCCTTTTAGGCTTCTTATTCTTTTTCCATGTATTTATCATGTTCATTTTTTTCTCCATTTTTTGCATCTGTGAATTGTCTTTTCCCTCAATCCTTGCGGTATCGAGTTTCAAATTCACAACACTGATCCGCTATTTTCTGGAGAGTTAATTTGGGATCCATTTCTAATTTAGCAAGTATCCTCGATCTTATCTCCGCGTCCTTATTAGAAGTTAAGCCCTGTACGAATATCAGGCATTTAAAAAAATTAGGAGTTAATTCATTTAACTTGAACTTTTCACATTCTCGATTCACGAGTCCTGCATAAGTGACAAAATCTTCAACGTCGGACTTTACTAAGTTAAGACATTGCCATTGTGTATTAAATAATGAACCTCTATCTCCAAAAACTTTTGATAGAATTAGAACAGTTTCATCAAAATTTATCTCTCTTGTTTTTTTGTTTTTTTTTGGCAAAATATAATTTACATATCTTTCATGTTCAGCAGGGGACAATTTCCTTAATAAATAACTGAAGATTCTTTTCATCATTCCAATGCGAACAATCCCTTTTGAAGATCCCTTCATATCTTCTATAATAAGCTGGAAAAGTTATCCCTTCATCTGGATTGTACAAATTCGCTGATTGAATTAGCAACAGAATCCGAAGTGAATGAATCTGAAGCTTTTCCTTCCATCGTTTTGGTAAACAACTCAAAAAACTTCTGTTGTTGTAGTTGTCATTGTAGTTGCTGTTCTTGTTGTAGTTTTTGTTACTGCAACATTTGAAGCGTGATAGCTTTTAAGTCTTCCATTTCCCTGTACTCTGCTGGATGTTTTGTAGATTAATTTTTTCATCGTGTAAATTGAACGAATTCTCGTATAAGTTCAACGAATCCTCGTCACCAATTTTGTGACTCAGCCTTTTGACTGGAAATACTCTCTACCCGGAGGCGGAGAGTTTGACCAACACACTACCGAAGTAAACCGGATAGTGAGATATTCACTAAACGCCCCATATGCCCGGATGCGGCACAAAGCCAATTTTATAGAGGGGTATCTGTTATACTGGAACATACCTATTCTATTATTAATAGACTCTCCCACATATAATAAGTAGGAATAGTAGCAGTCGTCAGGGGGCTGAGAGAGTTGGTAAGTCAGTCGATGCCAGACATTAAAGTATCAACCATTCAAATTTTCGGCGAGAACATCTTGGATTGACATTTAAAAAAAAACTTGGCAAAGTTTTTCGAAAAACAAGACGTCAACTTAGTGACGAAAAAATCAGTCGTATTCTCAACTGAGAAAAGATTTTTTTTTTCTCGATAAGACAGTTTGCTCAAATAGCTCACGAATTGCAAATTCGTTTAGGACCGCCCCTACAATATTTAAGCATAGTGTAAACTTTTTGAGAAGATGGATGAATGCAAAAATATATTCCAGGAATTTTTTAAGTTCCAAACGGAACAACAGATGACAATATTAGAGCAACAGAAAACATTCCAGATGCAACTACAGGAGGAAACTTTTAATAGACAGATGCGGTTTCAGCGAGAAATGGAACTGATGCATAAGGAGTTTCAAAACAAAATTCTGGAAGTAACTGAGAAGAGGAAAGAGAAAAATTTACAAAATGATTCTTTCCCAGAGAATACAATATGGAATTCAATTGAAATATTCACGTACAGTCCAGATGAAGAGATAACTTTTGAAGAGTATTATAAAAAATATACGGACGTGTATAACGAGGACTGCCACACGTGGTCTGAAGGAAAGATGGTTAGACTTCTTTTAAGCAAGTTAGGAACTGCTGAGCGTAACAAATTGGTAAACTACATTTTACCGAAAAAAACTAGCGAGTTGACATTTACCGAGGCGGTAAATATGTTAAGTGAATTATTTAGTAAAAAGACATCTTTGTTTCCCAAGAGGTGGAAATGTTTGAATCTGATGAAAGATAACGAACTAGACTATATAACGTACGCAGCCAATGTGAATAAACATTTTGAAGAATTCAAGCTAGCAGAGTTAAGCGCTGACAACTTTAAGTGCTTAGTGTTTGTTCAAGGGCAGGTATCGGAAAGAGACGCAGAGTTGAGGAAATTGGTACTATCAAAATTGGAAAACCAATCAAGAATTTCGATACAGAGTTTGGCAGAAGACTGCACAAGATATGTTAGCGTAAAGAAAGATTCGAAAAAGATAGAACAGTCTGGCATTTCGCATGTAAGGAAAATACGCTACAAAAAAGAAAGTCAGTCTACTAAAAAGAATTCTAAAATTGCAGATTATCAAACAAAAAGTGAAATACCAGAGAAAAATAAATAAAAACTCCCGAAGCCATGTGTTGCTTACTTCACTGGTATAGATATTGCAATTTTAGGAATAAAAAATGTTTCAACAGTGAAAGAGTGGGTCATAAAAGCTTGCACTGCAGGTCAAAAAATAAAGACAATAAAATAAGAAAATTAAGTCCGACGAGGTGAACGACGGAATAACCAGAAATTTTGTTACCGTCGAAATAAGTAATAAAAAAATAAAAATGCAACTCGACACTGATTCCGACCTATCTATCATAAATTTGCATACGTGAAAGAAGTTGAGGAAACCAACTTTAATGAAAACAAATAAAATTGTGAGGTCAGTGACGGGAGAAAAAATACAATTTATTGGAGAATTTGTTACAAACGTCACATTAAATAAAAAAACGCGAAAAGCTAAACTATTTGTCATAGAAAATACCACGAACTTACTTGGTACGAATTGGATAACAGAAATTCAATTATGGGATTTACCGATAAATTCTTTCTGTTACAAGGTAGATTTTTTAAACTACGAAGCCCAAAAATTAGTAAAGAAACTTAAGGAAACATTTCCTACTGTTTTTTTCTCCAGGTTTGGGAACGTGTACCAAGATGGAGGCAAAATTACAGCCAAAATAAAACGCTCAGGCGGTATTCAAAAAGATAAGGAATGTGCTGTTTGCCTCAATTGAACAGATAGATGAAGAATTGGACAGATTAGAGAAAACTGGTGTATTTAAAAAAGTTGAATGGGTAACACCGACGATATACGTAAAAAACAAGCTTCAGAAAGTAAAGATGAAATCGACACCGAGAAAAACTGAGGAACGAGTTACCAAGGACATGCAGTATTATTAAATGATTTAAGTCAACAAGAAGAACTGTAGAACAATCACGTGGTCACGATAAACACTTAGTTGTGGAGCAAGCTGAGTGGATAATAACCCAACCTTAAGAAAGCTATTTATGGTGCCATGGAGCATCTCATTGTGCTAAAGTGGGATAGTCCATTGCTGGTATATGAGTGGAGGTATTTCTGTATAAATACCAGCTTGATTCATCAGTTAGTTTGCAGGGTTTGTATTGAGTTACAACCTGCTTTATTTTTGTCTGCCAGCTGGATGCTAGCTGGGATCCTTACGCCGGTAGGTGCTGTTTACTGTATTGTTATTCTACAAGAACCTACAAAAACTGTGACTCCATCTTTAAGAAGCTCAAAGCGGAAGGTTGTTTCTGGTAACGCTATGGAGATAAAAAAAAATAGAAAGGCGGATTGGCTATATGATGTACTTGGTGAAAGGAGAAAAACTCACGTACAGTAACCAGATCAAACGACGTTTTTCAGACGTGGTTGACAGCGTTCCCGCGGAAAAAAACGCCGATGGAGATGATTTTCAACACGTTTGATCTAACAACGCCTGCAATAATTTTACCTGAGGTACGCCGATCCAGAAGAAAAAAAGGCAACTGCTCATTTAAAAATAGATCAAAAAACGTAGGAAATACGCTACGATGTTGCTAAAAAAATTTTTAAAAATTGTTGTTTTTTCTTCATATTTCCTGAAAAATAAGTAAAGAAAACTTTTTACTCCTACGGAGTAAAGTTTTAGCGGGGGATGTTATACTGGAACATACATATACTATTATTAATAGACTCTCCCACATATAATAAGTAGGAATAGTAGCAGTCGTCAGGGGGCTCAGAGAGTTGGTGAGTCAGTCGATGCCGGATATTAAAGTATCAGCAACCACAACTAGATTTCTGCGTCATTAACTATTATATCAAGTTCCTGACGTTTTGTACGCCGAACCTTTTAGGACCGACAGTGAAATACAAGCCTCCACTGTGAAACTACTCTATAACAGTATCCGTGCCCGTAGGCTTGGGAAAAAAATTCCCTGTAGACACCGTAAAAAAACGGGGTCGGGTAGCTGTCTCCCGAGACGAGGCTCTGCTCTTCGACGTAGCCTCGTCTGGGGATACTCTCTGCCCGGAGGCAGAGAGGTTAACCAGCACACTTTCGAAGTAATTCGGATAGTGGTCATTTAGACGCCACGCCCATATATACATTTCCTTTAGCATCACGTAATCTACTTATTCAAAATAGGATCGCGTGTGTTTGCTTTCTGGTGATCTGTGTTCAAATTCCAGTGTCGGAAGCGACACTTTATTCCTATATAACACTTTGTATACTGCTGCCACATCTGCTCTAGTGCTCCTGATATATATTTAGAGATTCTTAATAAAATCCAAAGAATAATTTTCAATGTTATCGGTCCTGACCTGGCACATCGACTTCAATCATTTTTCCCATTGCCGTAATGTAGTTTCCCTCTGCCTATTCTATAAATAATTCCATGGTAATTGTTCTGATGAACTTTCCTCTATGGTACCTAGACTTTATGAATTGAAGCGCAGTACTAGATTGGCGGCAAGGTCTCATCATTTTACAGTTGAATTGGCTAGATGCAACCGTAAGTTCTATGCTGACATTTGCTTCTTGCTTCCCAGTTATCATCTTAAATAATTTAAGCACAATGTCAATCGTCATCTATTGTCTACTTAATTATTCTTGTTTTAATTGTTCTCTCTCCTTAATAGCGTTTTTCTCATATTTTTTAATACCTAGTTACTGAGTCCTAGTAGCTTTACACTAATATTCTGTAACACTCAATTACTGAGTTTTAGTGGGTTTATTACCTTGTTTGGGGTGAAATGATATATATATATATATATATATATATATATATATATATATATATATATATATATATTCTGTTGTAAAGTAGAGAAAATGTTTAAATGAAAATAGTCATGCTGGCATCTATTTCAATATAAATGCAAATCTTTCACTGATATATGGCAGATTCGGAGAAATCTATGCAAAGATAAAGTGAAATATACTAAGCGAATAGAGAGATTTTGTGTTTGTACGCAAATACATATTAACAACAAACGCTCATCCAATGTATATACAACTTCTTGTAAATCACTGCTGGTTTCTAACACATACAGACATATAGATGCACCGGCAGACGTAGACAAACACGTCCTTAACAATATAAACACTGTTTTCATTGTGCCTAAGCAAACATGGCACATTTTTCTCTGCTGTGATATCGAACAACTAAAAAGATGAAAAGACAAACCGGTGTCGCCAAAGGCAAACGGAAATACAGAACGCCATAAAATGCGACAAAGATTTTGTCGACCATCTTGTGCTGGAAACCAATTTTCTTCCTCCCCGGTTTCTCCATCCACATATTGTCTCTTAGCATCAAAGTTCTAGTCAAAGACCAAAGCGTTTCTTTCTCTTTAGTTTCTTTTGGCACAATTAAAGGAAAATGGCGTCAAAGTGGGAAGGTGGACAGAAAGTGAAAGAGGTAGAATTCTTACTTTTGGAGAACAATTTAGCGGTCAGGGACCAATTTAGTGGTGAAATAATAGCACAGCCTAAGGATAAAGGGACATGTGCATACGTTACTTGATTATCATTGATTTTACAAGTACGTGAAAATATTCGCGAGCTACAATTTTCACAATGATGAGTCATAATTTGATTGCTATAGCATAGTTTTGACAGCCATAAAATATACGAATATTATAAAAGTGAAAACTGCAACAGATGTCATGTGTTCGCAAGGATTATTATTATTATTAAAGTTCTCCACTGCCTTAACCGGGTATATATATATATATATATATATATATATATATATATATATATATATATATATATATATATATATAAGGCAGTGGAGAACTTTCAAAAGGAAATTAACAGGAGATAACTGATAACTAACATCCATTAAACATCGCACGTAGAACTAGAACAATCTACCCCAGTGAGTGAAATAAAGGGTTCAGTTCGACATTCCAACCACCTGAAGAAGCCCGGAGCGTACAACGGCCGAAACGTTGTAATGAATATGGCGACAAAGATGAAGACAATAGTCCGAATATTGTAAATAATGTACATAATACCTCATCTCAGAAATATAGACAGATAGCTAAATGCAATCATCAGTTCTCTTCTAATAGATCTTCTTTTCTCGCACTCCACTAAATTCTGGCGTTTTTAGATTCCTGGAATTGGAATCAGTCGAAAGTGACCGTTAAACAGAAAAAAAACATGCATTGAATATCTATATATGTATATGAATATTTTTTATTTTTCATACACACTTCAGTATATCATGCGGAGAAAGGTACTTTATTTAATGTGGATTGTTTCTTTTGTATTATAATGGTTTCTCGAATTTTCAGTCTTTCTTTACAGTATTTACTGTTAATAATTTGCTGTTATCTATTAAAATGTATCTCGTTAATATTATTTTGGTTGTTTCTTATATGCTGGTCGATATGTGCACGAATTGCACTAAGTTTCGGCAAGTGACAGATCATCCTACGAGGGAGTAAGGTGCATCAGTGTCCAGTGTAAGAATTTAATGTTTCTTATTGATTATTAGTATTGAAAGTACAATCCCCTAAAAGAATATTAGAATTCATAAACTTTATTTCTACATAGGTGCCGAAATATTGGTAATAATTACATTAGACGTTTTGAATTTTTATAAATCTAACATATTTGTTAGAATCGTTATCTATTATATACCGGTGACTTATATTTTATATGAAGTAAACTGTCACACATATATATATATATATATATATATATATATATATATATATATATATATATATATATATATATATATATATAAGGCCTGTGTGTGTGTGCGCGCATGTGCGTCTGTGTGTAATCAGGAAATACACAGCGTTTGTTACTAAGTGTCGAATCAAAGCAAGCCAGGTAACAATGAATGACGTCCACCTTTACAAGAATCGGGTCGTAATTTCATCCTTCTGTTCCATATACACAAAGTGTTATATTTCTCCGCTCCTAATGTGTTTTGAAATATATCCTTTTATTATCATAACTTAGCTGTCTTATTGTTAAAAGGTTAATTGTTTATTAGGTTTTAATCGGAGAATTTTATTTGAGTGAAATTCCGACGTTTAAATTCGCACGCTCCCTCCCACTTGCACACCAAATATATCAAATTAATTATTTTTATTACAAGGTTGAAACATTTTTTTATGGTCTTTAAGTGGTCAAATATTAATTCGTAGAGCAGGTCGAGGTTGCAAAGAAAAATATTCTCAATATTGTCACTCGTCAAAAGCCATTGTCTTTTTTTTATTTTTGCTTTCACACTTTTTAACATTTATATTTTCCCCATAAAACTCGTCCTCCAAATATGTTTCTTTGATTTCATTTCGTTTTTTCTCATAATATTTACGACGATTCTTTCTTGATACTTTGCTTCATTTTAGCATAGGTATCTGTAACTCACCCCTTTTATAAATTTCTCTTCTCCCACTAAAATAATTACTTCTATCAATCATTACCACCAGCAACAGCAGTTCATGGTCGCACACACACCAATGAGTTTTCACGTATCCAACTGAGATATCTTAATAATTCAATGCCTTTTCAAATTTTCAAATCTTTCTCAACTTACTCCGATAGAATAAAATGGGTGCTAAGAGACTACATATTTCTGAGGAAACCAGTGTAATCAATCCATCAAGCACATTAGAAATGAGTGGCATCTGACGAGCTCAATTCTCAAATACGAACTGTACATACCTAGTGATGTTAGGTATGTACAGCGTAACGAGAACAGTCTACCGCTGTAGATTAAATAAGAGGTTCATTTGGAAATTCCTTGAAGGTTACCTGGATCAACAAATACGTGAAGAAGGCCATAGAGCACAACACCCGAAACGTCTAATAATAGGAACGGACATGAAAACTGTAAAAATTTAGCCATATATATATATATATATATATATATATATATATATATATATATATATGTATATATATAAATAAAAAGAAAGAACAGTAAGATATAAAATCCGGTGTTCTTATAGATATTTTATTTTTACAAAATAGTGCTCAATGTAAATTTACAGAGCATTAATATTATAAATTAATTGATTTAAAATATGGTTACTACACAGTTCATGTTTCAAAAAAAATAGAACTAAAAATAATTTTATTTTTTTGCAAATAAATTAAAAAGCATTAGTTCTATTTCATCTTCAAGCGAATTTTGGAGTAACTTTTAAAATTTACCGGGTTTTAAATACACAGCTAAAATCACGTTTCCATGGTTACAGAATATTCTACTCAAATTGAACACGGGGTGTCTAGATTTTCCTTATGACAGTATCATTGTAATTAGCTACATTTTGGTAAGGGTGAGGATGTATTTTACACTGAAACCTGACGTCGGTTGAATGGATGTCGTCTGAATTTAAAAAAAAAAAAATTGTTAACGGTAAAAATTTTCAACGTCATCTTTTAAAATTAAAGATTTTTTTTACAATACTTTTTATTTAACTACGATTTGAAATATTTTCCTTTTTAATTTTTATTTTACTATATTCTTTTTAAGAACAGTTAAATGTATTAGAATCCATTATATTATGTAGGATTATTTTAACATTGTTTAAGTATGTATATGAGGTTACATTTTTTTTTTTTTTTTTTTTTTGTATATGACTATGACAGCAGAAATGGTTACTTAATTTCACTGATTCAGTAAACTTTTCTTTTATATATAAACCTATTATTATAATATTTCACATGTAAGTACTGAGGACAAAATTCAAAAGCTTACATGTTATGGTATTTCATATTAATTTTATTTTACTATAGGTGTTATTTTTGGATTCTTTTTAATGTGTAGTATTATTTAAAAGAAATTTAGGTTAGAATTCATTCAATTTAACTACAATTTTAATTACAAATTCAAAATTACAACTTTAAAATTTTAAAATTTTCATTGTTTAGTTTTAATAGACTATATTACTTTTTATAACAGAAGGAAAATTACTCATATTAAGTAAGATTATTTTTTCCATATCAAAGTATATGTAAATTTTTTTTTTTTTTTTTTTTTTTTTTTTCCTTTTCTTCTCTTTAAATTTAAATATTATTTAAGTAATATTAATGGCACTTACTACAAAACTAGCTAAGTCATTTCTCAGATTTAGTAAACTTTATTTATTTATTAATTAATTAATTTATTTATTTCAAATATATGTAACCTAATTAATAAAGTTTCATATGTATGTATAAATAACATGTTAGAATTCATTTTATTTTACTACAATTTTAATTTCAATTTTAAAATTTTAAAATTATAACTTTAAAATTTTAAAAATATTTTCATTGTTAGTTTTAATTTAGACTATATTACTTTATAACAGAAGGATAATTACTCATAGTAAGTAAAAAATTTTTTTCCTATCAAAGTATATGTAAATTACAATTTTTAAACTTTTTAATTTAGATATTATTTAAGTAATATTAATGGCCCAGACTACAAAACTATCTAAGTCATTTTCAGAATTAGTAAACTTTATGTATTAATTCAAGTTTAAGTATGTATATGAGGTTACATTTTTTTTTTTTTTTTTTTTTTGATATATATATATAAACCTAGTGATATAATGTTTCTCATGTAAAGTACAAAGGACATGGGTCATTCAAAAGCTTACATCTTATGGCATATATGTATATATATATACATGTGTGTGTACTTTAACTAGCCACTCATGTCTTTTCACTAAATAAAATTGAAAATTTTTCTTTGAATGTTTATATATACCTTTATGTACAACTACAGATACATATAAATATAAATGTTCAAGCGAAACGGCTCGTAAATATTTCCTGAAATATTTGTTGCGTTTTTATCCCCATTCCTGTTAAGAGGATGACTGTATTTCAAATGAGAGCCCGAATAGATAATCGGAAAATTTGAAACTGTAATGCTGGTTTCCTTCACATATTCTCTTTTTGATTGGCATTGGTTGCTCATGTGTACATGTATCCAAAGATATAAAATTGTGTGCAAAACCACAATAAAAGAAAGTATAAAAACGACATAAAATTTTACTCAGCACTTTAAAAAGTCCAATTTTATAACACCCCACGTCAGTTGCTATTATTATTATTATTATTATTATTATTATTATTATTATTATTATTATTGGCTAATCGGAAGTCACGTTCCTGGAGCAAAATTTGAGTTGAAACGGCACGCCTCGTATGATACGATTTCGCCCATCAATTCTTGAGAGATTTTCTGGCGTGATGTGTACCTCATATCGAATTTCAGTGAATCGTTTCGATCCGATAAGAACCGAACCAAAAAAACGTTCTAAAGAAAGAAACTGTAAAAAGGATGTAGGAGA
The DNA here is from genome assembly GCA_903632075.3 of Acanthosepion pharaonis. Taxonomy (NCBI): domain Eukaryota; kingdom Metazoa; phylum Mollusca; class Cephalopoda; order Sepiida; family Sepiidae; genus Acanthosepion; species Acanthosepion pharaonis. The sequence goes on from CAHIKZ030000580.1 coordinate 1,427,056, forward strand.
TAAATTTCTTTCAAAAAATTTTAAAACTCGAAATAGTTCGGACCAATTATTCATGTTTCGGAATTAAGTGAGACAAGTGAAATTCCATTTCTAAGGTCTTCACTATTTTTCCTTAAAATCAAAGACCGAAAGATATCGTTTATATTGCCATCAAGTTTGGTAACTGAATCGTAGATTAAAGAAGGTACGTCAAATATTTTGCCTAAATAGTATAAATACTTTTCTTAGACAGTATATACTGATTAAGAAAAATGATTTTATTTTGCGGTCTGTTGGTTTTGTTAAGATAAGTCCACTAGCAAACAAGATAACTAGAAATTAGTTAGTATATTAGTTTTAAGAAATACACAGTAAAGTTAGAAATTTCTTAAAATGATCTTTAGTCCGATCGCCATAGATTTGCCCTGTTGTTGTTACATCATAAAAAAAAATTATAAAAATTAGAATGTATGTAATTAATGCTGTCTAATTATCTCTCACAACAGAGTAGATAATACATGTAGAATTTGATCGAGTGATGGACAAGAAGACAACTGCTAAATGGAAGAGGAAGTACAAGTGTAGAAACTTGAATAAGACAAGAAAAATTATTTTGTGTCTATATTTAAAATTGGTGTTAAAACCAGGGAATCTCTTTAAAAGAGAAAAGGTTATGCTACTTGGTGGCTCAATAAAGTGCTATGTAAATTCTTGCAAAAAAGTGATGTTAATTAGAGATGCGTTCTTCAACTGGCAAAACTTTTGCGTTGAAGTGAGAACAGAAAAATGTCGGTTGGAGACAAAAGAAAAGCGATGAGGGAATTTTGATTTAATTCGATGGTTAATGCAAAAATAATAACGAAAGAAGATGGCAAATTTATTTGATAGAACCGTAAAGCGGTAGACGCCGAAAAGGAATTTACACAAAGTAATTGACACTGAGTTTTGCCCGAAATTTCTCAAAGAAATAATGGGGGGGAACGGTCGGGGGGTAGAGATTGAGCTTGAGATCAGGTTTTCGGCAGTAAATGGAGGTCACAGAGAAAAATGACTATAAGGTCGCGCTGTACCGTTGCTATGGTTACAAAATTGCCAACGATCGCTTGCAGTCCCGGATCTGGTGATACAATGGACTTGGCAGTATGCCCGGAGATGAACTGAGACTGTTAGTCGTAAAAATATGACACCATCCACCACTTACTGTTTATTCCGTTGCATTCGTCTCCAATTGCCAGAGAAGAGTGACCATCCTTAGGTAGTTTGTTTTGTTTATCCGAAGATAATAGCTAACAAATGGCTGGGAGAAGGAAAACGAAATAGGGTTAGTTCGAAAAAGATATCGAGTTGACGTGAGGTCAGATGAAACGTGCACACATAAAAATATGGACGCGTCTTCTGCGTGCCATGATTGTTTGAGCCAATTATAAATATATGAACAGTTAGAGATTACATCGAAATAGAATACAGACACGCAAAAATTATCGCTCTCTCTCTCTCTCTCTCTCTCTCTCTCTCTCTCTCTCTCTCACTCACTCGCTCTATTTCTATTTCTTTCTTCACTCTTTCTTTCACTCTCTCTCTCTCTCTCCTTTTTTCACTCCATTTTTCCCACACACTTCTCTCACTTTTCTCTCTCCCTACCTCGCACGTTCTCTTTCACTCTCTATTTTCTCTCACATTCCCTATCTCTCTCTCGCTCTCGTACTTTTCTCTTACGATCATTCTCTCTCTCTCTCTCTCTCTCTCTCTCTCACACACTTTCTTTCCTTCTTTCTCACGCATTTTCTTCTCCCTCTCTCTCTCTCTCTGTCTCTCTAATATTAACCAGCTTATATGGAGAATATAGCTTTGGATATCGTTTAATCATTTCTTAATCATTTCACCCCAAACAAGGTAATAATGCCACTAAGACGTCAGAGGTTACTGAGAGTGAAAATGTGAGAAGACAATAACGGACAATAAAAGAATAGGGTTCAGGAAGATAGAAAATGTCGATTGAAGTTGCAATTAAATTTTTGAAGATCTTAGTTGGCATAGAAGCAATAAACCGGAAGAGAGTTCCACAGGTGAGAAAAGAAATCATTAGATTAAAACTTACGTTAATATCTAAGCTATTTCAGCAGTAAAAACGATGAGACTCGGTTGCCAGTCTAGTAGTAAAATTAAATTTTACTCAAAATAATTGCCATAAAATATTTATAAAAAAAATACAGTGAAGCCACATCACGACTGTGGAAAAGTGACTGAAGTCGAACTATCAAGTTTAGGACCGATGATAATACAAAGCCTTCTTCGGATTTTGTCGGGAATCTCGTGATATAATAGCAGGTGCACCACATCAGATAGTGCAGTAATATTCAATGCACCGCATTAATGTGAAAGGATCTAGAAGAGTGGCCGTCCAACATGGCTTTCATTAGACTATGTGCAAAGAACGATTGCATTAAGTCAAATATTAGGCCAGAGATACTATAGCCTTTGAGCTTGTGAAAAAGAAATAGCATGCTAAGCCCTGTCACACGGCCTAAAATTATCTAAAACCACAGCCCGATCCTCGCCGTTTTTGTAGATAAATTTAGTAATAACTGTTAACACATAGACGTTTGACCTTAGAGAAAAGAAAGCCATATAGTTTATCTGAAAGAAGGTCGTGTGAAGTAATATGCTTAACCTATTCGAAGATGATTAGAACATTTAGTACTTTACCAAAAAAAGGTAAAAGACTAATAATTAGAGGGGTCAGAATGTCCACTAGAGTTCTTTAAAAAAGAACCCCAGAAAAGGATTTTCAACAAGCTGGAAAGCAAGAAACAACAAGAGATTTGTTGCAGAGTTTGGTGAGAACACGAGTTGACAACAACGACGGTGAATATCTAAACAATTAATATAATTATATATGGCAGTAATTATATTTATGCATTTATATACAAGTTATTATTGCAATCATAACATTTTCATTCTGTATCGCTTTAACGTTCATTGCTTCATTCAAAAACTCACAAGCCTTTGTTACAATTTTACGTAGACTGTTCTTAAATCAAACTCATTTAATGTCTCACTACCTGTTAGATTCATCTTATCATATGGAATTCTTCACACACACACACACACACACACACACACACATATATATATATATATATATATATATATATATATATATATATTATATATATATAAAAAGATTTGTAGCATTTTAAGTGATTTTTAGATATTTTCAACCACATATGAACAATTTTGTTCCACTATCTTCACAATATCTGGGACAGTCTCATTATTTCCTCCTTCCATAACTTGGCATCGTTCTTGGTGATGAACTGGTCTAAGTGATTTTTAGAAAATCAAGAGAATTTTGTAGGCATCAAGATAAGTGTAAGTTCAAAATAAGTGTAAATTCGAAGACGTCAGGTGAATACTGTGGGCGTCGCATCCAGTCTCTACCAATTTCTGGCAGGTCACCAAAGAGACTTGTCATGATGAAAAAACGACAGTTTTCATCGATTGCTGCTTTTAATCAGTTCAATTGGGAATACTACTTGCTTGAATTCAATGTCTGATTTTGCAAAAGGAAATTGTAATACACAACGCTATTCTAATCTCATTAGATAAACATTTTCTGTAGATGCAGAATGGCTTTTAGAGTCGTTAGCGGTGGATCATTTCGTTTTCCCCACGATCTTTTCGCTGCACATTTATTATAAACAATAAATTTGTAATCTCGTAATATTTATTTTCAAAATTTAGTCGTTTTTCTTCTATTTGATCAGAGAACCGCAAATGGAAATGCAACCCATTTATTTATTTTCGTTAAATCATACGACATTCAAACATCGTAGCTTTTCACGTATTCATTTGCTTTCAGCGCTTTACAAAGCTAATGTGAGAAATGTGGCGTATCTTTGCGATGTCCTGTGTCGTGTAACCTGAGTTGTTTTTAATCGGCGATTCGATTTGGCTATCATCAATAACTACAACGTTTCCGGGACAATCTCCGTTTTTCAGGTCGAAATTTTCATTTCTAACCCCAGTGAACCATTCCGAACAGTACTCCCAGCTACGATACCATCTCCATAAACGGCACATACCATTTTTGCTGTTTGTACAGCAGTTTTACATTACTCGAAATAAAAAAGAATCAAATGACAAAACTACCTCTCAATTTATATCATTTTCTCTTTTAATGAAAAAAGTTTTAGTATTCAAAATCCACACGCGAATCAAATAAAAAGACGTTAAAATGTCACCTTTCAGAATGTTTATATATGTCATAAGTTTCAATCACGTGTGAAACGAAATCACGTGTTCAAATCCTACCTATTGAAAAATGCTACGAACTTTTACTCCTCTCCGTTTTAACACTCAACGTACGCTAGTATTTTATGATTGCTTTCTAATAGATTCATATGTTTTTCTCTCCTCGTGAATTCAAAATTAAAACTAACCGAAATATTTAAAAATAACTGTAAGAAACTGAATAAAATTAAATTCATTTCATTAAATCATTTCGCCACAACTCAATCCAAAATTTCAACTCAGTACAGAGATTCTAATCGAAAGACAAAGCAACATTAAATTATCAAAGCAGATGGTTCTCAAATTTATTTGAAGTCGCGAAAATAAAAGATGTTTTCAGTAATCGAACTACGGCTATCTTCTATAAATCTGTCTATGAAGCAGTACGAGTCATGTTATAATATGATATGATATGTTATAATATAATATGATATGCATAAATAACTAAAATCTCATCTTCATTCATTACTTTAGACTTCTGCGTTGGGTGTTTTAAAGACTCGCCGATCAATTTCAATTATTGATTCAAATGTCGGTTTATATATTTTACTTACTATTCATTTTATTTTATTATTTTTCTGAAAAGACATTAAACACAAAGAAGGTGATTGATGTTCTCTTAATTTTATGCATGAAAACTGGTAGGTTGGCTCTGGTATTGATAGATCTTAACCTGACCTGCAACAATGAAAACTCCGCCCTAATTTTTTGAGCTGAAACTCTAACTAGAAAATAAGTAGATTCAGTTTTTACCTTTCTATTTTACCTTGCTGAGATATACAACGATTACTTACCATGCAGAGGTTTGTTTTCCACTTGGTGCTTTTTTTTCCTTTCAATCATCATTGGTTAGGTGATTACAACTTTCAGTCCATTTCACTTCGTTCTTTTAAGTTTCTTATTTTCCAAATACTTGTCAGCATTATGAATTTTGATTTGTACTCAGTGGTCCTTAGAATATTTATTTTTCTCATATTCTATAGATTTTCAAGTTTCGAACAAAAAATAAATAATTATTCTTTTCAATTTTTTCCTATTGGACAATAATTAAAGCAAAGCTACTTAAAGCGCTTTCATGTCCGAATGAAAATGAAATTTGCTCTTATTTTCTGAAACGACTTTGTTTTTAATATGTACGTAACTGGCGCAATTTTCCGATTTTGAATGATTCAAAGATAGGTCTTGATTTTCATGAAGGCTTTTAAAGAGTTAAATTTTTAAACATACCGCCATTTTCTCAATAAATATACAGTAATTTGTATTCAACTAATAATAAGTTGGAATGCATTTGTTTCGTTTTCAATAATACTGACTTTTCACTTCCGGTATCCTTCTAAATATGCCTTTCATTGTGATCCATTCATTTACAATGCCTTTGATTTGTTCAAAAAGGGTTTATCATTCTCATTATTATTAATAATATTATTATTATCATTATTATTATTTATATTTTTCAGGGTGTACATATCAAAGAAGAATATTAAAAAGAAATCAAAACACACCAAGAGTGATTGAAAAAAAATAAACTGGAAAGGACCCCAAAAATCACGTTTCACTCTAACACACGCACACACGCCTACTGACACACCTACAAGCTGTTCCGGAGCCCTATCGACGAATGCCAAATTCCACCTCACTGGTCCCAAACTAAGTAACCATTACTATGACCTGTGGTTAACTGTAACTTGTGCGCCGCTTCCACGTTTGTCGCCGTCGCCACACTGCAACATCACCCAAGTTCGCCAAAAGTGACTGACCTAAACATTGACAATGTCTCATCCACACGTCCGCGCCTATGTCAAGCGGGTGGCTTCCATTGATCAGGAGGCTTTCCCAGATTGGAACCTTTCGGTGAGTACCAAATTCTAGCAGTGGGTTGTCTTTAGTTATTCATTGTCTATCCAACGACAGAAGACATCTTCCAGAGATCAATCAATCAGTTAGTCTCTCGTTCTCTCTCCTCTCTCCCTCTCTGTCTGTCTCTGTCCTGTCTGTCTGCCCCCCCCTCTCTCTCTCTCTCTCAGTTGTCTCCCATCAGGACTTCGATGATCATGACTCTCTAGAATTTCTTAAATTTCATTGCTCTCGATAATACTTTCTTTTATATCATCCCTCTTAGATCTTGTAACCATTATCCATCTGTACAACCTGTCAATTACGTTGTTCATTGTTTTCCAATGCTTCTTTTCGGTATGAGTGTTAAATTCTTGAAGTTTTTTGCCTCCAATATGTGAGTATTAAATTCTTTGAGCCGTCTTTCCTTATTGTGTCTCAGAAATATCGGGTTGCTTCTTTTTACTCATTATGAACAGTTTCTTTCTAGTTCCCATCTTCCTTCGAAATCGCTAGTTTTTCATGTCCTGTCTATAATATTCTCAATACATGTCACTTTTGTTCTTCATTTGTGACAAACTTGTCCAGCTTTCCGCAATTTATATATCGATATAATGATAAAATTTTGTTTTATTTTAAGAACATTTTTTATATATATGTTTGTATAATGTTTAATATTATATTAAGTTCGTACAAAATTCTCCAGAAAAATGATTTTCAAATACTTATTCAGTCTCTTACTTTCTAAATGAAGTTCGTTATAAATATGCCTAATTGGTTTAGCAAAATTAATTAAATAACATTAGTATTATATCAATATTTCTTAATCATTTCAATTTATTTTAGCGATGTGTTTAAGGAAAGTATATCAGATTGGGTAACAAACATTTTAGTACTGTTGTAAACGCGTGGATTTAAGACTAAATCGAGAGTACTCTGATTCCAGATATTCAAAGAGAATTTTCCTAGTACCTCAGAGTTTTACGTTAAGGACATACGAATGATTGGGAAGATCTTGTTTTACATTAATTTGTCTTGAAGTATTTTTCTCGAAGTATTTTTCGACTATAACTTTTAGGCATTTCTTTTTAAGAAGACATGGTAATTATTAATATAATGTATATTATATAATAATATAATTATTATTATTATGTTATCTTATTGTTATGCTTTAATTGATTTGTTCTTGTCCTCTATCGGAATTGACGGTGCTACTGTTATGTGTGATCTATTTAGCTTAACCTCTATTTAGTTGTTGTATTATGTTCATTATAAAAAAGGTAGGTTGTGTGAATATCACATACAACATTTGAAGAACGTACTGCCCATGACTAGCGAAAACAACAGTCTGTAAATATCCTTTCGGGAGTAAAGTTAGAGACCTAAAGAAGACATACTAGAAAATATTACTCGGGGCCTATACAGAAGTTGAATGGAAAACGGAAGTGAATACCTTTTGTTGTACCAATTGCATCGCCTCATTGTTACTGTTATATGACTGATATTTGACAAAAAAGTAATCATAATTTTTGTATGCAGGTTAAAAGTAAAATCAGTTCCACGTAACTTCGAGAATCCTTTTTATAGTTGCCCAAATTAGAGGATTTAATTAACAGAACTTACGACGAAGCGCCTGATTCTTCTAGGGTTGAAGATTATGTAACTAAATCTATGAAAAATGTGTCGCAATTATTAAATCAATAAAACATGAACGATTTATTAATAAGAATTCTGTCCTTGTCATAGGAGAAGGCAACATTTTAGAATTACACACTACGACATAGAATCTACTTAAAGAAGTTACGAAAAGCTTCTGCTCTCGCCATGAAGATTTAGCTGTTTTTCAAATGAAGAAAATAACGCTTGGTTCTGATATCAATGCAGTAGTAAAAACAGAAGCACAAGGCTCACCAAAGGAATTTTTTCAGAGATTTCAGTACAGTTAGCCTCTATGTTGTATTGTTACACAATGGTATTGAAAATACTTCTATTTTTGTAGATCATTATGTTTGGAGGAAAGAAAAGTTTGAATCACTGGAATTACTTCTGAAAAGAATTAATTACCCAATTCATAAGTGAAATATTTATGGTGATCTAAATGTGATTTTTGCATTAGGTTAGTGTCGTATTGTAATGACTCATTTCTCCTTATGAATCTATGGAAGGCCTACATCCAACAAAGAACCCTGACAGGCTGAGAAGAAAAGAGATTGAAACTGCAACGAGGATATATCTGCTTTTTGTGTCATTGGACACTCGTCGTAATGACAACAATCATTATGCTGCAAAAGACTAACATAAAAGAAATGTACACATAGTTCATTGGCATAATATACAGCATATGTCATTAATAATCTCGGAAAAGATTTTCCTTCCATCCTTTCACATTAAAGTTAAAAACAACTTCGTAATACAATGGCAAATGATGATTGTGGGTTCCATTACCGAGAAGTAAAATTTGGCGCTTAGTAAAGTGACACAAAATTGAATGGAAATATATTTTACTGGACTCAGGTTCAGAGAATTCATGTCTAAGTAAAACTGAATTGGCTTTAGCTGGTGTCATGGGTTTCATTCGTTTTAGATGTATTTAGCTTTTGGGGGATATCGAAGAGCTGAAAACTATGACGAAAACATTATGGGATGTCAGATGATTTTTTAAAGTACATTCTCATCTCGAATTTTTTAAAAAAGATTTTGCCGCGTATAGAATCGATCTATCAAAGTCAGTTCAAACCAAACAAGATTTGTAACTCATACTGGTATCAAAAAAGGAGACCATTAAAATGAATGCACAAGTACAAAGGGCAAGTGTCGGAAAAATTTATGAAGATATCAGAAACAAAGCCAATTTCCATAGCAATCTAAATTTTCCTTGAACAAAAATATGCTATTTATAAATATACTATTTGCCTTGAACACAACTATATTATATACTCTATTACTATTAGTATAATGTTTACTTTCAACATAAATATTCTATGCGCATATCTTAAAAACCATGGAGCTAGGACAATACTGACGAGACGATTCGGAATCAGCGTACTCGATTTAATCTAATAGAGCAACTCAGTAGCAGGAAATGTGTTTTGTTTAGTTGCTCAGTGTCTTAAACGGACATATATAAATATATCCACTTGTCAGGTGGTCAGTGCCACCTCTTTATATATATATATATATATATATATATATATATATATATAGGTGTGTGTGTGTGCGTGCGTGCGCACACGCGTGTCTGTGTGTGTATGTGGGTGTTTGCGCGTGTATGATGATGTATATAAATGTACATGTAAATATGTATGCAAAAATCAGTTGTTATTTTCATTTTATTCGCTTCCCTGCAATACACTTGATCATTCTCTTCATCTATGGATCAATAGGTTCGTGTCTGTCAATCATAATCTAAACTTGCATCAATGTTTCACACAATCTTTTTCAGATTCCAAAGTGTGTCTGCATGCAAATCTATAAACTTGCATAAAGTTATGGATTTGCATGCAGATTTCTAGTTTCCTTCTTCCCTGTGTATGTATAAATACTAAGATGTATGCATAATGTCTTTCCTTCCTGTTTATATATTTCCCTATTGATTTATCTGCTACCGGCTACTTTGTCTCTTAATCAAATGTTAAAAAGCAAAAACTTCAGCGTTATTTCATTTCTCTTTAATAAAACGAATGAATTGCTTTCGACATTTTTGCCAAATCTCGAAGTAAGTTGATCCTTTAAAGGTGGCTACCACGTGTCAGTTTCCACTTCCTTCTTGATGGAAGAGTGAGAAATACAATTCGATAAAGATTGAGTTACGGTCATCCATTTTGAAACAGAAACAGAAAATAGGAAGTTAAATACCGCAATTTTATTTCGCTTTATCGCTTTTCTTTTGCTTTTCCTTAGTCTAGTCGGTAGGAAATCCCAGTGGCAAAAGTGGAAGAAAGTGAATTATAGTTTCCCAGGAAAAAATCAAGAATCTGGAATGTTTGAACGATAGTAATTGTTATATTACATCAGTTCAGAAGCAAAACTCACGTTTCAAAGTAAAGCAAAAATAATTTTCATAAATCTCTTACCCGTGTGCTTGAAAAATCTAACACCAAAAACTGAATTATTATTATTATTATTATTATTATTATCATCATCATTATTAGTGAGTGGGTAAGAGAGCAACACGTCAACAAAATGAGGCTGGGGTACACATATACGAAGCCTAGTATTATACATCATGATATAAAATCTGATGCAGACAAATACATTACAAACAAATGTGCACGATATGGTGAGAGGTTTTAATAAAAGTAATTCATAACTTTGCAGGTGGGGGTACAGATAGCAACACCTTCAGGCCAGATGACCCAGTCAGTTCCGATTGATGTTCTCAAGTATCTAGTTGCCATAATTTATAAAGTAAACAAAACTCTTGACACTCCACTGTGATGCTCATTCATCAATCCCACTAAAAATTATTATTATTATTATTATTATTATTATTATTATTTACCAGTTATTTTTCACTTTTATTCACATATTAACGCAACAATTTGTTAATTCATGCAAAGTCAATCTATTCAATAGATTTGTTTCACAGGATCAAAACAAACATTGATTTCTTTTATGCCGGCAAATATGTGAAATTATTGACTTATTTTTCAGGGCTGTTATATAACACATAAAAAAGGAAATTATTTGAGTGAATGAAGGGCGTCTTTTCTCTTGACATAAGATTGACATAGACTTTCTACAATCATCGAAAGTAACGAGGAAAAAATGTATAAATGGTAAATAAAAAATCAACATTGAAAATCAAACTAAAATCTTTTTTTCAGTCTTTGATTTTCCCTAATTGTGTGCCTTTCTAAAGAATCACATTTTCAATTTTAATATCTCCAAATTCTCTCGAATGAATTCCTTACCATTTTCTGTAAACATTGTTATTAATTACAATACATTAAAAAAATAGAAAGTGAAATACAATAATCATCTATTGTGTATGTATTTTCTTAAGTATCTAACTTGAAGGAAAGTTTGGAACATTGTTTTTCGATCGACCTGGTAATAAGCAAATATTCTTTCTTGCTATCATTCTTTTTTCGTTTAACTTATCATTCCCCATCACTAGAACCCACATGTGCAAGAGTAGATGAGTCTTGGCTATAAAATTTGGAAAATAATTCCTCTTTTAAGCGAAGCCAACTTACCCAAAAGACGAGACATTTGAATAAATAGAATGTTCTCCAGCGCATGTGTACGCGGGTGTTCATTATATATATTTATTTTATTTAACATTTTCCCCGTCCCTATTATTTAAGAAATAAAATAACTTTCTGGTAATAAGAAGAGTTTAATTTTCAACTCGTTTTTTTTTTAATTTAGGAGGTAACGCAACTTATACCAAGTTAAAACTTAATTAAAGGTAATTATATATTGGTCGTTCCCTAAGTAACCCTACCATGATTGATACACTCGAATTTCACGTGAAGGCAAAGTGCTCGAAGCACTCCGCCTTTACTCTGGGATTTTATTTACTATTTTTCTTTTTTTTAAATAGGAGTAAATATTCACACTCCTTACTCATCTTTTGAACAGGAGTAGAGGGTTATCCCTTGTTCCCTGTTTCTGGAAGCAGAGAGCCCGAAATCTTGAGTAGCGCTAAGAGAAGCTGCTCGGGTCAACAGTCACATAATATCTGGGTTCTTGCCACGCCATATTGCGTATAGAGGTGTCCCAGTAAGCATTTCCGGTGGGCAACCCTGGGGCCACACTAGACTGTAGTCTTCGCTACCTTCCGGCTGGCTTATATTGTCATAGGCGATCGACAGTGACCGTTATTCTTGGCCTTTAGCAATATCACATTGTTCTGGTGGCAGAATATTTTTTTAAGCAAAGAAAAACGTAATTTTTTGTTATTAAACCAATATTTTAGCACCAGCTGTTGTATGAAATCTAACATGTCCTGCAGTCATAAATGGAAGGCGTATAACTGCGGTTGATTGCAAATGAAACTCTCTACGACATCCAAGCATTTTTGTATGGTTCGACGTTAAGTTACCATGCAGATTATTTGGTATATAATTTTTGCTGCAAAAAATAACGAACTCATATCTGTCAGACAGGGAACGGTATTTAACCTGTTTATAAAACTGAGTGAAATGATCGACGTAATCGGATTGCCATTTGTGAAAGAGTCGCTGCAGATAATATAAGTGACTTGCCCCACTCCATCCCCTGAATTCAAAGGAGGTTTTTCTTTTTCTTTGTGCTTTTAATCTTTTGAGGTTATTTTTTATATGTAGACAGTTTATGAAAACCACATTACATTTTAATGTAATTCTTCAAATGGGTTGTATTCATTTCAAGTTAATTTTCCGTTCGTTGAGATTACTTACATTTTTGGTAGGTTATTTTATACGAAAGTTAAATTACAATTTGGTGGAAAATGAATTTTTTCCTCAGATACTCGTCAGATACTATTAATTTTCTTTGAATTGAGCTTTTTTGACACATATCACTTTGTATTTTGCAAAGGGTCTGTCAAAGACAATGAAAACTTCAACAATTTCATGATTAGACAGTTTCTATCTGAGTTTCTGGAATGAGAATTTATCATTATTTATAATATTTACATGAAGACTGTTGTCCTCGTCTTTGTTGTTTTTTTATCACGATTCGGCCGTTGTGTTATCTGGCCTTCATCAAGTTGATCCGTGTAACCTACAGGAAATTTCTAACTGAATAGTTTCCGTTAAATTTCCACATTGGAAATAGATTAGGTATGCAAATTTTATAAACCTAAAGCTATTATTTTCCAAATGATTATGTTTGAGTCCAAGAAAGGATGACGTCATGTTGCTTTAAAGAACAAATAATGTCTCCAGGGTAAACAAAAAGAAGATGACCGTTCAAAACACAAGCAAAACATTCGGTGTGGTAAGAGATTGATAATAAGGAAAAAATAAAGACAGCACAATGCTACAGTAATTTGAAATGGCAAAAGAAATGCGCGAATAACAATTTTCAAAGTGCGAAAAAGATATTAAGAAATAAACGGTAAAAGAGATTGAACGAATGGACTGGTTATACGAACGCATTGCAAGGAAAGACAGATAGAATAGAGACGCCTTCTATCTTGTCTGCCCCGCAGCAGTTACATAAACATGACGGACGTTACAAGAGAATGGTATGTTCTTATATTAGATGCCGTGCTTAATTCCACGGTGAAGTTTCTATATCCCCGGAGGGCTACATTTTCGACAGCACAACCCAATACAGCTGACTCTCCCGCTAACACAGCTTCAGCGTTTCCTGTGCTATCTCTGCCACAACGTTCACCATCTTACATAGTGAAATACGTGACTGGGTGGATATGGGAACTCCTCACTCTTTAACTACTAGCTGGCTAAAAACAACAAAATATACATGGCTATGAATAGAGCAATAATAATGTTCAAAATAGAGAGATATATGGCATCATAAAATATGTTTCTGTTTACATGAGAAGGGAAAAAACATAGAGCTTACATGAAACACTACGCACACGCATACAGTAACATGCATGCACACACACACATACAGAAGCATACATACACACACGTATCTACATACGAATAAATTTTAAATGCATTTAATATGAATTAATAATTGCCTATGTATGAATGTTAAATTGTAAAGTCTGTCAACGTGCACACACACGTGGATGTATGTGTGTTTATCCATATAAATCTGTGGGGAAATTTGTCTGCATTACCGGTTTTAAAATATATGAAATAATATGATTATTTAATTATTATTTCACTATACATTGTTGCATCAGAATAGCTTTTCCTGCCTCAGCACACACACACACACACACACACACACACATATATATATATATATATATATATATATATATATATATATATGTGCGTGTGTGTGTCTGTGTCAAGTTGAATCTGAGTTCGACAGAATGGTAGACTTTTACTACAATTGGGAAAACCTCCATTTTTTTACGTTTCACCGATGAACTGGCAACATAATAAAAATTATTTTTTACACAAAATCTACATTATCAAGACAAAATATGATTTACGTTGATCAGCTGAATGTTTGACTTTCTTCGAAGTCTATTGTTATAAAAATTAAATTTTATCAAATTTCAACAGACGATAAACTCGAATGGCTATTTCAATTTATCGTATGTTCTTACTAAATTATTAGTGACACAATGTAGGATATGTAAACCTTGAATATATATATATATATATATATATATATATATATATATATATATATGTGTGTGTGTGTGTGTGTATATGCAATTTCTATATATATTATTTATATATTATATATGCGCGTTACTTATTGGAAAGCGCTCAATATCAGTGATAGAGGTAACACATTTAATTGCGTTGATGAGTTTTGTGACTCTCACGCCCTTTACGATTGTCAGACAAACTCTAACGATCGCAAAGGGCGTGAAACCCAGAGTCACAAATTCATATCAACGCAACTATATATATATATATATATATATATATATATATATATATGAAAATAGTACTTAGTCCTTGCCGGTGCGTTTCGTCATTTGACTTTATCAAGGCAAGTGATGATAACCAAAAGCGAAATGGTGTGTAGTTACATGAAATTCAACCTTTTTTTTAAAAGACGCTCCTGCGTAAGCTTCTTTTTGGATATTAATAACTTTTTCTTTTTCCCTCACGGACTACGTAGTTTTCCGATTGTTTATTTTATTCAATTTCTCATCTCTACAGATTTATTCTGAGAAATTTAACACATTGACGACATGGAAAACAGTATATATATATATATATATATATATATATATATATATATATATGTGTGTGTGTGTGTGTGTGTGTGTGTGTGTGTGTGTAATTCAGTTTCTATTACAAAAAAATTAAAGTAAATCCAAGCGTTCTGCGTTTAATCGTAATCACGTTTACCTTGTTAATGTAGATTTGTTATATATATCAAGAACAGTATTGGGGAAATTTTCTGATAAAGTGGGAAAAGTTTACTTGTTTACTTGTGACTTAGTGTTGATTTCCTTGCTGCTGATTTATACCAGAATTTCTTTCATCTTTTTTCTTCGTATCTCATTTTAAGATGAAGCTTTAATAAAACTTGAACATGTCAAATTGATAAACTTTTCCTACTTGTTTTTTTTTTATTCTGTCATTCTGTGTCGGATTTCGTATTATTTTCAACTGCAATTTTTGGCTTTCATTCGGTGCGTTTGTCTTTGAACAGAAACTAAACACGAACTGTAACGATTCCTCCACGAAGCAATCGTTTAAATGCTAAGTCGTCTACACCATACAGATCAATGCCTACCAATAAAACACACTATGAGTAAATAAGTTAAACTGCAACTGGTTTGTCGGTTAATAATTTCTTTTAATTAATATATTGGTCTAAAAACCAGGTAATCTCGTTATTTTTGAGGTTTTTATTGTCGTTTCACTGAGATTTTTGGAAGAGACAGAAAGTTGAGAAATTTACACTAATGCCATTAATAGTGAATAAGATGAAACGATTCTGCGAAAAATGAGTGAAACATTTAATAGGATCCCTAGAGTCTTTTAGACAAGTTCACAACTAGAGTCATATACAATTATACGAATGCATAGTTGCATACAGTTGCAAATCTGCACTATCAATTCCCAAATTATATTCGGTGAACTTAACAACTTCGATTATGTTGACCCAACATTTTGGGCAATCCAAGTTTTAGTGTACAACCAAAAAAAAAAAAAAAGAAAGAAAACCTAACTTATTCAGAAAATGGTGACGGGAAATCTGTCATTAATATCCATGGAAATCAACTGTCCGTACAAAATATATCGTCTTAATGATTCGTTGGGAAACTAAAACTATGCTCAGCAGAGTTTTATCAACTCTTAGGTAACTTAGATTTGCTACTATGATATAAACATCACAGTACACTATAGAATAAACATCACAGTTTTGCTGTTATAATCTTTTCATTGTTTTATAACTATGCATAAAATTTCTACGTAAACACCAATAAAAGAAATGCTAATACAAACATCTAGAATAGGCCAGTATTATAGATGAAAAGGTTATTTAAATGCCGGTTTTGTTCAGTGGAATTAGATTGAATTTATGCTTATTATTTTCACGCTTCTTCACATTTCTATCATAGTAAAATCTCTATTGTCCGAAGATATGTATATATACATAGATATGTATATATACATAGATATGTATATATACATAGATATGTATATATACATAGATATGTATATATACATAGATCAACTGGGAAATGCAAGAATAACCACGATCACGCATAAACATATGAAATCATCACGCACTCATACAGATATACAGAACTTGTGAAATGTCATTTATACGCACAAATATACTCAAAGATACATAAGCACATACACATCTTTCAAATGGCAAAGAATGAGGGTATAAAAACTCAGCTTATTTAAAGTTAGCGCACAGTTTAAGTTGTGTTTGCTTTAATGAAACAAACATATTGTCATAGGGAACACGAGTAGACTCTTCATAAGCAATTTACCGAATTGTGTTCAGTTCGTTAGCTCCTGTGATAATCATGGCAATAATACAGTTTAAAACAGTTTTATGTTTAACAAAAGCCTCGAATGATATTCCCTGCACACAAAGGGATCTCTCCGAAAACAAGGGAAATAATATATTCTATATGTTTATTCCTTGGATTTATTTTTTTTCTTTTCGAACATGCGCTTACACATCTATCATCAGAAATAACTCCCAAAATACCGTATCACATTGTCTGAATAATCTCATTTGTGTCCGTTATAGACTGTCACATGATCTCAAAATAAAATACAGACACACACTCACCGATTCAAAATTTTGTATACACACTCTATTTTTATTTATTTCTTTATACTTTCTCCATATCCTGACAGGAAATGCAATTATACAAGAAAGTAAGAAGCGTACCCAGAAAGAGAAAAACTGCATTCGTTACTCTTGCCCGTATTCGTTCAATTCGGCTGTCTGCCATCCCCAACATCCCGACCCACAGAATTCCATGGAGAGATTAGCGATGAAGAAGATTATCTGTCAAGTGGAGCGATTATAGAAAGTAGTCTTAAAGATAAGAGACTGGACACTTGGCGATGGCTGAGATAAAGTTTGGAATGCGCTCAAGTACGGATGGTCAGTGGCCATCAGAAAGGAGGGTTATTACTGAAAGACGATGGTCGGTTAGTTGGCCGGACGTTGTATAGCAGACGCCAGTCACGGTAGACACGCAAATATGATGCTTTATACAGACACCATCAACAGACATATTTATAGACGTATTGCACACAAAAATTCTAGACATTTCAGACAAATACACAAGCATAGAGACAATTTTATGTTCATTTGAATAGATACAAAGTTTGATTTTAGCTTAAAATGCACATATATTGATAACATTAAATGCATTTATAAATATACCTATGTGTATTCATACATGCATACCTATATGTGTACATATTCGTGCTTACACACACTTACTAAATGTATATCAGCATATATCTGCTTTGTATATATGTGCCTATAAATGTATGTAGGAGAAAAATGATACATATTCATATTTTTGCGAACGCACACGCACACACAAATAGTCATTTACATACAAATACACAAGTTCAGACACATTTCTCGGCGTAATTTACTTACCTGACCAACCTGATCTTTCTGGTTGGGCCTAGATCATTTCAGTATCCATTCGTGTACATACATACATATATACATATTATATATATTTGCATATATATATATATATATATATATATATATATATACATATATATATATATACACATACATACATATATATATATATATATATATATATATATATATATATATATATATATATATATATATATATATATATATATATATATATATATATATATATATATATATTCCTACATTCAGGTAAGTAAATCACACCGAGAAATGTATGTGTGCATATAAATTGAAGTGCCAAAAATTGATATCAAGTAGAAAATTGGTTGTTTTGTAAAACATTCCCAGTCAAATGACATGTTTGACGAGGTAGGTAAAGAAGTGCTGTAGCTGTGGCAGCCATAAGATGTGGACAAGACTTAATACTGTTTGACTACAGAATTATTGTTCGGGGCAAAATGACGACTCATTCTATATCCGACGCGGCAACTATTTAATATTTTTTATCAGGCAACATCAATGGCACAAGAAATTTGCGGCTGCCTGGTATTTTAAGGCCATGAGTCAATCAAAACAGTGTGCTCGTATAACATTGGATAGTTAAAAATGTTTTCTATCATTGGGTATGAGTGAGCAACCTTTCTTGTTACATCAACATACCCTTTTGCCCCTTATTATTCAGAAATATATATATATATATATATATATATATATATATATATATATATATATATGTATGTATGTATATATATATATATATATATATATATATATATATATATATGTGTGTGTGTGTGTGTGTGTGTGTGTGTGTGTGTGTGTGTGTGTGTGTGTGTGTATTATAATTATCTATAAGATATATTATGTTTATTATTTCGAATATTATGTTGCTCCTAATGTGTACAAGTCACTGGGAAGCAAAGCATAAACGTCTTGACACGGTATGTTTTTGGGTGCTGCATCTTTTACTTACATTATTGGGTACAAAATGACATTAGTACAACCGAATTATCCTGTGAATTCGGACAATAAAGATAAAAGAAAGAAGAAGAAAATATTCTTTGTAGATAATTACAAGATGCATAATAGTGGCGTTGAATATTACAACGGAAACGAAACGATAGACAAACCGTGATAATCCACGACGTGAAGGAATGCGTATATGTGTTTCTTTTAGTCTATATATGTCTGGATGTTTGCTCTTATATAGTGTTATATTTAACTTTTCTCTATATACACATTATTACAATGCATAACATAGATTTTATAAGAATGATTTGTCTTTGTGTATAGACGATATAACAATTACCAAATGTCTAAATAAACGTTCATATTTCATACCTGTACTATTTATATCTATAGAACGTAAACATTATTTTTTTTATTAGGCATTGTTGACTTTGTGTATATTCACTCATATTATGATTGGGATTAACATTTATGGCGAAAATTATGAATAATTGTCAAAGGGTTTGTATTAAATTTCTATGTGTTCACAGCAATGCGACTAAGGGAAAAATGAATGTTCTTTAGAAGTGTATCATCTACTGGTATATTTGTGTCTGCGTGTGTGTGCAGTTTCGGCTATAAAAGACGGATTTTCCCATTTGTCACTCGGTAGAAGATGGAACGTCATTTCAGTAAAATGATAAATATGTTTATTAGAATGTAGAAGACAGTTTACTTCACGGTTGGTCAAATATATCCGGGAGAGAGTGAACTATTCCGAGAATTGACGATGGGAACTGCAAAAGAAAATTAATCGTCTGCATGAAAAGTGATGCTATTTATGGAGGATGAATAGCAATTTATATCTGTTTTCAAAAGTTATAAATTGTCCTTAGCTTTATCAGAAGATTAATCCTTTGTAACAACTTAGATAAGAAATTGAGAAGTAAAAACATTTGAAAACAAGGATGACGTTTCGAAATGAGATTAGCTTTTCCTTTCTTGGCATTTATATTAAAAACATTTTATAAATTTGACAACATTCATAATCATTTTAAAGTTTCATAAAACAAATGTAAAATGGCTCAAACTGAATAGCAAAACCCAATTCTGTGATTCTTTTGAACAGTAGTAAACTGCCTGTCTTCGAAAGAATGAGGCAGATATTTTCTAAGAATCCACTCCTACACTGAAAATGAAAATTGTCTTAATGGTTAAAATTTTAAGTGTAATTTTGGCGAGATAAAAATTAGGCACTATGACTGGTATTTTAGTAATAACCAAATACGATATGTGGGTATCGGCGTAGGAAATGGAAACAGAGAACAAAACCCAAATTTCCGGCTAGTTTGTTGCGTTTACTTTTGACAAATAACCTTGAGAAAAGCGTCTCTTCTGTTACCACCTAGCTATGAGTTAATTAACAGGGTAGACAATCAAAATCTAAATTTCTGTATTTCAACCCATGAAAAAAAAACAAAGGGAAACCATTTCACAGTCTTTCACAAGAATGTATGCAATTCACAGATTATAAAGTAAAGGGAGGCTGTGGAGAACAATGGTCGCCTACGTTCTGAAGGGATATAACATTAAAAAGTAGGTAAATACTTTTAAGCAAAATATTATCCTAAAACTTACCTGGACCACGCGCACATTTATATATGCATGCGTACGCGTGTGTGCAGACATATGTTTGCATATATGACAGCATTTACATATTCACACATTGTGTATATGCCATATACACATTTCTAAAGTTACACATTAATACACTATGATATTCATAATCGTATTCAAACTAAAATAAACGTATCTCACTATCCAAATCCATTTCTTACGCACATTTAATTGCTGATTTACAGTCACTCAACCGGAACCGGAAGTAACCAGTGTCCGTTTCCGGTACGGTTGCGCATCAGTGACCTCACATATCCGTTCCCTATCAAGACCAACAGCAAACAAAGAGTCGACAACTAAATGAAAAGTAAATAACAAAAAAAAAAAAAAAAAGAGATGAAAGTGAAGAATAAAATCATGGGCGTCAAATGCAACAGAACTGCTTCTTTATTTAGGATGCCATTTTACCATTTCGGGGGATTTCTATATCTTCATTTCCAATGAGCTCTTGATATTTTGGCAGGATTTATTCGCTAAGATATCAGACACTAGCGGAATGATTATTAAAATAGGGAGACTCAAGATCCATCCATCAAAACATCTGTCAGGCAATAGGAAAAAGAGATGAAAAAAATTGATTCACAGACAGACAAATAAATGGACAAACGGGGATAATTACAGACAGGAGAGAAGACAAATGGAATGGACAATTGAAAAATTGAATGTGAGACGAAAAAGAAAGAGAAATAGACAGAAAGAACAATTCATCAAAAGAGAAAAGGATAACAGATACAATTTGAATTGCTGAAACAAAATCCAAGAAATCTATCAAATTAATGCATTTAAACTAAATTAATTTCTTTAATTACTCTAAAGAATGTAAAATAGCTGAACCTGAAAGAGTAATTTCGAATATTTAATCTTACATTCCACTGCTCTAAGCACGTAACTATGTTTGGCCGTGTTTGTTGTTAAAAGATATTAAACGTGTTTTGTCTTAACTAGTTTCATGCAAAAAGATCGCTTTTTTCTTTGTATTTAGCATGGATTTTATAAATGTCAAATTTAGCACATCTTTTCTTTAACTGAAGACGGAAGAAAGTATATAGCATTTGGTTTATTTTAAGAAAGGTAAAATCTCAATTTAGACGCCTATAATGAATTGCACTTTATATAGAAGATCCTGTGATTGTTCAGGTGATTTCATATTGAAAGCAGTAAATAATGTTGTTCGATAAAGTTAAAAATTTTAAAGTTAGTTTTTATTGACAAAATTAGAAATTTTATTTTTTTGCCGACACAATTCCGAGAGTAGTTTGGCCAGGTGATAAAAGTCTTCAAATTAACCAGTTGCTATTTTGTTTACTTGAATCGTTAACAATGGCTTTTTAAATGTCAAAAACAGTGATGCTAAGATGAAAGTTGTCTCATGAATTCTTAATATAATTTGACAATTTATATTTGCTTTAATTTTATTAGCCACGCTGTCGCTCGCATAACATTATAAAGACAAATCAATAATCTCTGGCTTTAAACAGGATTAATAAAGGATCAATAGAATTAGGATAACAGTTCCAGTTTCGTAATGCAAGTATATGCGCTTAAGTATTCTTAGATAAGCATAATTTACTTAAGCATAAATGTTTTAGAGATGTTCATTAACTAAGATGATTTTTTTCTATTTTAAATAGCGTTTTAAATTTAAAGAATGTGCATGTTGACTATTTCATGAAAATGAAGATGAAAACATAGACCAATCAAAATTTATCCTAAGGCTTTGAAACACAACCATCAACTGCAGCCTCATTTCCCATTCAGGGCTCATATATTAAGAAATTCACTGAATCCATTTCATTGAATTATTTTACTATGCATCATTATGCTAATTAACTGACTAATTAAAATGTAGTATAACGTAATCCTTTTCGCATGATTTGGTTTCTTGTATTTCTAAAAGATTTACTAACTTATTTTTAAACTATATAAACAAACAAAAATAACTACTTAACAACAACATTCTCTTTACAAAATAAATAAGCATGATGAATAGTTCTCGGCCTGACCAAGACATCCTTCCAAAATAAATATGACGTTTGTTCATTTGGTCAGAAATGTTAATCGAGAATTTTTCAGCACCAATCTAAATAATAAATATGAAAAAGTGTGGCTTCACAAGGGAAACTAATTAGAAGGAGATAAATACCAAATTGATATGTGCTGTAGTTTTATTTTTATATCATCAGTTCCGATACTTTTTAATTAATCCTCGTACATGAGAGCAAATTCTCTTTTTTTCCATATTTGCATATTGAAATATGGAAATTCATTGCGCGGAAATATTTTTTAGAAGATTTTTATTTGTTTTTCTTACACGTATCTTATTGCTAAATTTAACATTGCCTTTTCATCATGTCACCTGTTGTGACGTCAAATTTTGAGTTGGAAAATGTTTCGTCAGATTTTAGAGGAGTTTTTCATTCTTTTCAAAAAAATCATTTGTACCCTACTGAAACAGTCTTAAATTGACTGAAAGTACTTATTTACATTATTTACATTGTTCAGACTGTTGTCCTCATCTTTGTTGCCATATTCACGAGGTTTCCAGCGTTGATGCTCCAGTTTTCTTCAGGCTTGAAAAGTCGTAAATATGACAACAAAGATGAGGAAAACAGTCTGAACAATGTAAATAGTGTAATTAATTGCAATGTGTCGTCTCAAAAATATCGACAGATAGCTAAAAGTACTTCCAGAAAATAAATAGTTCTACGATCTTCGTATGTATGTATATATATATATATATATATATATATGTGTGTGTGTGTGTGTGTGTGTGTGTGTGTGTGTGTGTGTGTGTGTGTGTGTGTGTGTGTGTGTGTGTGTGTGTGTGTGTGTGTGTGTGTGTGTGTGTTGCACGAGATCCGTAACGCATTAGAGTCGTAGTGGCACCACAAGTACTGCAGTCGCAGTGGCGTGTCTTTGACAAGATAGCATGACGGCACCAAACCCTCTCCAGGCTGGATTGAATTGAAAATTTTAATTCTTCTAGACTAGCCACCAACTAAGTCTACACGATCTAGTCTGTCCAGGTATTTAGCAATAGAAGGGGAGATGATTTCCCAGAGTATTAGGACGTAATTGAATTAGCACGTAATGAATTAAATTGGAATTCGAAATCAGGTCAGCAATTCGGTATTCATTACTCCAGCGAATTTTTCCATAACTCATATTAACACAAGAAAATTACTCATGGAAAGATTCACAAATGAATAAAGAACTAATCAATGAACCGATAAATATATATATATATATATATATATATATATATATATATATATATATATATATATATATAAGGACACCTATTGTTATACATAAAATTATATAATCCAACATTTGTCAAGGTGAACAGAATTTCTATTAATAAAGGATTCAACAGCTATCTAGAGGAATAATAATTGTATCGAAAATATTGATATTTTCTTATCTGAATAATGAAAAGTGAAGAATTGCGAAACCTCCGATAAGTATGGTACGCTTTCAAGATAGATAGATAGATATGTTAAAAAGTTAAATGATTTCATTTCGTGTTTTCTTTTAAATGCATTATGAAGAACAAATCTCACTCTTCGACCATTGAATTTGTCGCTGAAATAATTCAAGATACTTCTGAAAATGTGCATGGGGTCACACAACGACCCACATACGCATATATGTGTATGTTTTATCAGGCGCGCGCGTGTGTGTGTGCGTGCGTGTGTGTGTGTAAGTCCATGAAATGTCATTGATTTGCCGCCAGAAATATGGAGACACACAAATCTGAAGCCACAATTTTCTATTCTCAAGAAATTATCATTCCTCATAATTTCTTTCTCATATCTTCTTTCGACATTTTCTATTTTTATTCTCACCTCCACCCAAACTCCAAAAAATATTTTCTGTTATTTAGCATCAAATTTGGCAACTCGTAAGAATAATGGCGAATAATGATAGTTTATTGTTACAAATCCAGAATGCGCCTTGGGAAGTGTGAAGAAAAAATTTTAGAGTGGGGATGGGAAATAAGGAGATAGAGAAAAGAAAGAAAAAAGGGATTTCGAAAGAGAATGCAAAATGACAATAGAATGGTAAAAACAAGGACGAATATAAGCGCCTTTATTAAAAAGATGAAAGGTTCGTAGAGAAACACATAGAGAAAACAGAAAAGAGACTCAAATAAAAATATAAAGACAAACAAGAAAGAAAGAAAGAATTGACTAAATGGAAATAACCGATTCTCAGTCAATTGTGGAGAAAATACTACAGTGAGAAACATACAATATAATTTATAATTTAGAAAAAAAAGAATATGAAAAATCCAAAGAATGAGTGAATATAACGCTAACTGAAAAATATGGAAAATAAAAGAATGAAAAAGAATTAAAAGAACGAAAAAAGGAAAAATTAGAACAAGAATAATAATGATGTTCGTAAAATGAAAAGAAAGAATGGATTGAAAAGAACGAAAGGAAGGAACAAGATGGAAAAAGTAGAGAGAAGAGAGTAATGTGCAAATGAAACAGAAAAATCGAAAGATACGAATATCGATGAAAAGACTCAAGAAAATAAGTCGTAGAAGTAAGAAAGAAATAGTAAAAAAGAAAGAAATAGTAAAAAAGGGATGTAAACAAAAATATTTCTGAAGGAGAAAAATGATTTTTGAAAAATAAAAATTATTTTACTAAAAAGAAATTGCGCAGAAAATAGAAAAATAAGAGACGATGATTATACGTTTGATAGAAAAAGAAAGCGAAAAAATGGGGAAGAGGAGAAATGGAGAATAAGAAAGAGCAGATTGTCTTAAGGTGTGACATTAATTCTTCTGATTCTTTGTCTAAGAATAGAAGAATTTTCTTGATTTTTTGGCGTCATTTGACGCCAAAAAATTAAAACAGTGTCTCTATCGAAATGAAAGGACTGAATCTAATGGCAACAGAAAAAAGTTAAAATGATTATAATTGTGATGTATTTTTCTAAACAATAAAGAAACGAGGTAATAGTCAAAATAAGTAAAAGAAATTGATTAGTTCATGAACGAATAACCGGAAGAAGAGATTTCAAAATATCTTCAGACATTTTGAAGTGAAATAAAAAACAAATGTTACAGAAGTTATATGTTTGGTGAATGGTGGATGAGTGAGTGAGTGAGTGAAAGAAAGAAAGAAAGAAAGAAAGAAAGAAAGAAAGAAAGAAAGAAAGAAAGAAAGAAAACAGTAGAAAAGATTGAACAGATTTTAAAAAGTTAGAATTGGAAGTTGAAAAATATAACAAGCTAGGGAGAAAAATGAAAACGATACAAAGAAAAAATAAAAGAAAACTGTGAAGAAAAATCGTAACAAATAAATGTTAGATCAAGAAAAACACAAAAAGCGAAACAGCAACCGAGAGAAGAATCGTAAAATGATAAAAGAAAAAAGTAAACTAAAGATTTGATAGTTGAATAATTTACTAGGGAACGAAACCCAAATACTTTTAGCAATTTTGCCAACAGTACTGATTTTGATCCTTACTAAACGCACCATTATTACGTGTTTATGGGGAAAATAATTTCGTACGCTTAAAATACATAGGATTTATGAGATAAATGAATACGAACATTTTATAATTTTTCATAATGAATGGAAGATTTAATGTGACATGAAACAACTGTAAAATTTTGCTGGAATTTATTTTCTATTCGCAATCATCAGGATCCTTCAGTGTATATATATATATATATATATATATATATATATATATATATATATATATATATATATATATATATATATATATATATATATATATATATATATATATATATATATATATATATATATATATATATATATATATATATATATATATATATATATATATATTAGTTTTATAACACATATTTTTTGGTCAAAGTTAAATTAGACCAGGAGACAGTTGCATTAAATAGTGCTCAATACGCATGTAAAGAAAATAAAATAAAAGATTTAATGTGCAGAGATTTTAAATTTCAAAAATTGGTTGATTTCCTAATTTTTTAAATACACACACACACACACACATATATATATATATATATATATATATATATATATATATATATATATATATATATATATATCACACGGAACGAATGTTCTGTCCTAGTTTTTGGGTGAAAATTTTGAAAACGCAAGTGCAATACCAAAATCCACCCATCACGCTTATGTGGTGAATGCATTGTGTGAAAGATTTTTAAAATTGAGGATGTTAATCTAGAGGACAAGCCAAGTGTTGCCACGTCGGACTCGATCAAGAGGATATTAAATCTGTTACAGCAAATTCTGCCACTGCTGCTATAGAACTCATAGATTTAATGTTAGTTTTACACGGATTAAAAAGGATTGGAAAATGTGGTTGGAAAATGAGTCCTACAAGACCTGTTTCCAGAGAATTGCCCACGATGTGTTGATTGTTGTGAGTCATTGCTTACAGGACAACTTCAAGTGCACATTTTGAACAGGCTTGTTACTGGTGATTAAATATGGATCCTTTACCATAATGTTAAGCACCGTTGTCAGTCGAGGAAACAGACCTGTTCAGCAATCGAGAGAACTTCAGCCAAAGAAGATTATGTTAACGGTTAAGGAGTAATATTTCTTAATTAAAGTCTAAGTTTTCAAATCTAATTTGAAACTATTTCAAGATGAAGATTTGATGGTAATAATAAAAGTTTTTGCCTTTACACTTAATCTATATATATACACAAACATGCACGCATATATATATATATATATATATATATATATATATATATATATTCATATATTCATACACACATACATATTTACGTATATATATATACAGATATACCCGTATACATACACAGGTATCGATACATATACATACACACACACACACACTATATATATATATATATATATATATATATATATATATATATATATATATATATATATATATATATATATATTCACACGCATCCATATATATACATATTTTCTTTTTTTCGGTTAGCGTTTGATAGTAATTTAAGTGTTTAAATTCTCCACAAAATAAACTAGGAATTTAATATAAACTGAATAATATATTAATAAACAAAAAATTACTAATATTAATATTTTAATATTGTGAATAACGGTTGAGTATATATATATATATATATATATATATATATATATATATATATATATATATATATATATAGTCATCCACACACACACGTGTGTGTGTGTGTGTGTGTGTTTTTCAAAAATAAACAACGATAAAAAGTTATGCCTCAGCAAATATTGATGACTTCAGTTTCTTGATTGACTGATCAAATTCGAAAGTTTTAGTTGCTTTGAAATCAAGTATTAGTCGTAATCCTAATCTAATAATTATTTGCCAGGTCTTTTTTTTTTCAGAGAAGATCACCAGAAGTAATTCAGGTAAAATAATTGATTGAATTTTGATGTGAAGGTTTCTACCTTCAAATAAAATTCCATCCATACTTAGAGAATCTTTCCTTCATCAAAAAATATATTCAGCTAAGATATTTTTGATATTGACATCTGTTGAACGAACACAGAAATATATATTCATGCCGGCATGAATTCCAGTAATTTATATAGGTTTTACCCTATCTTTAAATGTGCAAGATCTTAGTCATATAATATATAGGATTCCAAGTCTTCATTCGTCTTTACTGTCACACTCTGCCACGTCATTCACAATTCCTTCTGTTAAATTTCTAGTGGTTGCCCACGTATGTACGTATAAGTAAAACGAGAGATGCCCCTGCTTGCCCCTCTCTCTCTCTCTCTCTCTCTCTCTCTCTCTTTCTCTCTGTCACACTCACTCTGTTTATCTCTCTGTAATATGTATCAAATATGTTGATGTGGTTGTGTTCTTGTGGCTGCATGTCCTCATGACTTTATACACTTTATTGACAACTTTCACATCCATAATAAGACATTTGCATCTTCCTAATTAACTTATTCTATATCGTTTTATATCTATCACTGTATTCCCTATCTCTCTGTTTCTTTTTTTAATAATATATATATATGTGTGTGTGTGTGTGTGTGCGTGTGTGTGTGCACGCGCGCATGTGTGTGTGTGTGTGTAGATAAATGGGACAAAATGGAAAAGTTATTCAAATACACGTTTCGCCTCTTGATAGTCGTCGTCTTCAGCACAGAATGAGAGACAAACTCGTGTGTGTGTAAAGTGTCTTGTAATATAGAGAAGATATAATAAAGATCTTTATCAGACGCTACGGCTAGAAAATTTGCCTGTTTTAAAATTTTAGCTGCGTCAATGGCTTTAATATGAGAAGAGAAAAAAAACCTTTGTACGGAATATTATTCTGCATCCTACTAACACCCCTATATATATATATATATATATATATATATATATATATATATATATGCTTATGTAGATGCATCAGTAAATTCCTTTCTACAACAACTATGTATTTTTTAACATAATATCATCCTTAATTCGTTGGTGAATATTAATCACATACCTCAAGTATTACACAGTGAATTTTTCAGATCAAATCTTTCAGATCAAAGTTCAACTTTTATTCAAAGTTCAACATATTTTTAAGTTTGCATTTCTTACATAAAATATCCATAAAAAATATTTTTCATACATAAAATATCCAGTAATTATTTGGATTTATGCATTGTTGTACGTTTGTATCAGTTATTCTTTAACATTAGATTTTTTTTTATATTCTATGTATATGAGTTTTATGTGCGCTGTGAGCATGATATTACTGTTTTGAGTATATATGTATGTATGCATGCATGCACATGGTTTGATGTATGTCTGTGGTGCTTGAAAAAACATGATTGACAGTAAGTGTCCGCCAGTGTCCGATTACAGATTCTCCTACTGTGTATAATCAAGTTGGACACTCCTAAAAGATCCCAAATGTCTCTCATACTTTCCCTCCTCTCTCTCTTACTTTTTTAACTGTTCTTTTTTTTTTCAATTTATTCTGTTTTCCTTTCTCAAAAATTAACAATAAACAAGTAAGAAAAGTAGGGAAAAATAAGAAAAGAAAATTGAAGCAAGGAAAAAAGAGAAAACAGAAAAAGAATCTTTAAAAAAAATCAAAGAAAGGCTTGAAACGAAAAATATTTCTTAAATATTGCTTTTCCTTCACTTACAAAAAAAAAGACGAAAAAATAAAAGGTGTGTGTGTGTGTGTGTGTGTGTGTGTGTGTGTGTGTGTGTGTGTGTGTGTGTGTGCATCCTTGGATGCGTTTGAGAAGTCAACAAAAATAACCCTGTAATTTTAAGCTGAGGACATCATTTTCCTTCCAGTTTGACCTCATCATTCGCCAACGCACTATCATCCGAAAAACCAGTTTTGAGTTTCAACTTGAGCTGTCATAATTTTTAGCATTTCTCTTCTGTCATGCTGAGTCTTCAGAGTAATCTCTGTTGTTAGTGTAGCGAAATAAATATAATTAGTTACTTTTGAAATAAATGCCAGTAAAATGTTGTGTATTGCCAAAGTAACTTTAGCCAAAGATTTTTAAAATGGCATATCCCTTAATGTAACGGTTAGTGAATCGAAAAAAGAAGTCATCGGACTTACTTTCACTTTCACGCGTTAGGAATACTAGGAATCCGTATCCCCGTCCCCATCCAAAAATAGCTATAGGTTAAATAGAAAGGTTGACTGAGCCCTCTTGCCTTAAGGTGATAACTAAACTAGTAGAAGGAAAATTCTGAATTCAAAACCAAACTGAAGAGGGATGAGCCCCGTCAGATTATCTAGACATACTACTGATGTTATGGCTACAGTACGTGATATCTTCATGACCCTAATCGGTTACAGAACTCTAAATGCGACGTCCCCTCAAGATGTCGACGATCATGACCCTCCACAGATTCCTTTTATTTATTATCTGTCAATTGCCATACATTCGTGAGAATATATAGTGGAGTGGTTTCTCGATGCCTTCTCCACGGTTTGACATATGGGGTTTTCCTTCTTTTGGACTGGTTGCTACCCAAGGCTAGGGAATCCAGTCTACTCTACTATTAAACCCATAATAAAGGACAGAATAAGAAGAGACATGTTTATGCTTTTCCCAAGGGCATTCGTGCCAAAGTGAACGCCCGGATTTTGAACTCATTTCGCCGATTACACTTTGCGCGCTGATAACCGTTACATTACATCAAAGCTATGCATTAAGCAAGTTTTAATACCGCACAAACTGAACAATCTGTTATCTAAAGATTTACTTCTTGAAATTCTAAATAAATTCACTCGTTCGTTAAAACTCCATGAGTATATTTCCTTGTCGCTTCGATTTCTACTCATTTCTTTATTCATACAGCGACGACTCTAAAAAATGTGTTGCGAAATTGAAATTGAAATTTGTATTCAAACTTGCATCAGTAAGTAAAAGAAAGATTTATTATTCTTAAACCCTAAATTATACATATATTAAGTTTTAATTAAAATTTTAGTAAGCCGGAACTGGCCCGTTGGCAAGGTGCTTTGAGCGGGATAGTGAGTGGGAGTTTCAAATAAGAATAAGGACAATAAAATATGATCCCACGGACGAATCATGATTTCTGTTGAGTGGTCTGAGCCAGAGTAACATTTAGAGTTAACATTGATTATAGCTAGCTAGCTAGCTAGATAGATAGATAGAATATAGTAATATTCATACACACACACATACACACACACACACACATATATATATATATATATATATAATTTCGCTCTATTTATAAAATCAGCATAATTTCTATGTCTACACTGTCTATATCTATAAACGCTTTATCTCCGATACTGAACATCTGTATATATATATATATATATAGATAGATAGATAGATAGATATGTGTCGGTGTAAAAATCTGTAAAAGGACAATATGAATAAAGACAAAAGAAAAACTTATCTTAGCCGACGCGTTGCGTCCTCTGGAATATAAATCTGTCCGAGGATTTTTTTTCCAATATCTCTATTTCTGAAAGAAGTGCTACTTTCCCAAGCCAAGATACATGACTACAAAAATCTTAGAAAATTAAAAGAAAACAATTAAATTTACAACCTCATCTTATTCAAAATATATATCACATAAATTAATTCTAAACTAAAATAATTTGAATATTAATTTGCATAAAACATTTTAAAAAATATTACTTACCCACTTTCATTTATTAGACATTGAATTGTGTCACTTCGCATCCTCCATAGTTTGCCTGACTTTTCAGCTAACGTGATGAATATTTAAAAATGTTTTAAACCAATAACATCTTTGCATTCGCCTTGTTAAAGTTTCCCGGAGGATGAAAAGCGTTGGCTCAGATAAGTTTTTTTTTTCCTCTCTCTCTCTCTCTCTCTCTCTCTCTCTTTTTTCTTTTTCTCTTCTCTCTCTCTCTCTCTCTCTCTCTCTCTCTCTATATATATATGGCTAAATTTTACAGTTTTCATGTCCGTTCCTATTATCAGACGTTTCGGCTGTTGTGCTCTATGGCCTTCTTCACGTATTTGTTGATCCAGGTAACCTTCAAGGAATTTCCAAATGAACCTCTAATTTAATCTACAGCGGTAGACTGTTCTCGTTATATATATATATATATATATATATATATATATATATATATATATATATATATATAAAAAGTAAAAAATACAACACTATGTTATGTGGGTATCTTCTGCAATTATAATTCTGTCGTCCCACAGATTTCTCAGCAAAGACTGCTCAGGGTGCTTTTTTGCACTCTTACAAGTGACTGATTTTGTAATATTATTCTGTAAACGATCTAGTATTTGGAGACTCTTACCTATTAAGCCACCTGGAATGATAAAATACAAAGGCATGAAACCTTTGTTCATCTATCTCTTTGTTTCTTTTAGTAATTGTTTTGCCTTTTTAGCTCCAGCCAGCAAACCTGATGATAGTTTTAGGTCTGTACCTACCGCTTATGTCCATAAAGTACATAGAAAAGCGACATATGTTGACTTTATTGTCTTAAGAATGCCTTCACCTGTGAA
This sequence comes from Acanthosepion pharaonis, assembly GCA_903632075.3. Lineage (NCBI taxonomy): Eukaryota > Metazoa > Mollusca > Cephalopoda > Sepiida > Sepiidae > Acanthosepion > Acanthosepion pharaonis. Next base: position 1,459,467 of record CAHIKZ030000580.1, read on the forward strand.
TGAGACACTATTCGGCGGTAATTGAATTTGTGTCTCCAAAACAGCAAAATAGCAGTGTTTATATTTTGAAAGAAACCGTTTTGATGCACAAGTTTTTAGAGGTGAATGCGTCACTATATTTGCCTATAAACCCCTACGTCGATTTGCGCGCCTCTTCGTCAGCTTCTCATCCACTTCTGTCAATCTGTTTGTCTTTGTTCTATTTCTGTGGTTGTACTTGCTTAGATGTATTTAATGCGTATCCCTGTCCGGTAGTTTCTTTGCTAAGTGCTCTCTCTCTCTCTTTCTCTCTGTGCGTGCCTCTGTGTGTGTGTGTGTGTGTGTGTGTGTGTGTGTGTGTGTGTGTGTGTGTGTGTGTGTGTGTGTGTGTGTGCGTGTGTGTGTGTTTCTGCATCTAGATGATGAATTGGCCTTATGTCCCTTATTGTCACTTTAGGTCGTCGGTTCACTGCAATGTTTGATTAAGAAATGTTACAGTGAACACACATGTCAACTCTCTTCGCTCATCTCATATAATTTCCACACAGCGTGCCTCCGAGCACGCTCTTGTGTGTACAGAATGTAGTGTTCCACGCGTGCGTATATGTACAAGTCTCTTTCGATTGCACGAATGCACACACTCTTTTTGTTTTATGTGGACCTTCCTCTTAAATGTCACACCGGATTGTAGCATTGCATCAGTTCCTGTGTCTGTCGCTCGCATATGCGAATAACATCCAAGAATTTGAATATTAACTACAAAGTTACAAGCGTGCGTGGTTTAAAAATACCTATGCGATTTCCGTAAATACGCAGTCACACATATGCATTGGCGTAGACTAGGTGTGTGCAAAAGTTAATGGCGATCACTTTTTTGAAGACTGAATACACAGTTGAAAATATTTATGTATGTGCGTAAAAGCATACATATATGCATATATGTATGATGTCTGCAATGTATATATAGTCCTGCTAGGGTTTTACATTCATTTACGCGGGTGTAGGAACGTTTCGCGCCTCGTTTTACATTAAGAGTTTAGTCATTAGGATATAAACAAACTGAGATAGATAGATAGATAGATAGATAGATAGATAGATATTATGTATGGTGCTTAGTAGTAAAAGTGGTCATGACACAAAACACATGTGATATAAATCATAAAACGTTGAGTTCACGACAAAATATTTTTAACAGACATCTAAAGACAAAACATTGAACAATATCAACAAATAAATGACGCATAAACTGCGTGGTAAAACTCCACACGAAAATATTATATTTGCATTTAAGCGCGCCTTCTCATATTTTTTCAGACATACTCATTTTCCAAACAGCATCAGAAGAAAGGAAAAGGGTCAAATTTGATAAACAGGCGTTTGCCAGCTTCTTCATAAGCCAGTCAGGACAGATTTCGAGAACTGTTAGGAATAGGAGATTTTCGTTACGATAAGGAAAGAAATTTGTTAGAAAAGAAGAGAGAAGCGATTTGCAATCCAGAAACAGTGGTGACTGAAGTGTGAGTCAGAAATAAACAGCGAGAAAGAAAGTTAAAACAATTAGACAGTGAATAAGAGAGAAAAAAAAGAACTCAAGCAAATAATCGAATGAGTAAATAGAAAATGAGATCAATAATGAAATTACATACATTGGGCTTCGGTACAATCAGGATCAAGAAAGGTAGAGAATATATTCTGAAAATTTACTGATAATTAAGGGAAAACTTTCATAAATTTCTTTTACTCAATTTCAATTTTAGAAGAAAATAAGAAATTGATCCAGGATAAATTTCTTGCTTTTAATCAATGCGTAATAATCAAACAAGAAAAATGAATTTGATTTTTTATCTCTATCTTGATAGCCTACCCATGAATACAAGCTTGTCGATAGCGAGTAATTTTTAGGAGACTTATATCTTTTATATTTTCAACTCTTTCGTTGACCTCTTTAAAATCAATTCTCTAATTCACTTACTGTGTTGCCCTCAAGTCTGAGCAATTATTTCCTATAATGAAAGAAACCAAAATATCTATGATTGTTCGTAACATATTCTGCTTTTGATTTACTAGTGTAAAGGAAGACGTTGAAATATGCAACGTGATTTTTTTTTCTTTTAATTGATATATACGTCTCAGAATTACTTTTAGTGTGGTCGTCTCCTATATCAATATACTCTTCAAGAAAATAATTAAAATTTCTTTTATTTAACAATGCAATCCATAATAGTGGCTCTTTAACAGATTAAGCTGGTTAAATGTTAATCATCTTAACAACCGCTTTAGCAACAAACAGTATGGATTTTGATCGGCACGGCCCACCGCTGGTATCCTGTCATTACTCCCAGAATCAGTGAGACATTAAACAATGGATCACGAAGACGATGGCATTAGACGAAGGCCTTTGACAATGTGTGGCATAGTGGGTGCTACACGATCTCTCCAACTATGGCATCACTGGATGAGTCTTTTCAGTTATAAAGTAACAGACAAGTTCATAAAAATAGTTGTTAATGTACAGTCTTCCGAGGCCCATGAGATCAATGCTGGCATCCTGCTAGGCTCATTTCTCAGACCAACTCCCTTTCTGCTTTAAATTAATGCCCTGTTTAAGAATATACTACAATATTTTGGGTATATCTATACAGATGATACAACAGTATATTGGTACACCTCCAAAATTCTAGATGACAAGAGCTTGCCGGTTCCGACATACCTCTCAATGAAGAAAAACTAGCTAGAGAAAAACCAAACATCGACCGCTACCTTTAATCAGTACAAGTTGGAAATGTATGAATTCATCGTCTGATTTTATGGAAAGCTCTTAGAATACACAAAGCTTTTCCAAACCTATCAGATACCCAACATCACTTTCGAATGCAGAGGGAATTTTCATTTCCCTCGGGACTTTTTTCTCTCCACATTGTTGTAAACAATCCATTGTTCATCAGTTCTTTTAAAATGCGTCGTTTCTTATGCTTTTTTGTAGAGAATCACAAATGATAATGTTGTCCATTACTTTTTTTCTGTTAAATCGTGAGGCACCTAAACAGTGTTGTGATTCACGTATCCAAGTGTTTTTAAATGACTTATAACTTTCATATTAGATACATGGAGTATCTCTGCGATGTCCCACGTCGTATAGCCAGAATTATTTTTAATTAGCCTTTCGATTTGCAGTTATTAATAAGAAGAGTTGAAATTAATACATGCAAGATTTCACAGTTCTAGCATCACTCATTCATAGTCAGCCTATGAACTTTTCAGCCTACACCCGTAGTTTAAGAAAATTCTTTTATTCTATACGATTTTATGAAACTTAGTAGAATGAAAAAATTACTTTTATATTACATTAGAAGCAGTTTTTTTAGTTAAATGATACTTAATGCGTTTAATACATTTCTTTTATTTATTCTTTTTTTCATTTTCATATCCCTTTGATGTCATAAAATATCTAATTGCATTCAATGCGTGTTTTTTTAATCATTCTGAATTGAGTTATTGAATTATCATTTTACTATTCAAAGTAGTCAAAGATAGTAATTCGGAATTATTTCACTTTTAAACATACATACCAAAAATAATATAGCAGTTGCTAAAATTTAAAAAAAAAAAACAAGACAAAACACGGTTGAAAATGGCATTAAACTTTACATTTTTCGAATTTTCAAATTTTTTTTTTACGAACAGCAACTGAGTGAATTTCAAAATTGCACTGAAAAATTACAAGTAATTTTTTTTAAACAAATATTGAATCGAAATTTTTCTCTCTGTTAGGAAAATTTATTTTTTGAGTTTTATTGAATAATTTTTGGTAAGATTCTGGACGATTTTTCCGTATTTTCCTACTTGATATTGCGTATTTTTTTTTTTTTTTTTTTTACTGAAATAACACCTTCATGATTTTTTCTTTATGTAACAGTAAAATGATTGGCAAAAAAACCCAAATTAATAAGTACACCCGAGATATCGAAATGGGGAGGGAGTGAAATTGACCCCCAAAGAATTTTTCTGATAAAATAACCCATTTGCTATACAATTAATTTATTAATGAATAAGTACTTTGGCATATTTCATTAATGTTATGGCGTCAAGATAAAAATCATATTCTTTCACAATAACAAAATCTACATTAAGGAGACAAAAAGTAATTCATGTTAAGCGTCTGAATGATTGATTTAAATTTCATTCTTTTCTGTGACGCCGGATCATCGGTGAAACATGTCAAGGTATTTTTTCAAAATTATCATACATTTTCAGGATAGATAGATAGATAGATAGATAGATAGATAGATAGATAGATAGATGTGTAGACTACCCGAGAGAGATATATGCAATAGCTTAGGCAAATAAGGCTGAAATGAAGATGAGCAGACAAAATAAAAAATAAACCTAGCGTTAAAAGAATAAAACTAAACTAAGAAAAAATATAATTATTCGATGTAGCGAATGTTAAAAATGCTTTAGATTTATCGATACATGTAAAGGTGACAGAGAAAAGCAAGTGAAATAAAATAACTTGAACTAAAGAATAAAAAGATGATACAAATGCAGAGAAGAATCCTGTAAAAAAAAAAAAGAAAGCCAGACTGTCAAGAAAATGAATTGGAGAAACATTATAACTTGCGTCGTCCGTTGCTATTGTGCAAATTGTGCTCTTTTAATTTTGTGTTCGTTGGCGCCATCTTTTCTTTCACATCGCCATACCCTTGCTTTGACCCTCGAATGACTGATACGTGCGTTAATTAGTGATAATTAATCTTATACAATAAAACTGTGATTGAATGAGAAAAAAATGGCCAGGGAGACAAATGAAGCTCTTTTGTTATTCGCCTTTTCCAAGTGCTTTTTCTTTTTATTTAGTTTTTCCTTGTCTATTCGAAATGTGAAGAAGAAGAGTTATTATTATTATTATTATTATTATTATTATTATTATTATTATTATTCAATGAACGAAACGCGATAAAGCTCGAAACTGAATATGTAAGAGACAAATTGCGAGTAAGAGAAATAAATGTTAAGATACGGAAAAGTAACTGAAGACTGAAGTCTCCTACCAATAAGATATGATGCGTTGGCGTTGGAGATCTTTGATTATTTTTATAAAATATTTATAATATTTGAAGAGAAAAATGCGCACGATAAATTACGTTATTTGAAATGTCCAGGAAATAGAATATTAGAAAATAATTAAATGAATATTTGGCTGGGTTCGGAAACAATGAAAATATAGCAATTTATCTTTCTGTTTAACAGATGAATGAGCTTCATTTTGATGTCTTTTATAATATGCATGCAAATTTGTATGTATGACTAATTCTAATCCTCTCTCACTCTGTCTTTTTCTCAGTCTGTTTATATCTATCTAGCTATCTCTAAATTTTATTTATTTCAGAAATACCACTCTTTATATCTCTCTTGCCTCTCTTAAGTAATCAATGATTCTCCTATCATCGCTTATTCGCAGCGGCTCCATAGCGAATCCAATATTTAAGCCACCGGCGCTTACTTCCTGTTTTCATTTCCTTTATCCGGATTCTATCACTTGCATTTCGCGCCTATCTCTTTCAAAATCCATATATAACTATATATATATATATATATATATATATATATATATATATGTGTGTGTGTGTGTGTGTGTGTGTGTGTGTGTGTGTGTGACAGAGAAAGAAAGATAGGAGGAGTGAGAGAGAGAGTTTATGGGATTTGAAGAGAAGTTACCAGTCTCCATAACACATTTTAGTGTATTCAGAAAGCTCAAAGTATTTATAAAACGTCGTCATTAAAATATTTGTCTAAGAACAAAATCGTGTTAAAATCTTGAAATGAAATCCTTAAATGCCACACAGTTTACTGATTTCATTTTAAATCATATCATTTATTCTCCTCTTATCCGTGGAAAACAACATTTTGTACTTAGTAGTGTCAAATCAGAATTTACATAAATATGTAAGTTTTGATTTGACACTAATAATTACAAAATGTTGTTTTCCATGGTTAGACAGGACTCTTTTTCTTTTCAAAGTAAATCTTATAAACGCCTTAGCGATGAGGCCAATTCGCAAGTCAGTATTTAATTTCAATTAAGATAGGCGACTGATTTGCTCAGTATATTTCCGCTGAAATCGGATTGTATCTTATAAGCTCTTGTCTCTTCTGTGCCATAAAATACGATAATTTTATTTGGTGTAATTCATCTACCGAGTCAAATACAAAGTAAATTATAACCAAATCTATTCGGCCAAAGACTCGTACAATTTCCTCTCGGCATGTGCACTGGATAGTGCTTTGATCCATGTCAGTTCAATATCAGATTCAATGAGTCAGAAACTAAAGACCGAATTTTTGCTTGTCTCTTTTTACTTAGCTTTGCCAGACACTGAATAATAGTTTCTGTTTTGAATGACTGTTGTTCAAGTTAAACAAGGCAATAGTGAAGATGTAAAATAAGGTTTTGCAGAAGACGTTTTTCTCAAATAATGTTGGATGAATGCCTGAAGGAGTCGACTAAAGATGATAATGTTACTGACAATTATGATGACTGAAGGTATGACTCAAGTGAACACTGGAAAAATCTTGCTTCAGTTGAGTGATTTCAGCTACACGGTCTTTCTGGTATAAACTGTATTCATATAAAAAATATTAATATCTACTTCTGTTTCATGTGTCCGTTAAAAAGCGTCTCAACATCGGCTAATTCAAAATATCAACTGTTTTATGGTCAATAATATGAATACATACTTAATAGCCGTTTTCAAAATATTGGCGACCCAAGAAAGACTGTCAAAGTTTCAATCCATTTTAGACTGTTCAATACTTCAAAGCATCAGATAAATTAATATTCAATCATTTGAAGTAATTTTTCTCCCCATTTGGATAAATATTTTAAAGAAACATGCAGGCTGATTTCATTACTTTGAAATGTCTTTTTTATCCAAGAAGAATACGATGGACAGAACATGTGAGCACTGAAGAAGTTTTTAAAGAAAATCAGAATAAAAATGGAACATATACTTACAATCAGAACGAGACATTTAAAATTTATGTGACATATAATGAGGAATGGACTAGACAATTTAGCACCGACAGAACATATTGGAGGTGAAAGAGAAGCCAGGAGATGCAGCGAGTAAACTACTTAATTAATTTTTATGAATGAATGACAGATGAACAATGAGGAGATGATAATGAATGAAAATTTACTTAGAGTAAAAAAAGGCAGAAAATATCAAGTCCCATGATTACCGTAGTCTTGAAAAGATTTGGCGCATAAAAGAAAACTACTTTTAATCAGAGATTATTTCCTATTTGAAACTCAAATGAAATTTCACTTCCATGGCAATATATGAACGTGCTACTTAATCAATAAAACATTCATTTTAGCTAATTACATATTTATGAAAAAGAAGAATTAATTACGCACAAGTATACATGTATAACATGACAACCAAATTTTGCGTTTTCATTAGTGCATATATTTGCATTCGTATCAAATCAGACTAAATTACGTTCTGTATGACTATCAGTCATTTAGAACAATCTTATAATAGGTCCGACACGGCGGAACATGTAACAAAGTCTGAGAATTGAGGTCGTACTTAGAAATCAGTAATCGCCAAAGAGAAACGAAATCAAAGAAACTCTTTTTATCTACAAATCAAGGAAAATTAAATCAACTGGACACTTTTTCATTTTATTTCGTTATTTTGTCAATTCCTATTTTCTCTCCATCTTGTTATTTTCTCCTTCATCAACTTCTGCATCTTTGCTATTTCTCTGTAAAACTTTTTCTTGTTTCCATTTCTCTTTTTCTTTCCTATTTCAAATTCATTTTCTTTCTTTTCGTCTCATTCTTCATTTTTCTTTCTTTCTTCTTTTAATCAACCTTTCTATTTACACTTTTATCTCTTCTCTTCCTTCTCCCTTTTTTTTCTCTCATTGCTTTTATTTCTCTCTTCTGTTTATTTTATCTGAAAAAAAGCTTTGTCTAAGTTCACTTAGACAAAACTTTTTTCAGTTCAGATTTAATTCCAATTTCTCTCCTTTATTTTTCAAACCGTTGGTTCCCACCCTTTTTTAACGTTTACTCTCCCTTGCCTACTCTCTATCCCCCCCCATTATACTTTCTCTTCTTCATTCCTATCTATACTAGAAGCTTTTTCCATTAATTCCCTTTGTCCTTCTCCCTTTTTCTACTCTGTTTCTTCTTTTTCTCTAGTATTTCTTCTCTCTCTCTCTCTCTTGCCCTCTCTCTCTCTCTCTCTCTCACACACACACACACACACACAATCATTTAATCTATCTCTCGTTCTATCTATGCTTGATAATACGGAAATTTAACCAAGCATAAAATTAAACCTTATACTTCTCTTTCTGATTACTGCCCCTGTGTCCCTGCAATATCTTTAAAGTCAGCACAAATTCCACTCACCATCTACTTTCAAAAGTCTCTCTCTCTCTCTCTCTCTCTCTCTCTCTCTCTCTCTCTCTCTCTCTCTCTCCCCTCAAATTCACCTTGCCGGGGGCTCTGATGTTTCGAATCCACATTATATTCACTATTACAGGTTTGTGACGTCAGTAAGGTGCCGACAACCCAAATCTCGTCTAATCACGTTGGGAGAGAGTGTTTAAAGCAATAACGGATATAGAGGAAGTCGGCTTCAGAAGCTTGCCGATGCGTTTGTCGCCTCGTCTTCATTTTGATTGATATTAAATTGGACGCAGGACTTCAAATGGGATCGAAATTAAGTGCTTGGTAGTATTGGCTTTGCTCTTGTTAGGTTTCTTTGCTGTTGACAGAAACCAGCTTCTGGCTTCATTTTGTCTCTTTTCCTCTGAAAGTACTTCTCTGATTGCAGATATAAGTAGATAAGTGAGTGAGTAGAGCATTTTCTTTACGACACCAACGTGCATATGTGTGGAGATGGAGATAAAAATAAAGCAATCGAGATATTTTTTGTGGTTTAGTTTCCTGTTATTGCCTATCTGCCACAAAGATTTCTTTAATTTTATCTTATATTTTTTGCAGTATCGTGAACGTCTAGATTACTTTATTATTATTATTATTATTATTATTATTATGTTTTCTACATACAGGAATTAATCCAGGATTTATTTTTGTTTTTCTGCATTCAAGATTTGATCCTGGTTAAATTAATCAGCTGACATCAACGGTGTTGTGTTGAATTTATATTATTTCTATATCTTAAGGTATTACATATTAATAAAATCTGTTGTGAAAAATCGAATTAAATTCGATGGCATGTTCATCCAATCGAGCTCATTTGCCGCTTGCTTCTTCAGAAACTCTCTTATCGAATATCATGTAATGTTTGATTGTTGTAATCGAAGCATTCACGGTACATAAGTTTTTACCATTAGCAACAACATTCTTGTGTAGATTCTTGTGCTATTCGTCTCTCAAGTTTCTGATACATCAAACAGACACTGGGGTTAGCTTGCATGAACGACCTGGACGCTTCTCAACAATGACTTTCCTAGGTTTCTTTCAAATTTACACAAGAAATTTGGCAACTTAACATCAGTTTATCAGCCATTTTTGATAGCCTTCGTTCTGTTTGTGAAAATAAATAATACGTTCCTTAAAACCATGAGGGTTCTTTTCCATTTGGAGCTATTTTTAAGAGATACAGTGAAAACTATCTTTATAAAAACTGTTTTAATATTGTATGATTTATTTCAGTTCTAATTTACTTCAATTTCCTCCAAGAAAAATCAATTTTGGTTAAATAATTTACTTTACTATATAAAATGAAATAAACTTATTTCGAGGGAGTTTTTTCGACTTCTATACATTAATTTTTGTTGACTGCAGAATTTAAATGCTATGAATTTAGTAATAATTTATACCCACTAATAATTTATACCCACTAATATCTGTTTTAATTGCATAATGTTCCACTAGAATTAATAAAGTTCAAGTACGTTTCACTTGGTAAAAGATTAGCTTTTTATTTTTAAAAATACTGAACCTATGAACATTTATAGGTGATACAATAAATAAATGAATATGTAGTTAAGAGAAACGAAACACATATGTCTGTCTTCTTTTACCATTCTTTTGTCGTATTCTTTAGATGAATACTTACTCAAAGAAGAAATATACATAAAAAACACTTTCACAAACCTCCAGTATTGTTATTATTTCATACACAATGCTAAGAGAGTACCCATACAAAATATGCAAATTCCCTCCACCAAAAAAATGATATTATTAACAACAATAACAATAAAAAACAGTACAGTATACTACCTACTAACTCCGTCACATCCATTATCCAAAACAATTTATCCAATCTAAACAACATCTCAATAATTACAACCACTTCTAAAACTATTATGGAGATGATCAGAACCAAAAATAACTATAACAATAACAATTCTAATGCAGGGATATATATATAAAATAAACCATTACAACTGCTCTTCACAATTCTTATCTATGAGCACAAAAGGGATCTTATCGACAACAATTTATCAAATACATTAGTTATACATAGAAATAAATTCAACCACAACTTTGATCTAAAGAATGCCACTCTTATTAAGTAACATAATTAGGAAGAAAATTCTCGAGAGTGTCGCTATTGTATTTTATCAAAATATAAATCTGAGCCCCGGATTTTTTCCAATATCTGAAAAAATTACTTCTTTCCCAAGCCAACACACGATTACAAAAATGTTAAAAAAATTAAAAGAAAACAGTTAAATTCATAACCTATCATTTAAAATAAATATAAAATAATTCCAAATTAAAATAATTTAAATACTAATTTGCATTTTATAAAAATATAGGAACATCATTTACTCACTTTCGTTTATTAAACATTGAATTGTGTCACTTCGGATCCTTTATAGATTGCCTAGACTTTTAGGTTAAGCTGATTAATACTTATGAGCGTTGTTAACTTTAAAAATTTTGAAAAACCAACATTTTTGCTCTTATATATAAATAAGTGTTTCAAAATAAAATCCTTGCAGTTTCCTTGATAAATTCTCACAGAGGACGAAACGCGTTGGTTAAGATGAATTTATTTTTTGTCCTTTTACAGATATGTTCTATCTGAAATTTTAAACACACACACACATACAGGGTTTATTGAAAGGTAACTCCTTATTTTATGTATGATGCACTCTTCCGTCTTCTCGAAATTATAGTTCGACGGGAGAGTCCATCATACATAAAATAGGGAGTTACTTTTCAATCACCTTGTATGCGTATATATATATATATATATATATATATATATATATATATATATATATATATGTGTGTGTGTGTGTGTGTGTGTGTGTGTGTGTGTGTGAATAAATCACTAGTAATTTTCATATCACTTTCTCTCTGTCATATATATATATATATATATATATATATATCCAAATGAGAGAAAGAACAACCTAGTGCCAAAAGACGAAAGCTATTGTGTGGCGATTTCAACATGTTTTTGACCTAATAAAATTATATATATATATATATATATATATATATATATATATATATATATATATATATATATATATATATTATGCTTGTTATCTCTCCTGTTAGGAATCGATTTGACGGAATAATGTCTAGTCTTTTGATCAAAGCTCCTAGTTATTGCATCCAGGAGATTTTCTGAATTAAATCTGACCATTCATAAAATATGCTTTTCAGATCGATCTAGCTCAAAGCAAAAAATGTTTCTGCTTGTATCGCATAGACATGTACAAAAGGGCGGTTTCAATTCGTTGCTAATCTCAAAGAGTGGTCGATTTCTCGTTCATACTCAAAAGAAGTATATATGCATACACACACATACATACATACATATATATATATATATATATATATATATATATATATATATATATATATATATATATATATATATATACTGACTGAAAATCTACATTTAGGAGAGATAGTAATGCGAAGTGTTTTATATTTAAACAACCATTAGTGCTGCATCTTGTCATATCAATTTTAGAAGTTTTTCGTTTTTCGTTGAACTTGAGAATTTCTTTGGTTGATTTTGATAGAAGAGACAAAATTAAGTCGAATAACCTTGTAAAGAACCTAAAATAATCTATTATTTTTAATGTTTTAATCTTTTTAGCCATACTCGAAAATAGTGGCTTTAAAATCAGGGTAAATCTGAATGCGTTTTGGAACACTCCTAATGTTTCATGTGCACTTCTGTTGATGAATCTATTAGCCTCCTTTTGACTCTATTCGTTTTTGTTATCGTTTCTTTTCTTCCTCTCTTTTTACTCCGCCTTTTCCACTTGCATCAATAAAATAATATTCATTTGATGATGTCCTCGTCTTTACAGTGACCTCATTCAAACTATTCGTCCGTTGTTTTAACGGAAATAAATCTTTTTTTACGGCCACTTTTGTAAGTGTTTATCAAATCGGTGATCAGCTGCCCGACCATTTGGTGTCAGCATCATAAATGATTTCCAGAACATCTCACTATTCTGTTCTCAGGGGATAGTTTAATGGTTACAATAGCTAACTGAAGTCTATCAGAGTAACGGTTCAATTCAGGCTACACAGTTTGGAAAATTCGTTTCGAAAACTCAGAGGGTGAAAGCTTCACTACAAGAGAATCTGATGCTTTTGTAAAATTACTGAAATCAAAATAGAGTAAATGAAAAATTGAAGTGGCTGTTCTACGTTCAGAAGTTGACATCGGTAACTGATGTCGCTTTCTGTATTAAATTCAGCAAATAAATGTACATTGATAAATACAGGCAAAGATGGACTGCGTGTAAATTTTTTGTTTCATGTTTGCTTGTAGATTCAATAAAATTGTTAAAACAAAAACTCTGAATGTGGAGTGTATTATTAAACACGTTAAATAAAGAGTAAGTAATACTTTGATTCAATTTGTCAAAAATCCTTTTGTTATTAATTATAACACGCCCCATTCATCGCACATGATTATTGTTCATAAATGCAAATCGATAAATGAATGTAAATGTTATGTGTTATATACTTAAACTTCTCTTGACACAAAGCCACAGACATGAGTAACCAGTAAAAATCGCACACAATCGTAATGGTCAATAAGACTATCTCACTAAACATTACCCCATACCGAAAGACTGATGTTGTACACTTTTGGGGTAGGATCATCGCAATTCATTTCGAGTTTGGCATTTCGAGCAATCATCAGTAAATGTTCGCCATCATCGACTACCGATAGTCTGTTACCAACTCAGGAAAAAGGCATATTTGTAAAAGAACACAGCTAATTTCCTTGAGTTAGCTGGTTTGGTTTGCTTTTCAGCGGCTGTGTTTGTAGTGTGTCCGTTTTAACCACACAAACATGCCACGCTTGTAGCAAAGGACAGCTAAGAGGGCCGATACAACGTGGAAATTCAGACTGAGATGTGTTCGGGGAGGCGTAGGAGAAAATGTAAGATAGATCAGGGAAAGGAAAGAACAAGTGAAGTAGATAGATAGATAGATAGATAGATAGATAGATAGATAGATAGATAGATAGATAGATAGATATGAACAGAAAGAACTATAGACAGAGACAAAGGTAGACATTATGCAGTTTCAGTCATGATAACTGATGGAACTAAATTGAAGAAAAAGATGTTCTGAAATACTTTCATTTTTCTTGATTTATAATTAAATTTTTGTAAGATGAACCTGATTATTGCTACATTCATTAAGCTTATCCTGGTAAAAGGTTGCAAGATCGGAGCAGCCCTTGAAAAGTAAATGATTCCACTAGTGAATTAAATACTGTTAAGTTCATAATGAACAATAGACTTGGACTGATCTACATTGCTACATGCCTTTGCTATTGATTTATACTTGTCTTCGCAAATGTACATCAGTGAAGAGAAATAAAAGCAGAAGAAAATAAAATTGTTAATGTAAAAGACATGCGGAATGGAATCGGGAGTGAAATAAAATGTAAATAACTGTAATTTGGAAGTGGCGGTCGGCCATGTTATATCGAAACTTCCCCCCATTTTCGTCTTTCCTTTACTCTTCATTCAATTCAAGTTTTTCACTTCCTTTGCAAAAGTCTTCATTGACTTCATATACTTTCATTCATATCAATATATTCGTTTCTTTTCTCTTCAATTTTCTTTTTCTTAACTTTCCAATATAAAACAAGAACCATTCTCGTTTTATGTTTTCTAGATATATTTAAAATTACAAAAAACTCACGCATAAATATTCAATATACAAAGGGAAACTGACTTAGCCATCATTAATACATGCAAATACACAAACACAGATATATATATATAGAGAGAGAGAGAAAGAGAGAGAGCAGTAGCATCTTTCTCTCTCTCTCTCTCTCTCTCTCTCTCTCTATATATATATATATATATATATATATATATATATATATATATATATATATATATATACTAGTAGAGCCTGGCGTTGCCGGGGATATAACAGTAAGAGATAGATCAAGTATCGACTATCATAAAGACTGAAAAATAAAATTGACAAAGATTATTGTTTAAGGTTGACGGACACGCATGTCTGAATTATTTTTTTATTTTTTACGAATTTGTCAAACCCAAACTCAAACAAAAACATTGTTTTCAATCGTTATGAGTCACTCGATTGAATAGAATAATTTTATAAACAATTGTCTTGTAAATGGAATTTTTAAAGTATTCTGAATGTAAAAATAAAGAAAAAAGTGTGCAAGACAATAAGAAACACTACATGCCAAAAAAAAGTGAAGTTTTGTTGAAATCGGTTGAAAAATGTAGGTAGCCTTTCTGTAATCTTTTAGTTTTACAATTTATGATTTTTACTCATTGAATACAGTAAAAAAAATGCATATTTTGCTTGTGGTGATTCATAATTAGAATTCTGATTTGAATATATTTTCCACTCGTTGTTTCTAATACAAAAAATATTAACTTTATTTGGGTTTATTAATTATGATCTAACAAATCTTATTCATTTAGTAGCCTTTCTGTAATAATAATCTTTTACAATTTACGATTTTTACTTATTGAATACAGTAAAAAAAATTGGACACCATGTGTATTTAAAGTAGTTTCCCGTTCCGGTTATTATTTTTAGTTAGGACTTGTGTATGCTTAGATTTCATTATCTTTCCCTAAAGATAAAGAATTTATCCGATGTTTGTATTCGTACAATCAGTAGAGATCGTTAGATTATTATTTAAGGTTGACGGACCCGCATGTCTTAATTAGTTTTTTTATTTTTTATTTGTTATGAATTGGTCAAACCCAAACTCAAACAAAAACAATGTTTTCAATCGTTATGAGTCTCCCAATTGAATAGAATTTTATTATAAATAATTGTCTTGTAAATGGAATTTTTAAGGCATTCTGAATGTTAAAAATAAAGAAAAAAGTGTGCAAGAGAATAAGAAACACTACCTGCCAAAAAAAATAAAAAGTAAAGTTTTGTTTTATCGGCTGAAAAATATAGGAAATCCGCTCCCATATTTAAAGGAACCCACACACACAAACAACCCGATGTGAGTTGTCCCCTTCCATTTTCACGATGTCTCTTAATCGTGTTTTTCAAATTGATTTTGTGCAAAAACAATTATATTTTTCCAATTTTTGGCGCTGTTAGAACCACCACAAGGTAATTTTATGTAGTCCTGTGAAGTTTTTTTGAAATCGGTTGAAAAATGTAGGAAATCCGATCCAATATATAAACGTTACAGACACACACACACACACACACAATCTGCGTTTTTAATAAGTAAGATATATATATATATATATATATTTATATATATATATATATATATATATATATAATTTATTTATTTAAAATATGTCTCCATCACGACACATAAATTACTGTTTCGAAACCGAAGCTTAAACTTAAAATTTAACTTTAAAGATTAAAATTAAAATTTAACTTTAAAGTTTAAACTTAAAATTCGAAGTTGGGTTCCATTCTCGGGCGATGCTAGGATTAACTTACGAAAAAAAATGGATTTATTATTTATTTAAGTTGGTGGTGTTAAGAGAATTCCCATTTTTTTTTTTTTATTAAGGGGATGTTTGCTTATCTTAGAATGTAGAAAGCAAGTGTATCTTTGTGTGGCAAATTTAAACTCGGTTACAGTTATGTGGGGTTATGATTTCAAGCTGTCAAGTTATTAGTGATTGGTTTATTTTATCTTATTAAGGTTTACGCTACAATATATTTGAAATTTATTTATTTTCTTTTTAAAACTGCATCGAGATTTTCTTAAGGGGTATTTTATTTATAGATATGTAAAATAAGCATTTATAAATTATTTATGATCAAATAATAGATATAAATATGTGAATTATTTTTATAATTAATTATTTTAAAAAAGTATATGAGACAATGTCTACAGAAAACTGCTATTTCATTCTTTGATTTAATAAATTTTTATTTTTCAGATTCTTAATAATATATAAGTTTTCATGTATGCATGGAGGACATCGGTCATCCAAAAATCTACAAATTCATTTTTTTTTTATTAGTTTCCATTTTGCTGTTAGTGTTTTATTTGTTTCTCTTAATTGCCAATAATTTCTGGATAGGGATGTTTGGTTACGATACTTGATATTATTGAAGGAAGTCAAATGCTGTTTCCATCTTAATTTAAATTCATTTTTATACATCCTATAGAGATTTTCACAACATTAGGATTTTCAATGGATGAGTATATATATATATATATATATATATATATATATATATATATATATATAAGTTCGTTTAAAGAAAAGAACCGAAATGTCTGTTTCATTTTTATTATATTTTACAATTTCCGGATAAGGTGTTGAATATTGTGCTCGAAGTTGTAGATAAACTGTCCGAAGTTCATATTCTGTTATTTTTGTTGAAGTGCTTTCAACTTTCACAATGTCTGTGTGATAGTTAAAAATCCTTTATCTGTATCTGGGTATACCTTGAGAAGCAGGTCGTTTGAAATGGTCTAGCGTCACGTCATGTGTAACGGCTATTGGGAACGAGGCTGCACAAAAAAATTACAATTTTGTAATTTATTAATTTTATTTAAATTTTTATTTATATTTTTTCTACTTTTATTTTATTTTATTTATTATTTTTTGTATTATTATAATAAAATATGCGCGCGCATTAATGGATATAATATGCCTTTTAAGATACTCCCCCCCCCTGTGGCGAATGATATTTTGTGTAATGCGAGTTGTTCATTTTGTATAATAATAGCTTCTAGAGTCTTGAGTCTTTTCTTGCATTGGGTTCTGTAGGGTATGCCAATAGCCATAATTTTACCACCCCCTTGTAAAAAAAAAAAAAAAAAAAAAAAAAAAAACTAGCAGAAACACGTGTTTAATCAACTAGAAAAGTTAATGTCCTCACACATACAAAATAGCTCTTATAAAAAAATATAATTTATCGAGCCAAAGTAATCTCTTCTTCGGATATATTATTCTATAAGTAACTTCGCAACATTAAATAAACCCTAATTAACAATAATTTCCCTAACCACGTCGTCGACGAAAAAATATAATTAGCCTTAACGAAATTTAGAAAAAATGATGACGCAAACAAAAATAAACACACTATTAACATATTATAACAAAATGCTTCCCTTAATTATACGCAGGAGGAAAAAGAAATTAAAAACATAATTCAGCGGTACATATCACTCAATGACCCTAATAAACAACTAAGATTTGTCATCTACTACAATAAGTTTAACAGATCTAATTTAATTATTACAACATAAATCCCCTTATGTAATAAAATAATATTATCTATGAATTCTCATGCCCCCCCTGGAAGATTTGATCTCCAACAATAATAAAAAAAAAAATGAAATTGGGCACATATGCACCAAATTCTCTCGTAGATTGACCTGTCACACCTTAGTGCAATCTGTGCACACATCGACCAGTACATTATGAACGACCAAAGTACGATTATGAACAGAAGACAAATACTAGTAAATAACACCAAAATACTCTGCAGCACTACTGAATATATGCAAAATTCATATTCTTTTTTTGCAATTGTTGATATACTAAAATTCACACCTATGAAATAAAATGAATCAATAATTTCTTTGATTAACTTCGAAGCTATTTTAACCTAAACAATTCTAGGTAACCTTGCCGGTTTTGAGTATTTACAAATTCGAAACATTCAAGAAAAATCATTGCTCCGCTCTCTTATACACTTCACACATTTCATATCTTTTTTTCTTTTTCACAGGAAGTTAACTGAAACTTTGCTCATCAGTCCCTGGGGATATTCGACGCCATATTGGCTTTGTTATTCACACATTTGTGTAATCCCGTTCCCGATTAGATCTTAACTATAACGAGAGAGATTAGCCGACAGCTAATTATTGCCGTATGAAGCCCCAGCACAAATAACCATGTGGAGATGGGAGAATATTGCCTGTTCATTCAATTTTATCATCTTTCAGCATTGCGTTTTGCTTTTCTTTCTCGCTAACCAGACTGGCTGTTTCTTTTCTTCTGTTTTCGGCCATTTATTTTACTCGGCTGAATATAGCATGATCATTTTCATAACAGTCCTTTAAGACTTTTTCTAAGCTTTCTACTTTACAGTTTGTTTTTAATTTGTTTTTTTTTTTCTTTTACAAAACCTCCGCCCCTTCTAGCCTATAATTCTCGTTTCGATTTTCTCCTTTCTTCAGCTATCGATAATAACATCATCTCTATCCAAATTCTTCTGAATTTCTTTCTTTTTTCCCATATCCGCCTAATTCCCTCAGTCGCTCGAAATACTTACATTTTTCGTTAATCTCTCTCTCTCTCTCTTTCTCATCACTTTATATTGTCAACTATGTGTATCTTTCATCGGATTTGCGGCTGGTTTAAACTTGAGCGTTTCGCTTCCGAAACGCTCAAGGTTAAACCAGCCGCAAATCGGCAAATTGGGTTCCAATTCTAACCAAGTTTGTTGCATTTACTTTAATTGAGAAAAGTATGAAAGCTCTTAATTTGTCTCTTCTCCAATACCCTATGACACCACGACTGATTTCAAAGGTTGGCTGGCGATCTAAATTATATCTTTAAAGAAAGAAAAATATTTTTCATGTTAAAACAATGCGATGCCATGAATTTTGTCTGGTTTGTGTCACTTATAGCGTATAGTGTGAGAGGTGAAATTGTAAGCTTGGGTGGGATTGGTCGTTAGGTACAGTCTTAGGTCTGTTCAACTTAAATTTTGCTTTCATTTTATAAAGGAGTTGTTCGTTTACAGGTCATGTTTGTTTGTTTTTTTTTTGTTTGTTTTTTTTGTTTTTGTTTTTTCAGGGATATACTGCACTTTCAGATAGAGGTAACGATGACACTTGTGATAATTAGCTCAAATGAGGGTTAGATTTCGGAACACGGAAAATGTTCCACTGAAGTGAGCAATGCAAAACCACAATTTTGATTGTCTCGACTGGGATGGAGTTTCTCGTCTTCCCCTCCGATACTCACAACAGAAGGACATTGTTTTCACTGGGTTCTTGGGGGCTTTCCTTTCTCCCCTTCAAGGCGTACAACAAAAGATCAAGCATTATTATGAGCTGGTCAAACAGAGCAGTGCAATTGGAATTTGCACCCCCATAAAAGCAGTTGCCGAAAGAGCAAAAATAAGATCAAACTGGTCTAGCAGATCAATACTCTCCCTCAACTGGTGCCCCAATCAGCTAAAAACTGTTCACTGTGCTGCTTTTTGAATTCCCTCGATCAGTTGCCTTCATTTAAAAATTGGAATGACTCTGGGCTGTTTAGCCATAACTTCAATCGCCAGTCAACCTCTTCCTCCCAGCTTAAGAATTCCTTATACGGCGAAACTTCTTCAAATCCCTTTTGTTTATGAATTCATGATCTTAATCAATCATAGTACCATAAATAAAAGTTGTTATTTTTACACTTGTTAATGAGTTATTAAAGTTAATTAAGTCTACAACGACACCGGTGACTTTAGTCTTTCACAAACATATCCAGGACAGAGAGGAGTCAAACTTGATCTTCGATAGTTCTTCACCGATATTACTGCGTATACTGAAACACATGTGGGGCGCAGGATTTATGCCGAAGACAGACCAACTGACACGGAGCAAAATACGAGTGGCATTCAGCGAATTACGCAGCAACAGGGCCATAATTGGTACATTAGTGACCTAGAATACAACCCCTGGATCTCATCCACAAGCCCTCAAGCTATGGCAGGGTTAATTAGATTCTCTTACCTTGAGGTGGCAAACAGTCCAAGAAGAAAAGCGCTGGATTCAAAATCAGCCTGAAGAGGGTATCTTGTCAAAGTCAATGATGTATCTTTCATCTAATGAATATAATCACTGTCATTGTTTCAAGAAAGGCAACAATTAAACGAGAGCAAGAGAGTTCGATTGATTTATTTTATTTAGTAAATGGGTTAAAATGAAAAATAAAAGAATGTTGATGCAAAAAAGAAGTAAAATCACACAAAAAAATGAGAAAAAAGACTCAAAAATAGATTCACAAAACAACAATAAAACTATTCTAAAACAGAAGAATAATCGGCGAGAAGTAAAAAGAAAGCAAACTGACAACCAGACAAACTAGCCGATCAGAAGAAAGAAAAGAGAAAAAGAAAGAAGGAAAACAAAACGATTACACCGGAAACGATTTTTTGGAAGGCGCATAAAATGGCGGTTAAAGATAAGGATCTCTCTACACTTCTCTACAAAGAACAACATGGGAAAAATGCAGCCGGTTCGTCGTTACCGCAAAATAATGATTGCTCCCTTGAGACCCAAAAGCAAACACTGGAACTAAAAAAATGGAAAGCATGACAAATAGTGTCTTTCTTCGTTTGAATGTTTATTAATATTCAGCTCTTTTCTAGGAAGCTAAAATCAGTATTTTTTCAATTTCTTTCCCCTTCGCTGGATTCCTGGCTTAAAACCAAAGTTTATTTTTAATTCATATGTATAGCTCTTAGAGAACTAGTATAAAACAGTTAAACATCTGAGATCTTAAACATTCTATAGTCACTAGCCTGCAGTGACTTTTCTGAATGAGATTTTTGGAAATGGATAAAAAACTTATTGCACATATAACTTACATTAAATATGTAAGACCTACAATCTTCCGGTGAAATAAATCGCAAAAATCTGGTCATCCTATAAATATTCTTCATAAGAATAATGCATAGTTCCATGTACAAAGATCATATCTGAAAAGATTGAAGACAACGATTGGGGGAACATTTCACACTCCCTTATTCTTTAGATTTTGTTGTCTGGTTTTTACTGTTCTAGAATTAACATAACTTTTTTGATAGACTGATTCTTAGTACATATGACGATGTGGAAATTAACGCTTCTCCATTGTTTTTCTTCAAAGCAAGAGACTTTTACAAAAGTGATATTTTTTACCTTTGTGAAAATCATAGCATATATATCCATGAATCCTGTTATTATGCGATGACCTGATTGTTATGGGGTCCACCCCTTTTTCATATAAGTGGACTCTACCAGTGTCCCTGGACTGCTGCTGTTAAATACCCAGAGTTAGACAGTCAGTGAGAGTAGTCGTATGAGTGTCAGAGAGAGAGAGAGAGAGAGAGAGGGAGAGAGAGAGAGAGTGAGAGAGAGAGAAAGAGAAATAAATAAAAAAATAATATAAGAACGGAGATAGTGTGAGGTAACCGCTTGTAGAAGTCAGTTACAAGCACGTAGACTCTAAGGAAGTCCTACATCGAGACTGTATATATCTATCTGTATTTGCTACTAACCGCATTACTGGACTTACTAACAGTATTACTCTTTGTATGATTGTGTAAATACATTTTATTTCTTATATTTAATTATTGCGTTTGTTCTTCATTGGAGACCGAATTCATCTCGGAATCCACAACACTGATATTACATCATTCTCGTATTTATAAGAATATTCTATTTATATACGATAGCTGCCATCTCGTTGCAGATTGTGACCACTGTAAGATATCACTGCAAGACAGTTTCGACTTGCGATATCAAGCAATACCTGCAATGCATTAAATTCTAAAATTGGAGAAATACATCGCGCTGGATCTATCCCACTCACAGCAAGAACAGCATGTTCCCCAAAATAAGAAGAACCAGGTGTAGCCAGTCAGTTATGTGACATACATGATACACGTTTAGACGATCATGTATCTTTCGATGCATGACTTACAAGGCAGATTTTTCCTGCTGTAAGTTGCCATTTTTTTCTGCGGTAGACCAGTTGCCATCCAAGGCTATAGAACCTGGTATGTCCTGCTATTTGCCCATAGCTGGTGGAGAAGAAGAGGATTCATACCTTTCCCAAGGCTATTAGCACGTAAGTGAAGGTAATAGATTCGACTGGAATTCGAACTCGGCTCTCCTTAATCGGAGACACTGTCCATTACTCCACCGTGTACAAGCTGCAAGTTTTTCCTAGTTGGTTATCATATCAAAGGATAAGAGGTCCAGCAGTGTCGGTGGGCTTATCACGAGCAGGGACACCAACCCAGATATTTCTCTACCCCCGCGTCTGTGCTAAATGTCATGAATAATTGACAGGTTTTTAAATCTGATGGACAAAGCCGTTATCAGAAAAGACTGGCGGGGAAATGGTTTCGTCGGTGATAACCCAACCATGCAGCATGTAGTACTAGGTTACAATATTACCAGTAGCACTAAGCATAGGGTGAACTGTCTTCAATATATATATATACATACATACATACATATATATATATATATATATATATATATATATATATATATATATATATATATATATGTGTGTGTGTGTGTGTGTGTGTGTGTGTGTGTGTGTGTGTGATGATCATTATCCCTGTAGTGGGACAATGATCACACCTTCCATACTTGAAAGAGAAGGACACTACATTCACCGCACATTTGAAATAGTAGTAGCAAAAGATATAAAGGAAACAATAGCACCTTAGCTGCCACATAACAATATTACTGAAGGGGGGTGTATAGCACTTGACACACTGACACATAGAGATGACCTAATCATAACACAGACTGACAAAGGGGGTGCGACAGTGATCTGGGGAATCAAAGAATACATTAAAGAGGCCAACAAACAGCTAGCCGACAAAGAAACCTATAAAAGCTTACCTACATCCTCTTCCCAAATACCAAAAAGAATTAACTAGCTCACTAAACATAATGCTTCTTAACAATCTAATCGGCAAGGAAACATGCACAACACTTACACCCACAACATCACACCTGCTCGCTTCTATCTCCTTCCTAAAATACACAAAAGCAACAACCCAGGAAGGCCGGTCATTCAACTGCCACACGACCAAAATTTCCAAACATTACATACAACCCCCAGCTAAGGAAGTAAAATCCTACATCAGAGACACACCAGATTACTAAACAAAATTAATCACATAAAACCTGTGCCAGATAATGCTATTCTAGTGACTATGGGCGTAAAATCACTCTATTAAAAAAATCACATTAAACACATCGAAAGGCTAACCGCCCTTCAGGATGCACTTACTAAAAGAAGAAAACAAGACCCTCCGCCACAGAAGTTATCATAAAGCTCATGGAGCATATGCTTACATTGAATACTTTAAACTTCAATGGAGCACACTACTTGCAAGTAAGAGGTTGTGCCATGAGCACCATTGCAGCTCCATCATATGCTACAATATTCATGGAAAATTTGAGGAGACCCATATCTATCTCCTCATCGGTAGCGACTGCGTATTCTATGCAAGATATATCGATGATATGTTCTTTGTATACACGGACAGTGACGACAAACTTATCCAATTCCTCATGACCCTAAACACAGTGCATGACTCAATTAAGTTTGACTATGAAAAATCCACAAGATCGGTAACATTTTTAGACACCCGTGTTACATAGATGAAAATAGGAAACTACAAACGACACTACACACTAAAATCACCAACACCCACAATTATCTACACTTTAAGTCTTCCCACCTCAAAGAGAATCTTCCCTATTCACAAGCACTCAGAAGGATATGTTCCAACAATGAAGAACTTAATAAACACATTCAAAATCTGGAACATCAATTCACAACACGTGGCTATAAACAACAAAAAATCAGGGAACAAATAAATAAAGTAATTTCCACACCTAGAGAAGACACCCTAATGTACAAGATTAAAAATACACCCAGCCGCATTCCTCTAGTAACCACTTTAAACCCCACTCTGCCTCCACTATCCCAAATAATCAAAAGTCGCTGGGAAATATTACATCTCAAACCTGACATAAAAAGATTTGTTTGAGGAACCTGGCTTTCTAGCATATCGTAGACCTAAGTACCTAAAAGAAATCATAAGTAGTAACCACATTTCAGGGGACAAGGTAATCCGTAATAAACCAAAAACAAAAACAGGATTTTCCCAACCATGTAACAACAAAATGAGCTTATGCTGCAACCACATTAGACACACGAATTCATTCACTATCTCAGTCACTAAATCTACTTTCAAAATCTACCAGTCATAACATAATTTACCTCCTAGAATGCACACTATGCCAAAAACAATATGTAGGAAAATCTGAATGACCCTTTCATTACAGAATTAATAATTATTGCAATCGAATTAAGTCGACTCCCCATGAAAGATTATGGAAGTGGAGGCATAATGATCTGGGGTGGTATTATTGGAAAAACCTGTAGAACAACATTTCCGCCTAGAAAAACACGATTTCAAAACCCATGCCAAATTCACTATAACAGAGAGAATAGAAAAGTTCAGAGATGATAACATTGGAAAGATTTTAGAGTTCCATGAAAATAAGTGGATACTTATTTTAAGTTTAAAAACGCACTATCCAGACGGGCTTAATCATAAATTTAACAATATAGATATTATTAATATATAACCCCACGAATCAGGACCTACCCACATTTCTCACCCACACGACAGACATGCTTATGGAGGTGTTGAGGTCTCACACTTATAGACATACCCACAAAATATACACACTTACACACATCATACTCACTCACCCCCTACGAACCAAATAACACACACACACACTTAACAGAGACACATCCCCTTTCCAGGAACCAATAAAACTGTCAAAATGACCAAGGGAATTCAGAGCAGCATGAATTCATCCAGTTCTTATCTTAAATAACAACTTAAAAGAGACTGTTTGACCAACACAAGGGCTGACCAAATTAAAAAAAGCAAATGAAAACTACAGACACAATTTCTTTTTCTCCATCAAGACATTCATTTGTGTAGTTCATCTGCTACCAGCAAGCAGATATTTTTTTCTCCTGAGGATGGCCATTTAGGCCAAAACTAGTCAAGGAATCTAAATGAAATAATAATAAAAACGAAATAATTTTAATATACAACCCAGTGTGTCTGAAAATTTTAATTTTTTAATATTTTTATTGGTCAATATATATATATATATATATATATATATAAATTTAAAATCACATATATATATATATATATATATATATAAATTTAAAATCACACACATATATATATATATATATATATATATATATATATATATATGTGTGATTTTAAATTTTACAATTGTGCGTTCTTGTACAAATATGGTGATAAGCGAATTTTTTTTACTGGGAAATTTAAAATCAAACTCAGCGTTGCTACTGCACGCTCCAAAAACAATAACTCATTTCCAATAGCATTTTTCGGATACAACAATACATATATTTTCGTTGTCCTCTTATTACTAAGAGAAAAAACAAGAACAACATCTATTCCATACCTGAAGATGTCAGTAGGAACAGACGAAAGCTTGTAGTAAAAATAACAACTAATACGGCAGAAATTTATAGAAACAAGGATCTTTTCATTCATAACATTTTCGGAGGTTTTTGTATATTATTTGAATTGTTTGCGACGATGGATTTCTCGCCAATTAAATCATTAACCTTTGCATTTGTTTTTGTATGAATAATTCATGAATTTGTAAATTGATTGCACGTTTATCGAAATTAATATATATATATATATATATATATATATATATATATATACATATGCAGAGAGAGAGAGAGGGGGGGTGATTCTGCATTTCCAATTTAGCCAGGATAGGGTAGTTAGTTCATCCCCACAAAGCCAACTTGTAGTTTAAACTGCAAATATATCAAGAGGACCTTGGTTCTAGGAATCAGTGCACAAACTGTCATGACTGCACAAACTGTCATGTGATTCGTGTTAGCACAACCACCGAACAGTTTTGTCTACTTTATTTCAATCACAAAGCAAGTGATACGATTTATAGGTAGTTTTCAACAATGTCACCCAATCTAATATTATAAAGAAGTTACGTCCTGACAGATCGACGATGGTTGGAATGCCTTCGCTTTCACCACCACTCGGCTATGTATATGTTTATATATATATATATATATATATATATATATATGTGTGTGTGTGTGTGTGTGTGTGTGTGAGAGAGAGGAGTATGTGTCTGTGTTTTACACACACACACACACACACACATATATATATATATATATATATATATATATATATATATATATATATATATATAGAAATTTAGGAGATCAGTTGATTCTGCTTTTTGGTTGAAAAACTTTTGGTATCTTCAGCCGGAAGATACCGAAAGTTTTTCAACCAAGGTAGCGAAATCTGCTGATCTCTTTAATTTTCTATACTTAAAGCCGTCCATGTTAAATTTTTATCTTTTTATATGTGTATTGGGCACTTTTTAATACTACTGTTTCCTGTCTAATTCAACTCTGACCATTTACTTTATATATATATATATATATATATATATATATATATATATATATATATATATATATATTATAAGGGAGACCAAACGTGATATGCACCTATAAATTCAATGAATATTAAGAGACGTTTATTGAAAGTCTTTCATGGCAGAACAACGTGCAAGAAATCAAGGTATGGCTCATTTTGACACATGTACAGTACAAAACAGACATCCATACACATCGAAACACAC
Organism: Acanthosepion pharaonis; assembly: GCA_903632075.3. Taxonomy (NCBI): domain Eukaryota; kingdom Metazoa; phylum Mollusca; class Cephalopoda; order Sepiida; family Sepiidae; genus Acanthosepion; species Acanthosepion pharaonis. Next base: position 1,486,430 of record CAHIKZ030000580.1, read on the forward strand.
TCTCGGGTATCTACACTCCGAGACATACGCGCACACTGCTCTCATTCGTACTTTTACTCCAATTGCAGCCATTTCGTCACTCATGCGTATTTTTTCATCTCCTCATTGGATTGCTTCCGCTTCCGGTAACCTGGTTACTGAAACAACCGGAAACTGAAATTTTGCCAACAGCCAAAGAACTTAACAAATGTCAGTGAAATGGATTACGCACGCGCAAGAATGCACACGCACTCGCAAATACATACATATAAACAAGCGTATGTTTCAATAGTAATTATTAATTGGGAATATTTGATTTAAAATATAAGTCTCACTCAGTTTTGGTTATTTTATTAGGAATCCTCCGCAAGTTTCGGATACCTTTTTCATGTTATATGAAATTTGATTGAATTTACTTCCAAAATTAAGTTCAAATGAACATACACCAGCTTCTTTTATTTTTAAACCTGTCTTCAAATTCGTTTTGCTTAAATGAGCTTATATAAATATACAAAAACAAAGAAAATTAAAAAATGTTGTTGAAAGTGAAGTTGTTTATAATTATCTGAATTTTGGCGGGAGGAGTAGGATCTCTTAAATCCGTAATTTCTCTTTTGTTCGACTTTTAATCTTCACTTTTCAACGGGTATTTTCTGTGCATTTCTCAATCTTTGTAATATCGAAATCGGAAACATTACGCTTCTGTCAAAACTCTGCGAAACATTAACCGATTTTCATTAACTGCCTTTATCATCTGCTTCTTAAAAATTAGCCCAATACACAGTATACTAAAATTTATCAAATGTTCTCTAAAAACGATGACAAGTAAGAAACTTTCTTTTTATTTTCTTTATAATTGTTTTCGTTTTACTCATGTTTGGCTTGATCAAAATCGACTGGCAATCTTTCAAACGTCTTGTATTTTTAATTGGCTGATTAAGTTTGAAGTGAGGACACTTGAGAATTCGGTCTGAGAAATTCCTTGTAATTGAAAGAGAGTAATAAAATATTTATTGGGCCTTAACAAGAAATCGGTATTTAGTTTCCGCTACTTCAATCATTTTGTCGATCCCCTGTTGAAATGATCGGATTTCAGTTAAATAATGTGAAAATCGAAACATTCTGACAAACAGCTCTACACATAAGAGTGGACTTGGTGTATCTCTTTCTCCAAATGTTAATACACACACACACACACACGCGTGTGTGTGTGTGTGTGTGTGTGTGTGTGTGTGTGTGTGTGTGTGTGTGTGTGTGTGTGAATTGATCTCTCAAAAACATAAAATAAACGATTGCTTACAGACATCTGAGTACACTTTTTTTTTTAATCTGAGGTCTACTAATACATAAAGCATACCTAGAAATATGATTCTGGCTCTTGTAAAAGCTGGCTGACACATTCTGATAAATTCATTTTGAAAATTTGTTGTTGTTAGTTGTTGTTGTTAGTTGTTGTTATCGCCGTCATTATTGTTGTTTGAGATCCTCTCCGACTGTTAATTTTTTCAGTTGAGCGATGATGGTCATATCACAAGATCGACTCGAAGCTAAGGTAGACAACTTTTTCCTTACTACGAACTGTTTCAAACAATATTGCCACCTGCGCCCTTCTAATTTCAAGGCGTCCCGAGTGTGCCAGCCATAAAAGAGACAATCTGAGGTGCTGATGGTACATTTCCTCTGTCAGGTTTCTGTACCTCTGTGTTTTCTGCTCTTATGCACAAATGTGTTGTCAGGGCGACTTTATTCCAAGCGCTTGTCAATCAAAATGGTCGTATCCTATATGAGTTTCACTTGCCCATTGTCGGCTACTGGCAGTGGTGAATGCTTGTACCACTTCTCTGCACACTCGACGTCATTATCCTTACCAAATTCACAATATATTCTGCACATTACTTTCTGTAATCATCTCGACTCTTTTTGCACCAACTAACTGCAGCCACTGACAGTTGTTATTTTTATTAATGTTTTTTTTTTGGGGGGGAGGGGGTTCTGAGTAGAGACTAAAATAATAGTAAAAAGTAAGTACTGAAATATTTCTCGAGTCGATCCTTCTATAAAATATTTTAAGAAGTTTGTAGGTTTGAGAAGTTTTCAGTACACCTCCTTAAAAAACAAGAACTTTATGAATAAAAGATAAACATATTGATGGAATGTATTTTTTTACGTTAATTGCAGATAACATGATTGACCTACTATGCAGCCATTTCGCTGCTCATCAAATGAAGTTCAATCATACGACGTCTTTTTTTAAATAAGAAAGAAAAGAATATTTCTTGAATATTTCCCATAAGCCTTTTTTCATTTAGTGTGTGTAAAATTATCAACAGCGAAATGTCATAATTCATCATTGGTATGCATTCACACTTGCTGGTAGAACTTAGTAATAGAAAGTACAGTTCGGTGCAAGCAAGTCTAATGTTCTAACCGCAGCAGTGGAGTGTTTGCTCATGTGGTCATAAGATCACACTGGAGGATGTCTGCTTTATCGATGCATACCAAAATCAAAGCACCATAACTGCTCTAACAAAAACGCAGACGTTGTTTTGCTCTATTCGGCGATTGCATACACATCGAGAGGCGAACACACTCATCTCTACGCACAAATAAGTCAGACAAATAAAATTAAGGGGAAAATCCGGCAAACTGCCATTGTTCACTGATAAATGTGCGTGGCGTTTTCTAGTGACAGGTCACGTGATGCAAAAGAGTTATCAAGGAGAAAAAGGAGATTCAATGGTAAAAGAACTCCTATCCAAATCCAAATTGGATCCCTGTTCGTTTACACAAATATTTCACATACACACACATACATCCGCTCACTGGAACATATTTTTTAGATTATACACATACATAAGAACATTGCTTTCTATTTCTGCTTTATTAAATGTGGGTTTATTATAGCGTTTCCACTATCGATAAATAACAAAATGAGTAAAACTAAATAAAACCACACACACACACATGTCTAGCATGAAACATCCTGTCGCCTCTGAGTGTTGTCTTCAATGTTGACTTTTTTATATTTACATACGCTCTATCTCTTATATTGAGCCCTTTATCCCATTAATATAGCACACCTTAAAACTATATTTCTTCATATATACATATATATATATATATATATATATATATATATATATATATATATATATATATATATATATATATATATATACTTATTGTGTGTATGTGAGTTTGTAACCCTGGATTTCACGACTTTGCGATCCTCAGAGAAATTTATCTGAAGTATGTTAGTTCCATCACTGATATTGAGCACTTTCTAATAAGTACCGCACATATATACTATATATATATAAATCCAACACACACAGAGACAGACACACTTATATATATATATATATATATATATATATATATATATATATATATATATATAATTTATTTAAAAATTAAAACATAAACATGTTATAACATCACTACAAAAATAGCCATTTTGTTTCAACACTTCTGGTGTCTTATCAAGTGATGTTGAATGTGGAATAAAGAGTTTTAAAAGGTTCAAATCAACCAAACACCCCTTAATAGGAGAAACGCTGTTACTTAAGTTACAATGACCAATCAAAATGCAAGTATATGAAAATTCAAAATCTTGACAACGAACATTGGTTATAATAATTAATGCCTTAATGTTAGTGTTGGACTAAAATAGAAATCATTCTGATTCATTTTAAATTTTACTATAAATGAAAATAAAAATTGCCAAAATTAAATTTAATCTCTATTAAGTTTAAAATATTATAGAATTATTTTATGAAGGAACTGAGGAAAAATACATAAAAATTTATTATTTATTTTATAAGGCGATACAAATATCGTAACAACTTAGATATATTTGAATTGATTATATAAGCAGGGGAAGAAATTTAACTAATGACAATACATACACTATCATAATATACAAACACATATATATATTTAGATATATAAACACGCAAAAACACTGACGAAACAGGAAATAGATGTCCACGACCCAAAAAAAAGAAAATATAATATCAGACAAATATCCATACAATGAAAGTCATATATAGGCAATAATATACACATACACATTAATAAAGACATAGATCTGTACAGAGACAAACCCACAAAGATTCAAGTCTGAAAGTATTAATAAGCGAATGCAAACTATTAAAATATTACTTACATAAGCAAAGATATATATCCTTGCCCATGTAAGTAATATTTTAAATTTAAATGATAATTTAAACAATTTAATTATAAATTAATAAATTATACATTAATAAATTATAATATATTTAAATAAAAATTTCAATATTTTACATAAAAGGAATTAAGAGTTGTAGAATAGGAAAACAAATATTGCGCAATGAATAAAGCAAAGGAAAAAGACAAACATAGAAACGGGCAGACAAAATGCATACAAAAAAAACACCAAATTCAAATATCCAGTCAAAATGCAACATGGACAATAAAGCTAGTTTATATATAGAAAAGAAAACATATTGACACACAAACATATATGAATACCTCATATATACTCATATACGCATGAGTACACATGAAAACATACACTGATACAAAAATATAAATATATATATATATATATATATATATATATATATATATAAATAAATGCACATATGTCCATACACATGCATCCATACAGCTACACACATACATAAATATACGCACATACACATAAATATATACATATATGCACATACACTCATATTCACACACATGCACATAGATATACATACACATACACATACACACACACACAGAAATAAATACAAATATATCAACCTACACAGCTACATACAAAAAACATACAAAAATAAGCCAGTAGACCGACATAGATGCGCAGATATAAATATCTAAATGTATACACCCATATAAAAATAAGTAGAAACATAACTAGAAAAAATAGTAACAATATTATTAAAATGTGTATAAATGATTCAAAGTCCATTCAAGATTAAAATTAAAGTGTAGCGAAACACAACTGTTAATTATTAAGTTCACAAGCAATTTTAAAATCACTATCAAACAAAAGTAGATTATAGTTAACATAGATTATCAATTTAAAAACACTAAAATGTACACATATATAGAAATAAACACGTAGAAATATTCATATATAAAGACATTTTTATGTTTAACATTCTTTTTATAGATACAAATATTTAAGTAAATGCTCTGTTTATAATAAACAGTATTAAACAACATTTACCGGCTTGAATGTCCGAGAAATTTTCACAGAAAATATTCGTCCTCCGACAGGATTCGAACCTGTATCCTATATACAATTTGTAAAATTTCTTCTCCTTTCAACTCCAAAAATACTTGGACAATGAAGTCTTGTATTTATGATTTCTGTTGTTGAAAGCTTGCACATGCCCACGCCCAGGCTCTTTGAATATGGTCATCGTACTTCTAATATAATTTTTTTTAATATTGTGGTTTTCTAGTGTAGAAATTGTACTAAGATACACTGGAGAACTAGTTAAAGATTTATTCTGTAATGAGCAATTATTGGTATTCCTACAATTGCACGTTATTATTAGTAGCATTATACGGTTTCACTCACTGCGACCTGGTGATTAGTTAAGTTTTTGAGTCCCTATACTTGTGGATAACTCTCTGTTATATACCCGTATTCAAGGATACCCGTCTACTAGGGCGGCTATTCAATCCCTATTGCAGACGCTCACTCAGGTACATTTGTGTTTTTTCAACACACCACAGAGCTCACCTGTGGTTTATACTGCAACTATGCTGCGTGGACCTTTGTTACAGTTTCTGGGAGAGAACCTGTTATCTAGCGTGATTAACTATTCGAACAAAGCCAGAACGCTCAAGCCCTCGGCCACGATGACTTGTGGCTTCGTGTTAGCATAGCTATCGACGCCCCCCTCCCCCAAGAGTCTACCCAACAATTTTACTCACCCGTGGTATGTTTTTTCAGGCACTTTTCCAAATGTGCTGGACACTGGGATCGACCTCGATCCCAGCGTCACAATAACATCATGAAATCTCCTTCCTGACAATTCAACCATGGTGAGATTCGAACCTGGGTCTCATGACCAGAAAGCAAACGTTCTAACCACTCGGCCCCGTGCCCATATAAACACATTTTGGCAGCAATTTATTTTCATTTAAACATGTTTTATTTAAATATAATGGGTGTGGAATTTCTGTTATATCAATTTTGGGGTTTTCCTGTTGTCGAAACCGCCGCCTTTCTTAAAAAATGAGCAAAGATAGTCGAAAGTATACTCATAATTTCGCTAAGTTCCTTTATAAATTTCCACTTAGCTTAACGGACATTCCATATCCGTTCTATAAATAGTAAGTAATTAAATTAAATGTTCACTTCTCTGTCCCTCCTTTGATTCTTGAGAATTACATCCACATAGAGTTCGTCGTAAAATATTTAAAATATATATATATATATTCTTAATTGTAAAATTTTACTATCAAACCCCTGACGAATGGATGCAATCTCGAAACTCAAGTAAGGATAGATAAGTGATCATTTTATTTTATTTACATAAATAGATAAATATAAAGAGCGTGACGGATGTTTTCTGCTTTTAGAGATGAATGGTTTTATCCAAATGTTTCATGCATTATCATCATATGTTGAATTAAAATGTCTTTGTTGGTTTAGTTCGACAATAGAAAAAAGGTAAATAGGTAAAAGTTATAGTGAGCCTTTTGTCTTATTTTTTCCCATGATGAAGAAAAATTGAAAGAATTTAAATCTTCGTTTCATGACACATTTTTTATGTGATTATTTATAGCAAAATATATCTTTTTAATATTTATTAAAATCACTGCTTTATATTTGTAAGGCGATATAAACACAATGTATGAAAATTATATACTTATATAAAATAAGTAGAATTCTCTGTGAGATATTTTTTTTCATTGCTAAATTCATTTTTCTCCCTCGTTTTTTTTTTTTTTTTTTTTTTTTTTTTTTTTTTTTTACTCAGTGTTTGTTTTTTATTGAAGGATTTTGACTCTACACATTTTTGTTGAGACAATGTTTAAATTTCGTCACCTACAGAATCGTTTTTACTGATTCGACGGTTTGGCAACGTCTGCTATTTTGCAATGACTACTTATTTACATTTGTTTTCTGTGTACGCGCGATTTCATGATGCTACAAAAAATAATTATTGGTTGGATGGTACCGTTATTTTTTTTTTCCAATACAAAAATTAAACTAAAACGTTATTAAAACAGGCAGACTGTCCTGTTTGTTTATCCCAATTCCCAATTTACTCTCTGAATTTCCAAGTGATTGTTTACTTTATATATATGAAATGTTTTACAAATTGATAACGCAAATTTCTCAAATTTGAATTTTATTAAAAGTATAAATGAAACTGCGATACTCGAGACGTTCTGTTTGAATTTCTGGAATGAAGAGTTAACATTATTTACAGTTGGACAAATGTCCTAATCTTTGTTGCTATTACCACAGCGTTTTAACATTGTTCTCTCCGATCTTCTTCAAATACATGTCGATCTGAATGTTACACAGATATTACTTGGCATCTTCATGATCTTCTGTTTCTTAAATGAAAATCGGTTTCTAAATGAAGTTATAGAGTTTTCTTCTCATTTTCTCTTTGCTGAATTCACCTTTCCTTTTTCTATTGCATAGTTAAAACAAACTAATTTTCTATTGTATCATTTTTTAAAGCTAATAAGCAGCTGTATGATAAGCTCATGAAACACATTATTATATTAATGTTTGTTATCTATTTTCCTGTGTCATATTGTGTTTGTCTCTTGTAGAAACCATTGCCAAAAATGCCAGTACCGGAACTGAACTCAACCTTGGACAAGTACCTCAACCTTGTACGACCGATTGTGAATGATGAACAATATGAGAAAACTAAGAAAATAGTCGCAGAATTTCGAGTGGAAGGGGCTATTGGTGAAAAACTACAAAAACTTTTAATTGAATATGCGGAATCAAAAGATAATTGGGTAAGTTCCGAAAAACTTAATTTTTAGCTTGATTTTTCCGGCTTACTTTGAAATTATCAAAAAAAGTTTCATTTTATTACATCGAGAATATTGGTGAGTGTTTTTTTTTATATCGTGAATTTTAATTAACGCCACTCTGGCGCTTTAAAATTTGGATTTGAATTTATTTCCCTTATATAATGGGTGTTTCATTAAGACGGATTATATATAATAAATTTATATATTTCTCTATTGGATCCTGTTATTTAAGTCATGGCAATTATGTGTGAAAAATAATATCGCCCAAATATCCGCCAAATTTGAAAGAAAAAGAAAAAAAATCATTATACGCTTAAACTTAATTCACATTAAAATCGACCCAAGTTATCGGAACACCCTTTATTAAAGCATCGTTGACGTTTTCGCTAGGTATATAAAACATTTATTTCTTCATCTGACATAAGCTTTTTGAAGCTTACATCATTTAACCATTTTATGGCGTCGGTTTATTTTTCTCAACAAAAAGGAATCAAACGATAATTAAAAAATACAAATGTTTTTATGCGATTTTTACAATCACCTGAATAATTTTAAACTTGCATAATAATAATAACAACAACACATTTCTATTAAAAAGAAAGCAATCTGCTGATACGGTATCTAAACTTAATATTTTTAAAAACATTGATATTTCTTTTTTCATTTTCTACATCTATCTTATATCCTATTCAATCAAGTGTAATACGTTGTCTAAGAGCTTTACTCATTTATTCATATTTATTTAAAAAAATAAGTCGTTTTAAACAGTTGTGATATACTTTCCGCTGTTTTAGATTTTCTCATAGTATTTATTTAGATCCTTTAACGCATTCATTGTACTGGTTTTTAATTTATTCTTTTTTTCAGGGCGAAAATGTTGCCTTCCACGTCAGGCATTTAAAACTTAACCGTTGTTATTTACATCTTTGGGGAATTATTTCATATTGGATCTTATGTTTCTTAAATGTTAACTTATTTGATGAAAATCATGACACAATAATGACCCAACGACCTTCATCATATTGAAAAGCTTTCAATGTGAACAATTCTTGTCGCAAAGAAATTATGCTCCATCCAAAATAGGCGGACATTTTCGGTCATTAAACAAAAAATCTGAATTCACTTAAGACCAGTTCATCGCACTCAAAACATTTGTCTTGGCTATATATTTTGCATAATGCATCAATGAATCCAATGATCGATAAGATAAAATAGATTTCGATATTTGTCAAAGGATTTAGGGATTTATAAGTGAATAAGAGAACAGACGACAGATAATAAGATGTTTCCATTTCAGTTAGACCAGCAATTCAATTAAAGCAAAATTTTAATACGAAGAGATTATAAAAGAGGTCTTGAATTATAATGGTTTATTCAAAAGTATTAAATGGGATAAATCGCTTAATTAGTTGTCAAAAACAACGACGACCATAAATATAAACTGTCTAAACCCATTTGTGAATAAAACTACATGGATGCTATGCATAAAGCCAAAATTGTTCAGAAATATCTAAATTATCAGATGTATACAAACGCTTTCTTAAATCGATGGTTAAAAATGGCTTCGACCGAGAGATGGTTAAAATGGCTTCAGCGAGGACTATCCTTTTTTGGACCTCGTGGACTGGCGCTACAGAATCAGAAACAAAGAACTGTAGCAGACAACAGAAACCATCTCACTTGAAGATTTTCAGCAACAGCAACGATTAAAATAAAGAATAATGACATAATCAAGTTGCTGGCGTTCGACTCTACTTTAAAGAAGAGGTTAGAAAGGAAAACGCCATCGGTAATGGAGAGAGCGATAACAGTTACTAAACTTGAGAAACTATTTTCTTTAAAAATTGTTTTAAGAGATAGATTTTATAAATTTTAACCAAAATCAGTACTGATTGCTCGGTCAGTGAATGCTGAATGTTTCCTTAAAAGGATACGACCACTATATATATATATATATATATATATATATATATATATATATATATATATATATATATATAAAAATATATTAAAAAAATTAAAAATCATATAAAATTCATTGAAAAATTAATTTCCCCTTTACGTATCACCATATACTTGTAAAATTCATCACAACTACACGTAACAACAACATTTTAACCTTATTCTTTCTATTTCTAATTTGGTTCAGAGTTAGTATTTGCTGAAGAATAATCGTGTTCACCAGTGAATCACTAAGTCAGGCGGGAATTCTCTCATGTGAAACAATTTGACAGTATTGACATCGAGCAGACTGCTATGCTTATCAGCCGTATTGAAAAATGTCGTTTTTAAAACACTTTCATTGAAGTTTGAGAAAGTAGATTATCACTAGATAGACGATTAGAGGGAATTAAAACAATGATTAGAAGAGTCTAGACATTGTATAATAGCCATTATACAATCATATGAAAACGCATCATTAGAAGAGTTCGCCTTTGGACGCGTTCGTATTTACATATCCTTTTCTGCGTGTAAATAAAATACTTTGTAAATATTGAAAAACCTTGCTACAAAAGGGGGATTTTGGCCATTTCAGACATCTCATGTATGCATCAAATTCTACGAGTAGCTTATTTCCTGTCGACATTAGCATCATGGCTATAACCGAAGAAAATAAAATCCAAAATGAATGCAAAGTCTTCAGATGTCATCATGAAATATCTATAACTATTTCATCTTAGTTAAAATGCTGATCGGAAATGGCATTGTATTATGGAAATGGCACGCACATAGAGTTGCGTGCATAGTCCAAAAATAGCTTTCTTAAAACCTTTTCTTTTAGAATCATTATTACGACTGTCAAATTCTGCCACTCAGTTGGTTTTGTTTTTTCCTTTTTTCTGTAATTCTTTTATCTTTCTGCCTTTCTTTTTTCCTCTGTAGATTTTTGCCTCTCTGTCGGCTTTCTCCTACTTAAAAATCCGAGTATTTTCACTCGTAAAAACAATATAGTACATATCAGCATTCAACGAGAAGCTACAAAAACGGTATTAATATAGCCAACTGGGTTAACACAGAGATATTTAATGATTTTTACAACGTGAACCAATTTCTTGAATTTGCTTTGCAACGCCTATCCGCTGAAAATGAAGCTACACAATCTTCTATGCACCACGTTTACGTACAGTTCTTGTAAAACGTATAATATCCAAGTAGAATATACCCTAACACCCTACTTTTTCTCATCTCATTACTGTTGACCGCCTCTCCATTAAGCCCTACATTTCTCCCCCCCCCCAGTTTCTTCTTCACTCTTTTTGCTATTCGCTCCTGCCAATACTCCCGTCTTTCCCTATGTTCATCTCTTCATCTCCTTGCCACCATCCTCTCCGGTTTCCGGTGTCTGTCGACGTCCAATTTATTCTGAAGTGCTTTGCTCTTTCGGTGTCGCTTGGTTGCCATGTTGGTAGAACTCGCTTCCCTTTTCCGCCAAACGGCCGGTGCAAACAGGAACCGCGTCCGGTTTGAAGAACCGAGAGACTGTTTGGCAATTGTTACAAGACCGATAGACATAGACACGCAGGGAGAGATTTGCAGACAGATTGCATGCCTTGTCCCACCCAACCTCCTATCTGTTACAAACCTTCACACAAATGCAAGTTTTCCTAATTCTTTTATTTTATTGCAATTATATCCTTCCTACTCGTCGTCCTATAACAACTAATGCAGCTGAAAACAGTGAAACATTATTATTATTATTATTATTATTATTATTATTATTATTTAAAAATACATAAAAAATTCAACATTTTTTTCTTGTACGTTTGAAATTTGGCTGTCTATATTTTTGAGATGAAGTATTGTAATTATTTACACTATTTACATTGTTCCTACTGTTTTCTTTGTTACCATATTTATGACGTTTCGGTCGTTCTGGCCTTCTTCGGGTGATTGTAATTTCAAACTGAACCCTTTATTTCGCCCACTCGGGTAGATTGTTCTAGTTCCATATGCCATGTCTTTTCTGGATATCTCAGTTTCAGTTACTTCCCTTTATTAACTAAACTCCCCAAGTTTTTGTTCACCTCTGCTGTGACCAGATACTGAACTCACAACACTTTGGAATACTTCACTGGAATACTTCAACCAACAGTGGAAAATTATTATTTTAAAAAATTACATTAAAAATCCGACATTTTTTCTTGCTTGTTAGAAATTTACTTTTAGAAGATTTTTTGGTTTATCCAATTAGAATTTTTTCCAGTGTTTTTATTTTTTTGTTATTTTTATTTAGCAATTTTATTCCATTTTTATCGATTAACTTCGTCTTCTTGTTTTTTTTCTGTTTCACATACTTTTTTCATTTCCAAATATTTCTTTTACACTGAATTGATGACCTGTTCGATTAAGAACAGTCGGATCATAAACGTGATGTTCAGTAAGCTTGACTTGTAAATCATGCTCCACTCTTTTGGCTGTATGCTAAAACTACGCTACACATCGTAAATAATAATCGGATCTATAAGTCAAACTCTGAAGAGAAATGACAGATATAAAACTTAAAACACCTTCTTATGTGTTGTGCTCCTTCACTACATGAGCGATCATGGCTCTTCACAACTTTCTATCGTTTGTAATTATTCTCCTTACTATCTCTTCTAGTCCCTATTCTACCATCCACAAGCTCATTAGGTAGGTTGCTCGCTGTTTCCACTTGCCTTCAATATGTCATGTGAATGTTTAATTTCTGAGCCCCCTTTCCTCATTATGTATCCCATTAAACTGTCTCTTTCTCATTCTAAGTGCAAGTATCATTTTTGTACCCAATTTCTTTAAAACTCGCTCGTTACTCACAGGTTCCGTCCATTGGTATTTTCAGTATTCTCCTGTAAAGTCACATGCCTCACGTTTCCTTTTTATCTGTGATGAAATTGTCTAGTATTCACTACTATATAAGATTATTAAAATTATATAACAGTTCAGCACTCTTTTCATTGTTTCAAATGAAATTTTTCTGTTTCTTAATATTTTGTTTGCCTTTTATGAGGACCTTTTACTATTCCAATTCGCCTTAAATTTTCATGTCACATTTTTCGTCGTCTGATATTTAAATGTCTGTACATGCCTGATTCTAACGACTCCAATTCGTAACTCTCATCTTGCATGTTACTCTTACTAATAACCATGCATCATGTTTTAAAAAAAAATAGATGATTAGTCCTTTCTGTCTACTTTTCTTTTGTGTTTGCCATCAACACGGTGTCATCTGCGTATTCTATGTTGTTAAGATTATGCCTACTAATACTGGTAAGGCTTATACTTCTCCTAGACCGATTGCCAGCCACGGCTAGAAAGCACAATCTGCCCTGCTATTTAACTTATAGCTGGAGGGAGAAGATGGATTCATACCTTTCCCCGTTAGTGAATGTAATGAACTTGACTGGAATTCGCAACTCGCAAGTTTCTATCAATTATATCTCACCAATACGTCCCGCATGACCATGCAACAAAGACGTTGATATAATTATATCAGAGTTGGTTCCATTTCTCCTGGCGGATTGTTATCATGAATGTATAAACTCAGAATTACTAGATGGTGTGAATCAAAGCCAAAACCAAAGACTTCAAGGCCAAGAGCATATGGAGAATCTGGTCGGTTGAATTTTGGAGTTTGTTTTTATATTATTGTTTACCCAATACAAGGCCCATGATCCACTCAAGATAGAGGTTTACTGAATGAGGTTGTTGTATGGGCGTAAAAGAAGGAAGTAGGAAGCGCATATTATGAATATATAAAGGTTAACCCTAGACTTAAGATTAAAATTGTAATAATCGGGAAGCATCCTCTTGGGAGTCTGTTCGGCACAGTAACAGTTCTGAAAAAGAAACTTTCGCCTTACTTATGAAATACACGGGGAATAAGGATGAGTCAACTTTATGGCATAGCTGTGAAGATCTGAAATAGTGGAACTCAGTCCATCTGAACATTTGTCATAAAATTATAATAGAGAGATAGTTTTTCCTATGGCAAAGGGATTGCAGAGTGGGAAATACTTCATCGCACACACGGTCGCTTCTGAACTCTGTCAAGGTTGGACAGTAAGGACTGGGTATATCTAGACAACCTATGACAACAATACTCCGTTTTGGTTTGATTTGGCTCTTATACGGTATAGAGCACAGCATTTTGATATGGCCCTTGTAAAGATAGAGCATAAGTCAAGTACTGGCCGTTTTTGTAACATAAGATGTTTAAGTGATGGTACTAATATATGCGAGTTTTACTCGAGACCAAGGGTGACCTTTAGTTCCAATAAATGTTCAAGGCTAGGAGCCTCATTGAGTATAACCGCTCATAATTAGACCCTAAATAAATTTAGGGTCTAATTGGTGGGAATGAAACGTTCACTATTACTTTTTATCTGATTTGCTTTTAATATTCATATCTGACATGGGATTCTATACGTTTAGAAGACGAATTTCTCAACAGGCAAGATAACAAATAAAGTATATTGAAATTCTTTTTGCAAATGTTAAAAGTCATTAAAGATAAACGTAGTAATATTGGATGTCTCATAATCAATAACAAAAAACATCTTACCACTGTAAACTTCGGTATGTCAGAATATAAATGATTTAAACAAATCTAGTTGACTATTCCCTTTCAGAAAGTTGCACATACACAATTCCAAGGCTGATCAACATCTGAAGTTTCCATGATTTTTTCAGTAAAGTTCACATGTGGTAAGAACTTTTACACGATGTTGAATTGTATGTCTACTAAATTGGTCCTTCCGTAAGAAAAAAACAACTAAAAATGCGTGCTTCAACAATGTAATGTTATGTTGTTTCTACAGACAAACAAAAATGTCTCTCCATTAACCGTTTCGATGCATAGATAAAGTAGACAGATGGCTTGTCTTTCTCTTAGTACATTCACAGATTTAGGAAATAATCGATACTACGTAAATAGGTGGGTGCTCGTGAGGTCGTCTCCTACGAATGGTTTTAGCTACTCACCAAAAACTACACACGCACGAATAGAGACAGAAAATACGAGCAGTAATGGTTTGTTTAAAATAAATCCTCTTTGGTACCTAATAAAAGGAAATGTCTTCATAATTGGGGGTTTGGGATTTTTTTCTCATTACGGAGGCGCGAGTCTTAATAAAAGATGATCAGAAAATCATTTAAAGATTAAAAAGTGCGAAATCAATAAATGGGATGCTCTTAATAAGCCAGTGGGTTCGAAAAATTTCCTTATTAGGTAGCTAAAAGTAGCCAATTATGATGAGGTCAATGCTTAAACTAACTTCAAAAATTTATTTTGAATTTTGAAATTTTTTACCTGGCCTGCAGGCTCGGATACCCAACAATAAACTTGGCTTTGTGCCGCATCCGACCGCGTGGGACAGTAGGTGAATATCTCACTATCCGAATTACTTCGGAAGTGTGCTGGTCAAACGCTCTGCCTCTGGGCAGAGAGGAATCCACATGAGGTTGTGCCGAAGGACAGAGTCTCGTCTGGGTGGTAGACAGCTTCCCGATCCCGTTTTTACGGGGTCTACGGGGAATTTTTGCCCGAGCCTATGGTCTCGGACACCCCACAATAAACTTGGCCTTGTGCCACAGCGTGAGGCGGTTAGTGAATATACCACTATCCGGATTATTTCGGAAGTGTGCTGGTCGAACTCTCTGCCTCCGTGCAGAGAGGATCCCCAGATGAGGCTAAGTCGAAGGGCAGAGTCTCGTCTCGGGACACAGCTACCGACTCCTTTTGTTTTGTGGGCACGGATACCCCACATTAAACTCAGCCTTGGGCCACATCCGACCGCGTGGGGCGGTTAGTGAATATCTCACTATATGGATTACTAGTGAGTATTGTTGAGTGTATTGAGTTACATCTTTATTGCATTTACTGAAGCCTTGTCGCCGTAAGTTTAATATTTGTTTGCCTTTGTGAACGTGTTTTTGTCCTGCATAAATTTCTTGCTGTATCGTTTTTTGGAACTTTCTTCGTGTTTGTGCGCTGTGGTGAGGCGACGATCAATATGACCGAGTCTCCCCAGCCAATTGTTACCCAAACGGAGAAGCTATGTCCAAATCCATCTAAATAAGAATAGGACTGGACAGGCGGGACTTCCAGCAACAGCTAACTAGAGTAGTTTACTTGGCATTGAAGGTTGGTAGAGGCAAGTATCCGGGATTTGAGGGTCTGCCCTACGAAATGTACTTGAGGCTGTCGCCCGATTTTGACTGGCGTGTTCAACAACTGGTTCCGGCAGGGGTGCATTCCTGACTGGATTTCCAGGGGCGTGATCATGCGATTGAAAAAGGGCAAATGTGTTGGGAGGGATTTAGATCATTACAAGCCCATAAAAACACAGAATTAAAGATTTTGGCCAAGATCCTGACGGAGAGGTTGCAGTCAGTTGTCGCGAGCTTGTTGTAACCTGAGCAGACTTGTGCTGTGAGGGGACGAACAATTCAAAGCAACCTGCATCTGAACCGCACGATCATACAAGGTGTAAAAGATGACAAACGAGTCGCGCTGATCAATTTGGATCAGTCCACGGCATTTGACAGGGTTGACCATCAATACCTAACTGCTGTCCTGCAGGCCGCCGGATTCGAACCTCCAGTGTTGTGGAACAGGTGAACGGGACCTACTTTACTTCTAATTTCCAACAACGAGCACCCGATGTCATCAGTTATCAACTCAGCATTTATGCTAATAACACAACTATTAATATCTTAATGGTAAATATGATAGGTTTGATAAGGTGAAATTGGCAGCTGATCTCAAAAATGACCTTCAATCACACACACACACACACACACACACACACACACACACACACACACACAGATATATATATATATATATATATATATATATATATATATTAAAAAAGTCGAATGTCGATCCAAAAGTGATACTTTCTATTTTATTATTCTTGTCGAAGACGTCAGAGATGGAGTTATTACAGATAACAGTCATTTTCCTTAATTCTCGTTCTTTTATTGGTCTCTCTTCCTAATAATCTTTTTTCAGATACTTTCACATTCAGTAAACATTTGCATGGAGTGAAATTATTAAAAAAACAAACTGCGTTCACATACACTGTTCGATTTCCGTAAACGCTTAAAAAATATTGATGAATATCAATGAATGCGGCTTTTCGACATGTAGAAATTTAATGATACGCATCTGTTTCGTGTGCACTTTCATGACAGACGCAATTTTGCCAGATTGTTAACTGTAATAAATCAAAACAAATTATGGGTTATTGGCAAAAAGTTCAAACATAACTGCCATACCAGCAACATCCATCTCTGACGTCTTCGACAAACATAATAAAATACAAAAATTCGTTTTTATATATACGTGTGTGTACTTGTGTGAGTATATATATATATATATATATATATATATATATATATATATATATAGAGAGAGAGAGAGAGAGAGAGAGAGAGAGAGAGAGAAGAGAAGAGAGAGACTAAGTTTTGCGTTCGTTATATTCGTGTAAGTTGATATTCAGGTGTCTGAGCTTGTAGTGCTAGACCTGTATGTAGTTTTCTGCCTATAATTACGTTTGTGCAAAAGTAATATATTGTGTGATACTGTGAATGCCCATACTCCAATTGTTATATTCCTTACCCTCTCTCATTTGCGCATGCGTCGAGTGTGCTCATGAATATGCATTAAACTTTTCCACTTTGTTTTTTCTTCTGCCATTGCTTGTTTGTCGTTTGACTTAATGACAAGTTGATCACCCGTTTATTCAATTCAATCCGTGCTGAGGCGAATGTTTATTCCCTTCCACAAAATAAAATAGCGTAATTTAATCACGTTGTTAAGCTTTTCTCTTCTTTTCTTTATCGCCTTCACTTACTTTCTTTCAAATAACTAACACTAAATGATGTTCAGTGGATTATTAACGGCTTTTCTAAATATGTGAAGATAAACGTTTTTGTAAATATATGAAGTAAGTTGTTGGGTTATTATTGCTAAGGGTCATCTTCTACTGCCATAACACCAACATCCGTCTTTGAGGTCGTCAGCCGCCATAATAAAATAGAAAGGATTACTTTCGGAGTGATGTTCGTCTGTTTTCCTATATATATATATATATATATATATATATATATATATATATATATATATATATATATATATATCCGCATTTAACTGGTGTGACTGTTACATCTTCATCGTCACAGCTAAACTAAACTAAAATGTCTGAGTGTGTGTGTGTGTGTGTGTGTGTGTGTGTGTGTGTGTGTGTACAATACATCCCTATAATTTACACTGAACTAAAATTAAAGATCATAGTAAAATTATGAACATTTTTCTGTAAATTTCCAAACATCTTTATATCAATGCCCACACACCACCAAGTTACTCTTGGCTTTTATTTGTATTTCATTTACTGACAACTAATTTCGCTTCTTATTTCTTCGGCCTTTTCCTTTTTTTTTCTTTTCACTCTTTCTCTCTCGAAGCTTCTTCGTTTCCTTTCACTACTGCCTTTATTTCTTCCCTTATTTTCCTCTTGCCTTATTTTCCTCTTCCCTTATTTTCCTCTTGCCTTATTTTCCTTCATTAAAATCTTATTTATTCTCTTTATTTCAATATTTCTTTATTTTTGTTTTTTAGTTGTTTTTTTTATCATTTTTTATTTTCTATTTCCACGTGCTCTCCTTTTCTTCCATTACTTTATTTTTTCTTTTCTTTTTCATGTTTTTGCTTTTGTAGATATATTATCTTCTCCGTTTTTTCTTCCTTTTTTTTTAATATTTTTCCAATTGTTCACTTCTATCTTCTGCATTTCTTCATATTATCTTTAATATTCCACTTTTGATAATTCTCTTATATTCTGTCTTCACCTGTATTTTTACTTTCAGTTTTACTTCCTTTTTTCTTTTTCTTCTTCTGTCGTTGTCCTTTCTTTTTATCTTATTCCACTTTTTTTATCCTATCTAGAAGGAGACATGTTTTCGTTGACATTTTGGGACTCTGAAAAGCATGAATAATTAACGTTCATTGCTTTTATGATTCTGAACGAAAACAGACAAAGTTCTTTTTCGTAAAAACAAAACATTTATGTAAAAGTCTATCTTTCGATTTCCTTTTCGCTCGTTATCCATAGTAGAGTCACTAAAATATGCATCAAATTTACTTTATCTCAATTAATTCCCTCTGTCTCTGTGGTAAACACAGTACATACAAACACAATTTATTAATCCCTGAGTGATACGTACCAAAATTTAATGACTTATTCTTTTTTTTAATTCCTCCAATATCTCTCCTCATACCTATGTCCATATCTACAAAAAATCAAATCAAATCAATTTAACAGAAGGATGAGCTTTACAGAAAATAACACAATGGCTTGATTTTGAAAACAACAATGTCATCACTCTTTCTGCCAATCCATAAATTCTGTTGACTCTGACATCTCATCAGCTCAATAGGAAACAACGCAGTGGTTTAAGACTATGTTTCGATTTCACATGCAACATTAAGCGCAAATATTCTTGTGTCCAGTAAGATTTACACACACACACACACACACACACATACTCTCTCTCTCTCTCTCTCTCTCTCTCTCTCTCTCTCTCTCTCTCTCTCTGCGATTTCAAATGAAAATTTAATGTCCTCTAATCTACCGCTGTTATGTGGGTACATTTGCTTTGATGAGCCTCCCATATTCTTCGATGTATGTATGTGTGTGTGTGTATGAAGTTTATGTGTATGTATCTATATGTGTGTGCATGCATGTATTTATGAGATCATGACAAATATTTTCGGATTATATGTTTTCGTACTTGAGTAATCTTTCTTTTCATGCGTTTGCATAAGTTATTATTATTATTATTATTATTATTATTATTATTTACTCGCCGACGTTTCGCACCAATCTGGTAGTTAATTTTGACGGTCAAGTGGTATCAAATCTCCCAAATTCTACACCATTCTAATCAATCTTCTTGTTGTTTTAAGTAATGTCTTCAAGATTTCTTATGCTTCTTATTTGCGTGGCTCTTCTGGTCTGTTTCAAGTACGTCATTAATGATAATGACCACCATCACTAGAATGTTTCACAATGTATTTTTTACAATCTTTTACAATTCTTCTCTTTCTTTTAATTTCCATCTTGTCTTCTGTAAACGTCACACCCACTAATATATCTTTTTCTTTTGTCCTGACTAAATCTGTTCTTCTACCCTGATTCAAAGATTGAATTGAATTTCCAACTTTGACAGAATTTTTATTATTATTTTATTGACTTTTCCCCATTAGTAGTGACTATTGTTTTTTAATTGACATTAAACAACAGAAAGTCTTATCAATATGACAGTATTCACCTCGGTTTTCTGTCTTCAGTAATGCTGTAGTCTGATCCGTTTAAATTTATTCACAGAATTCCATTTCTTAAATTAAAAAATAAATATCAATGGCTATACTATTATATTTATTGACAATACGATGATCTATCCTAGAATTGCACAATAAAATCTCACATCACTAAATACATTATTGCGAATTTTTATAAAGATATAACTTCTGTTTATCATATAAAATTAAGTACTGTATATTCTTAAAATTGTACTAACATCGATTGTTTAATACCAGTTTTTAATGTAGAAGAATTCAGTTGCATCCTAAAATTGGGAATAAACTATCAGACTTACTTTTATTTCTACCATTACTGTTCCTGGTCAATTTTGTAGTGCTTTAATACTTTATCGATTAATCATGTGGTTGGATCTTCGCAAATGTTTAGTAATTTCCCTTTTTATGTAAACATTTCATTTTTCTTCTCGTTTTCTATTCTGTTTTTGTTTCTTTGCTGTATTGTGTATAATTTTAGCAAACCAGACATTTCAGAAGTTTTTTCTTGTATCCAGTATAACTTCACAACTTTTCGGCCGTTGTACACTCCGGCCTTCTTCAGCAATCTTCGTAGAGATTTTGTCAGAACACACTGCTTAGGTTATCTATTGTTACAAAGATTTCTCTCCAATTCTGTTATTAGTTAAGACCAGCAACAGTATTATGAAGAAATCGTTATTCGTTTTGGGCTTTTATATATAGTCTACAAAAAATTACTTTACAAAACAGTTACTTGCAG